>WOVY01003615.1:0-513079 GCA_013436015.1 Rhipicephalus annulatus | reverse complement strand
CGTACGTGGCAATCAGGCGTCATATCATAGGATTGTGATGATTTGATACATTACGTCACGCCATTCCCTACAAAAGGCACTCACAATATGGCACCTTCTTCCTCAAAATGACGTCGTGGGTGCAATTGCAGTTTCAAAAAAAAGTTCACGCGGAAAACTTTTCGATTTTTTAAGAATGCTACCACTGAACAGAATGCAGCCAGTGCCAAAGTTTCACTGACAATATCTTTTTTATTTAAGTACAGGCTAGACACCGATTATCGCTATCACAATGAACTCTTAAAGGCAAAACTTAATCATTCATCCCCACCTTTATTTTTCTGGTGGTCCATGGAAAGTGGCCATGATTTGCCCTTGATAGAGAGGAAATCAGCCTACGGGATCCTCTTAATTCACGTCACGTCTTACACTGGTGTGTCAGTAATGTTGAATACCTTATTCCCTAAGCTTCGCTACGGCTTAATGTGCAAGGGGGCAACAGTTTTGAGGTCAGCAGAAGAATGGGCACGAAATTCGGAGACCATTGAAACCGATGTGTTTGTGCGACACTCCTCACCTTAAAACGTTTTTCGGTAAAGAAAATAACAGCACTTAAAGGAAGACAATTGAAGCGTTCTTCATATCAAGGCGGAGAGTAGCCAGGTGCCCCATCTCTACGTCTCAGCGAATAGGACGAAGATGATCTGACAGACAGCCTGTATTCACGGAACTTTATATAACGTGCTGCAGAGTTTAAGCTTCAGTATACATTAGAGTGGACCATGGTCAATAGTACGTTAATGTGTACAGTTCGGGTAAAATAGTTTCCCGGTTAGATGCGCCGTCTGGGTTTATAGTGGATAATGGTTATTAGGTTTGTGTTTTCATTTGTATATATTTCTTCTGATGTGAACACTGGTTGACACTTCAATAATAGTGTGTGTGGTTTCAGTGAAGAAACAGCTGAATTTAGCGTGTGTATCTGCAAGTTATTTTTTCACTTTGTCCCGGAAAACATTGCGCCGTGCTTGTATTCTCCATAGGTATGAACAACCTAGCTGAGCAAGAAGCCGTGTGTGTTGATCGAAGAAATTAGGTGAAAGTGCGAGAAAGGCTGGCGACCAGGGCAGATGGGGGTTGCCCCAGGGTCCCTCTCCAGAAATTTTGATGAAGCGGTTGTTTGGCCGACAAAAAACAGTAAACATGGGAGTTCTATCAGTTCTTCAGCAAGGTATTTCGAACATCCCACGAAAAATTGTCCGGGCAAAGGGCCTTGATCGATGTACTGCCAAAGGATTTTGAAGATAGAATGCGAGATCAAATCATATGTCTTTCATCTGCTGGTCTAGAATGTGGTTGTTTCAGGATTTTTATGGCATCATGAATGGATAGGTGCACTCTGAAAGTTATCGGGTCGTAAGTAACAACTTTGTTTTCTTCATGTGCTTCAATATGCGATATTTGATGACATACTCGATGACCTTGCCGTAAGAGACAACTGTGAAATAGAATGCAAGGTGTTCAGATAGCGAATCCCGCTATCTTTGGGGATGAGAATGATTGATCCCATTTTCCGATGCTTTGAAAAAAAACCACCGGCTTCAAAATACAATCGACAAATTTCGTGAGTTTGGGCAGGAAATATTCGTTTAGTAAACGAATTGTCCTTTTTGTGATGCCATCTGCCAACGAAGTAGATTTTCTATTAAGGATTGGTGAACGTAAGAGCATAGCGAATGATTTATGTTATGAAGTGTCTAGTTCGCAATGCCGTGCAGACAGGAAGATTATTGCCTGTTATGAGTAATTAGGGCAGTTCAGACCTGTGTGTCCTTGAAGGGCCATACTGCTCGAAAGTTCGTGATCCCCTCTAGTTCAGAGGTCTCCCGATGGTGGAGCAGTGGTTAACGTGCTCGGCTGCCGACCTGAAAGAGGCAGGTTCTACCCGAGCCGAAGGTTGCGATCCGCGAGAGTTGCATTTCGACGTATTCACAATGAATGAGGTCATTGTACTGTAGATCGTAATTTGAAGGCTATCGCGTGAGCCCTGAACAAGAATTTGATAGGTGCCACGTCGCAGAATGCCATTACCAAGACAGGATTGTATCGCACAGGCTTCACCAAACTTTTTTGCTATTCAATAGGTTGTTATCACCTCCTCTCAGACTGATTAACCTGGCATGAGCTGTGAGTATTCTTTCTCAGCAATCTGTAATGTCCCTCGAAAGTAAGACTCCGAAGAGTAAACTTGTACGCGAATAAAAGAAGGCTCAAACTATACAGAAAGGTGGCTGAGATCGTGTTGCTGGTGAATTGCTTAAAATTATATCGCCAACGAGGAATGAAGAAGGCGAAAATTCTATTTTCACGGTTGTGAACATCCCGTTAGGGCCGTTAGGCCTCTGCAGCGTTGGACAGGACAACTTTCTCGCGTTAACCTTAATATCACGCTCGAATGCACTGTGCGATGCAAGTGGGCGACGTGAAAGAAAACATGACGTGAAATGTTCCGGATCGCTCTCCTGCGGCGTTCGTCATGATAATGTTGTGGTTACCTAAAACCCTACATATTGAGAATATGTAGTGTGCTTAGCTGAGTAAAGACAAGACTATAGCCTTGGCGGCGGTCTTTATGCAGGAAAATTGTTTACTTCCACACGTGATTTAGCGTTTTTTTTCAAATGAAAATGAACGTGGACCGCTACGCTTCTTTTTTAAGAGTGCAAGGTGATAGTGATAGCCTGTCCCTAGTGAGCAGTTGTTACACGGAGGACGTAATATTTTTAAACTTACTATGCAACCACTACGACGCCTTAAGGAAGTAGGCCTTGTAACATTATCATTTTGTAGTCCATTAGGTGATAATTATGATCACATGCTGTGACGCCCGATGGCAAAACACGCTTGTATCACGCAGCGTTAGTTTTGCATATTTCAGGTTTAGGTGGAAGCAGGTATATAGGACGCGTGTGTTTGTAAATCACGAGTTACTTTCACCGGCCTTTGAAGCATAGGAAGTTATCTCCACTGTGCACACAAGCAGAGGCTTGTTTGTTGTAGGGTAGAAACACCTGCGTACTTTGCGTATGATGCGGATTCAATTGCCACTACCCAGGTTGTTTTATTTGAAGAACAATCAACGACAGCGACATCAAGGCCGCTATTTTTGCGAAAGAATTTTTAAATGTGTCCCCATAAATCGTGTTATACACTCATGAGGCTTGGTTAGTACAGGGTTTTTTAAATATGCCACCGAGTAGCTAGGTCTTCCAGTATGCGTACATAGAGGCTGACTAATCGCGCCTTTTCTATACATTTGTACGTACACATACGTACACTGAGCATGGCGGCGACGGCAAAAGGCAGGCGACAGTTTTCATATAATTGATATTGTTATTAGGGTAATATTTCTTGGCGAGCCATCACTTTAACCCACGATGTCCATCTTCGACGGTGAGCACTAAGAAACGATACACTCTAGCAATTACTCTACAAGCCACTCTAAATGTGGCTTTGACAAAATTCCCTTCTCCTTAGGTTAACTATGCAATAGTTCCGTAAGCCCCATCACACTGCTTGTGATCGATAGTAAATTCATGCCTGACCCCTTTCGTGAAGAGTTTGGTAGCAATACCCTCTGGGAAGCCACAAAAGTCTTGACAATCAGTGTCTTAAGACATGAAAGAAAAATAAATGTAGGTAGCTTCGCACTATGCTTGCCAGTCCTACGAAAACCGTGTCTCCAGGTGACCTTCTTTTAGTCTCTGTACTTCTTTTTCTTTTTTCCTATGTTCAGTTCTCATTTTTAAAAATTTACCATTTCTTAGTGGACTTCGGTGATTTGAACATATCTATCTATCTATCTATCTATCTATCTATCTATCTATCTATCTATCTATCTATCTATCTATCTATCTATCTATCTATCTATCTATCTATCTATCTATCTGTCTGTATATCTATCTATCTATCTATCTATCTATCTATCTATCTATCTATCTATCTATCTATCTATCTATCTATCTATCTATCTCTATAGCCGCTTACGACTTTCAGCTGTAATGGCTGTCTCAAGATTGGTTTCAATACCTAAATTAGTATGGCATAACGTGACTGTGTTACAAGCATAAAAGACTAGTCAGAACATGATAACCATGACACGCATGTCATGAATCTCATGATTTTTATTTCATAGTTTTGCTGCTCTTGCGGTTGCTCTCTTAACATGACATATCGCAAAACTTGTATGATATTACTGCATGGCTTACAGAAGTGACAGACCCTCACATTGAAATCATGCCATGCATGTCATGCAAGCCGTGACTTCATGCTAAATTCATGGTACACTCGCGGTCGTGTCGCTAGCTTAAATATACCAAATTTGGTGTGACGTGACGTAGAGGAATGATGAAGTTATATGACTGAACATGATAATCATGAGATTTGTGGCATGTATGAACATGACTACATGCCATGCTAATGATACTCTTGTGGCCATTTCGCAAGCTTCAGTTATACTGAACTTTTGTGACGTGACATCAATGCACCTTGAAGGAATGTGATTGGTGTGAACATGATATTTATGGCATCAGTGTCATGTAAGAACATGACATTATAGCACGTTCATGATGCGCTTGCAGCCCTTTCGCTAGCTTCACCAAGTTTGGTATCACGTGACAAGAAGGAACGACGAATGTGTTTGACGTGTCCAAACTAATGATCATGACATGCGTGTCATGTAAAACATGACTGCGTGCTACGTTGATAGCACACTCGCATTCGTTTCACCTGCTCCACGTATACCGAATACGGTATCACTCTAAGCTAAAAGACGACGAAGGTAAATGACACGTCTAAGCATGAAAATCATGATATGCGTACGTGTAATGTAAAACATGACATATGTTACGCTCATAGCCTGTTCACGGCCGTTTCGATAGCTGCACATACGAAATGTTGTATCACGTGTCATGATTCGACGACGAAAGTAAATGACAAGTGCAAACATGATAATCTTGATGTGCATGTCATGATAAGTATGGCTACATGCTACGTTCACAGGTCACTCGCGGCAGTTCGCTAGATCTACATATACCAAATTGAGTATCGCATGAATTAAATGGACGACCGATGTAAATGACGTCTAAACATGATTATTATGACTCGCGTTTGATGTATAACATTCCTACAAGCTACGCTGAAAGCACGGTGGCGGCCGTAACACTAGCTTCACGTACCACGCCACGTGATACTAAACATTGTGTCACGTAACGTGGACAGATGACGAAAGTAAGTGACACACCCAAACATGAGAATAACGACATCTAAGTCACGCACGGCATAATTTACGTCGCGTCGTAACGTTATTCCGACTTTACTATGACATATCATGACTACTACTACTTTACTATGACTATGACATGCGCTTGGCATATCGTCGATCAGACGTGTGATCTGCCATTTTGTTTCACTATATTTCTCTGTATGTCCTTTCTGTCTCTGTTTCTTTCTTTCTTCGATGCGGTCTCTTCTTTCGCTCTCTTTCTTGCTGTATTTGCATTCCTGTCTTTTCCCCTCTTCTTTCTCTGTGTACTTCTCTTTTGTAGCCTGTGCTTTCACGTTGTCCTCGTTTTTTTTCTTTTTTGTTTAGTCTATCTTCAGTCTTTGCTTCCTTCCGTCTATCTCTCTTTCTCTCTCTCTCTTTAAATACAGAAGATGAAGACCAGGACAAAGCGATTAAGCGTGGACCGCTTTTAAGAAACGCAATTCATAGTTTAATATCATTTGTGGGTTATGACGTCCCAAAACCACGATATGTTTATTAGAGACGCCGTAGTCGAGGACTCCGGAAATTTCGACCGCCTGCTTTTTTTAACGTGCTCCCAAATCTGAGCAAACGGGCCTACAACATTTCTGCTTCCGTCGAAACTGCAGCCGCCGCAGCCGGGATTTGATTCTGCGACCTGCGGGTCAGTAGCCGAGTACCTTAGCACCTTGAACACCACAGTGGGGCACACCATTCATAGTTGATCAAGAAGGGAACTGATGATGATTGTTTACCATCCGCTCCAACTACCCCAAACTGCATCTTGATTAGCTAGACTGAAAAAATAACGAAGAGTAACCTAAAAAAATAAATTCGACGAGTGCGAGAAATGATAATTATGATTGTAACTCACGTATACTAAGAGTGATGGTAAGAACGCAATTTCGCGTCCAATCTTTCAGCGGCTATGAACCATTGTCGAGGAAGAAGAAAACTAGAAGAGCTATAATTGTGCAGTGCGTTACTCGTGCACGCCCTTACGCCATGGAGCTTGTTCGAAAGCCCAAGCACAGTAACTGTCGATAGGCTGGACGACAGCAGGCCTCTCCAGCGTTGGTTGGGTACTGACATCAAAGATCAGAATACATCGTTGGGAGAGCCTCCACGTGGGAATCCATGCCGCACCAGCCACCATCCCGTGATTCAGCCGGTAGGACACCGTCGTTCCACGCAAACGAACTAGGTACAAACGCACCTTCGCCTCTGTACAGTCAGCCCAGGAACGACATTTGTGACGCGGTGTGGCGCTCCTTCCGCAGCATCGTCTGCCACCTCCGAGAGCACCAGGTGCCACAAGCTCGGGAGGTGAGCAGCTTCAAGCATTGGCGTGTGATGCCCCGTGCTGGATCTACCATTACTGAACCATCGTTCCACGTCAACTATCTCGATGTGAATGCACTTTCGAGGCACTATCTGTGGATGCATGAACGAGACGGCGAGTTTCGCGTTATGGTCAACTTGTCTCAACTGCATGAATACCAGCTACACCAGGCTGAGAATGTAACAGGCAATAAGCATGGGTGTTGAAAGTCCTTGCCTCCTTCGGTTTTGCGTCGTTGTCCCATGCAAGTGAACTTTATCCAGGGTATTCGTCTCTCCTGCATATACCGATATGCCACCTGGATTGAGATGACCAGTGGCGCTTCCTGAGCAGCGTCTTCAACCTGCGCGAACGCCAGCTGCAGCTCGTTTCAGGATGTGGAGAGAGTTGACAGAGTACAGAAACAATCTTAGTGGAAGGTCGAGGGTTCAATTCATGACCCAACTGAAAACTGCAGCACCGTGCGCACCAAATTCATGCGCTAGGCTTGCCATCTTACCCAGACGAAGGCGTCGTGTCTCCAAATGTATGTAACTCTGTAAATTTTGAATCAGCTTGGGGCTTATTGGGAAGCAGCTCCGATTTATTTGGAGAGCAGCTGAGAGATTATTAGGAAGCTGCTCGGAGATTGGCAGCCAATCCACACGAATTTGTATAATATGCTGCCTAGAGTGACATCGTTTCGATATTTTTGTGAATTACTGTGTGCGTCAAAATAAAATGACTTCGAACTTTGGTAAACATTTCTCGTTATTTAAACACGGACAACATCATCACTGATACGCAAAAGGACTCATTATATGCTCACATTAAAGGCTGTGTTTTTAAAGCAATACCTTGCATATTCCAGAATACTGAACCACCAAGTGTTAAGCACTCGATGGCAAACTAAATGCCGATTTGCCGTGTTTAGCGTTCGAAGAGTTATCATGAGAGGAATAGCTATCGCGTGGCTCGATTCAGCTCTATTCATATCATTCGATACTGTATTCTTAGGATAATAGTAAAGTGTTAACTCTCCGAGACACGCTCAATTTTCTCCCTTCATGGTTACGGGTGTGTGCAAAAAGCCTCTTGTAGAAATTTAGGCGTCAGAACAAAGCCAGGAGCCAAAAAAAGAAAAGCAACCTCACCGTGTGCACGTGATAGCTTACGTACGCTAGATTCGGCCCACCACATAGATGATCGAAGCCAGACATAGTATGCGCTTTTTCAACGCGACTGCGTTAAAGAGCTTGCTTTACAGAATTTCCGGTGACAGCGTCGGCGTTGCTGGTTGGCAGTGAAAAAAACATCTTGAGGTGGTCGACAAATTGAGACAAATGCAGAACGAGCATAGACAATAATTCTAAGTGAGGATCGAACGTTGGTTTTTTATCGGATGCAAGCTTTCTCCCAAAAAAGCCACGCGTCTGCTTGGCAATGTAGTCAAAATAACTTCGTCTGTTTTGAAATAGACTGATGGTAACTTGCATCGTAGAGGCGTACGTTGCGATAAGGTGTCATATCATAATATTATGATGATTTGATACATTACACCACGCCATCCCCTACAAAAGACACTCACAATATGGCACCTTCTCCCTCAAAACGACGTAGCGGGTGCATTGCCGCTTTAAAAAAAAGGTTCACGCGGAAAATTTCACGATTTTTTAAGAATGCTACGTACTAAACAGAATGTAGCCGTATAACGAAGTTTCACTGACACAATCCATTTTTATTTCAGTACGTGCCAGAGACTGATTATCACTATCACAATGAACTCCTAAAGGCAAAACTTAACCATTTGCCCCCGCCTTTAGTTTTTCTTGTGGTCCATGGAAAGTGGCCATGATTTGCCCTTTGATAGCGAGAAATCAGCCTACAGAATCCTCTTAATTCACGTCACACCGTATTTTGTGTGCGTCAGTAATGTTGAATACAATGTTCCCACAAGCTTCGCTACGACTCAATGTGCAAGGGGGCAATAGTGAAGGTCAGCAGAAGAATGGGAACAAAATTCGGATACCATTGAAACCGATGTGTTTGTGCAACATTCCCAACCTAAAAACGTTTTTCAGGAAAGAAAATAACCGCACTGAAAGGAAGACAATTGAAGCGTTCCTCATTTAAAGGGGAGGTAGCCAGTTTGTTGGGGCCCCATCACTACTTTTCAGAGAATAAGAAGAAGATTATCTGAAAGACAGCCTGTATTCATGTGAAATTTGTATAACGTGCTCCAAAATTTAAAATTCAGTATACATTAGAGTGGACCCTGGTCAAGTGTACGTAAATGTGTACAGATAGGGAAAAAGTAGTTCCCGGTGGATGATCTGTCTGGGTTTGAGTGGATTGTGATTATTAGCATGTGGTTTCATGTCTATATAATTCTTCTGAGAGAATACTGTTTGACAGCTTTAATAAATTTTTGTAGTTTCGGTGAATAAACCGCTGAATTCGTGTTGCGCATCTACAAGTTCTTTTTCCCCTTCGTCCCGGCAAATTTTGCACCGTGCTTGTATTCTCCATAGGTATGAACAACCTAGCTGAGCAAGAAGCCGTGTTTATCGAGGAAAGTATGTCAAAGTGCGAGAAAGGCCAGCGGTCAGGGTGGATCGGGGTTGCTCCAGGGACCCTCCCAAGAAATTTCGATGAAGCGGTTGTTCAACCGAGAAAAAATGATGAACATAGAAGTTTTCCAAGTTCTTCAGCAAGGTCCTTTGAACCTCCCAAGAAAAATGTTTCGGACAAAGGGCCTTGACTGATGTACTGCCAAAGGCTTTTTAAGATAGAATCCGAGATCGAATCTTTGGTCTTTCGTCTTCTGGTCTCTAATGTTGTGTTTTTGGATTTTCATGGCGTCCTGAATAGATAGGTGCACTCAGAAAGCTATCGTGTCGTAAGTAAAAGTTTCGTTTTCTTCATGTGCTTCAATATGCGCTATTTGATGACATGCTCGACGACCTTGCCATAAAACAGTGAAATAGAATGCAAGGTGATAAGGTAGAAAATCCAGCTATGTTTGAAATGAGAATGACTGATCCCGTTTTCCGATGCTTGAGAAAAATATGATTGATATATTTCGTAACAATGGGGAGCGAATCTTGGTCTAGTATAGGAAGTGTCTTGTTTGTGATGCCTTCTGTCCACGAAGCAGATTTTCTGTTAAAGAGTGCTGAACGTCAGTAGCATAGCGAGATGTTTTCAGGTTATGAAGTGTCTAGCTCATGACACCTTGCAGACATGGAGAAGATTGCCTGGTGTGAGTAATCAAGGCAAATCAGAGCTGTGCGTCCTTGAAGAGCTTCTCCAGCTCGAAAGTTTGTGATCCCCTCTAGTTGAGGCGTCTTCCGACGTGGAGCAGTGGTTCAGGTGCTCGGCTGTTGACCTAACAGTGTCAGGTTTTACACGAGCCGAAGTTTGCGATCCGCGAGAGTTGCATTTCGACGTATTCACAATGAATGAGGTCCTTGTACTGTCCATCTTAATTTGAAGGCTATCGCGTGAGCCGTGAACAAGAATTTGATCGGCGCCACGTCCCAGAATGCCATTACTGAGACAGGATTGTATCACACAGGCTTCACCAAATTTTTCTGCTACTTAATAGGTTGGTATCAGCCCCTGTCAGGAAACGGAATAAACCTAGCATCAGCTGTGACTAAACTTTCTTAGCAATCTGTAATGGCCTGGAAAAATTAGACCCCCGAAGAGTACATTAGTACGTGACGCAAAGAAGGCTCAAACTATACAGAAAGGTTGCCGAGTTCGTGTTGCGGGTGATTGTTTAGCATTATACAGCCAACAAGGGAATGAAAAAGGCGAAACTCTTTTTTCACGGTGCTGAAACGTCCTTTTAGGGCCGTTAGGCCTCTGTAGCGTTGAACAGGACGACTTTCCCGCGATAATCTTAATATAACGCGCGAATGTACTGCGTAATGTCGGTGGGCGATGTGAAGGGCAACGTGGTTTGAAAAGTTCCGCATCACCGCGCTGCGGAGTTTGTCATAATAATGCTCTGGTTACCAAAAACCCCATATATTAAGAAAGGTAGTATGCTTAGCCAAGTGGACACAAGGCTATATATAGCCTTGGTGGTTTTCTTTATGCAAGAGACTTCTTTATTTCCAGACGTGAATTTACGTCTTCTCAAATGAACAGAAATACCGGGCCATTATGCTTTTTCTTTAAGAGTGCAAGGTGATATCGATATCCTGTCCCTAGTGAGCAGTAGAAACACAGAGGACAAATTATTTTTCAAACACACTATGCAACCACTACGCCGCCTTAAGGGAGTAGGCACTGTAACACTGTGATTTTTGTAGTTCATTAGGTTATAATTATGATCACGTGCTGTGACGCCCGATGGCAAAACACGCTTGTGTCACGCAGCGTTAGTTTTGCTAAATTTCATGTTTAGGTGGAAGCATGTATAGAGGACCCGTGTGTTTGTAAATTACGAGTTACTTTCACCAGCTTATGATGCATAAGAAGTTATCTCCACTGCGCCACAAACAAAGGCTTGTTTGTTTTAGGGTAGAACACCTGCGTGCTATGCGAATGACGCGGGTTCATTTACCACTACCCGGGTTCTTTTATTTGAACGACAATGAACGAAAGCGACATCAAGCGCGATATTTTTGCGAAAAGATTTTTAAAGGTGTCCTAATAAATCGTGTTATACACTCATGAGGCTTGGTTAGTACTAGAGTTCTTTAATATGCCACCGAGTAGCTGATTGATTGATTGATTTGTGGGGTTTAACGTCCCAAAACCACCATATGATTATGAGAGACGCCGTAGTGGAGGACTCCGGAAATTTCGACCACCTGGGGTTCTTTACCGTGCGCCCAAATCTGAGCACACGGGCCTACAACATTTCCGCCTCCATAGGAAATGCAGCCGCCGCAGCCGGGATTTTAACCCGCGACCTGCGGGTCAGCAGCCGAGTACCTTAGCCACTAGACCACCGCGGCGGGGCGCCACCGAGTAGCTAGCTCCTCCAGTATGCGTACGTGGGGGCTGATTCATCGCGCCTTTTGTTTATATTTCTATATACGCATACGTACACTGAGAATGACGGCGACGGCAAAAGGCAGGCGACAGAGTCCATATAATTGATATTGGTATTAAGGTAATATTTCTTGCTGAGCCATCACTGTAACCCACAATGACTATTTCTGATGGTGAGCACTAAGAAACGATACACTCTAGCAATTAGATGTGGCTTTGATAAAATTCCCTTCTCCTTAGAATAACTATGCAATGGTTCTGTGAGCCCCATCACTCTGCTTGTGATCAATTGTAAAGCTATGCCTGACCGTTTTCTTGAAGAGTTTGGTAGCAATGCCCTCTAGGAAGCCAGAAAAGTCTTGAACAATCAGCGTCTTAAAAAATGAAAGAAAAATAAATATAGGTAGCTTCGCACTATGCTTGCCAGTCCTAAGGAAACCGTGTCTCCAGGCGACCTTCTGTTAATCCCTGTACTTCTTTTTCTCTTTTCCTATTTTCAGTTCTCGTTTTTAAAATTTTAGCATTTCTTAGTGAACTTCGGTGATTTGAACGTATCTATCTATCTATCTATCTATCTATCTATCTATCTATCTATCTATCTATCTATCTATCTATCTATCTATCTATCTATCTATCTATCTATCTATCTATATCGCCGCTTACGACTTTCAGCTCTAATGGCTGTCTCAAGATTGGTTTCAATACCTAAATAAATAAGTATGGCATAACGTGACTCTATTACGAGCTTAAAAGACTACTCAGATTATGCTAACCATCACACGTATGTCATGAATATCAAGATTTTCATTTCGTAGTTTTGCTGCTCTTGCGGTTGCTTCCTTCACATGACATATAGCAAAACTTGTATGACATTACTGCATGGCGAACATAAGTGACCAACCCTCACATTGAAATCATGACATGCAAGTCATGAAAGCCGTGACTTCATGCTACATTCATGGTGCACTCGCGGTCGTTTCGCTAGCTTCCATATACCAAATTTGGTGTGACATGACCTACAAGAATGATGAAGGTATATGACTGATGAGAACATGGTGATCATGAGATTCATGGCATGTATGAACATGACTACATGCCATGCTAATGATACTCTTGCAGCTATTTCGCAGGCGTCAGTTATGCTGAACTTTTGTGACGTGACATCAATGCATGTTGAAGGAATATGATTGGTTTGAACATGATATTCATTGCATCAGTGTTATGTAAGAACATGACATTATAGCACGCTCATGATGCGTTTGCAGCCCTTTCGCTAGCTTGACCAAGTTTGGTATCACGTGACGTGAATGAACGACGAATGTATTTGACGTGTCCAAACTTAATGATCATGACATGCCTGTCATGTAAAACATGACTGGGTGCTACGTTGATAGCGCGCTCGCAGTCGTTTCGCGAGCTCCACGTATACCGAATTTGGTATCATTCTAAGTTAAAAGACGAGGAAGGTAAATGACTCGCCTAAGCATGAAAATCATAATATGCGTACGTGTGATGTAGAGTGACACACCCAAACATGACAATAATAACATCTAAGTCACGCACGGCATAATTTACGTCGCCTCGTAACGTTATTCCAACTTTACTATGACATATTGTTTCCTCACTCGTGCTTCGCATATCGTCGATCACACGTGTGATCTGCCATTTCGTTTCACTATGTTTCTCGTTATGTCCTTTCGTCGTGGTCTCTTTTTTCGCTCTCTTTCTTTCTGTATTTTGCGTTCCTGCCTTTGCCTCTCTTATGTCTCTGTCTACTTCTGTTTTGTAGCCTGTGCTTTCACGTTGTCCTCGTTTTTTTTCTTTTTTCTTTAATCTATCTTCTGTCTTTGCTTCCTTCCGTCTATCTCTCTCTCTCTCTTTCTTTATCCACAGAAGATGAAGACCAGGACAAAGCGAATAAGCGTGGACCGCTTTTAAGAAACGCAATTCATAGTTGATTTTTATTTGTGGGTTTTGACGTCCCAAAACCACGATACGACTATGAGAGACGCCGTAGTGGAGGACTCTGAAAATTTCGACCACTTGCTTTCTTTTAACGTGCTCCCAAATCAGAGCAAACGGGCATAGAACATTTCCGCCTGCGCCCAAAATGCAGCCACTGCAGCCGGGATTTCATTCGGCGACTTGCGGGTCAGTAGCCGAGTACCTTAGCACCTAGAACACCGCAGCATGGAACACCATTCATAGTTGATCAAGAAGGGAACTGAGGATGAAGATTGTTTTCCATCCGCTCAAACTAGGCTAAACTGCACCGTTATCAGCTACACTGAAAAAATAACGAAGAGTAACCTAAAAAATAAATTCGACGAGTGCGAGAAATGATAACCATGATTGTTACTCACGTATACTAAGAGTGATGGCAAGACAGCAACTTCGCGTCCAATCTTTCAGTGGCTATGAACCATTGTCGAGGAAGAAGAAAACTGGAAGAGCAATAATCGTGCAGTGCATTACTCGTGCACGCGCTTATGCCACGGAGCTTGTTCGAAAACCCAAGCGCAGCAACTGTCGACTGGCTGGACGACAGCAGGTCACTCCAGCGTAGGTTGATGATTGACATGAAAAGATCAGAATACATCGTTGGGGGAGCCTCCACCTGGGAACCCATGCCGCACCAGCCACCATCCCGTGACTCAGCCGGTATGAAACCGTCGTTCCCCGCAAACGAACCAGGTACAAACGCACCTTCGCTTCCGTACAGTCAACCCAGGAACGCCAGTTGTGACGCGGTGTGGCGCCTCTTACGCAGCGTCGCCTGCCCCCTCCGAGAGCACCACGTGCCCCAAGCTCGGGAGGTGAGCAGCGGTAAGTATTGGCTTGTAAAGCCCCGTGCTGGATCTACCATTACTATCTATCTCGATGTGAATGCACTTTCGCTGCACTGTCGATGCATGAACGAGACGACGAGTGTCGCGTTATGGTCAACTTCTTTAAACTGCATGAATACCAGGTACACCATGCTGACAAGGTAACAGGCGATAAGCATGAGTGTTGAAAGTCCTTGCCTCCATCGGTTTCGCGTCGTTGTGCCACGCAAGTAAACTTGATCCAGCGTTTCCGTCTCTCCTGCATTTACCGATACGCCACCATGATCGAGACGACGAGTGGCGCTTCTCGAGCAGCGTCTTCAACCTGCGCGAATGCCAGCTGCAGCTCGTTTCGGGATGTGGAGAGAGTGGACAGCGTACGGAAACCATCCCAGTTCAAGGTCGAGGGTCCAATTTATGACCCAACTGGAAACTGCAGCACCGTACACGCCAAATTCATGCGCCAGGCTTGCCATTCTACCCAGATGAAGGCGTCGTGTCCCCAAATGTTTGTAACTGTGTACATTTTGAAGCAGCTTAGGGCTGATTGGGAAGCAGCTCAGATTTATTTGGAGGGCAGCTCAGAGATTGTTAGGAAGCTGCTCGGAGATTGGCAGCCAATCCAGACGAATTTGTATATTATGCTGCCTAGAGTGACAACGTTTCGATATTTTTGGTAATTACTGTGTGCGCAAAAATAAAAGGACTTTGAACTTTGGTAAACACATTTCGTTACTTAAACACGAACAACATCATCATTGATACGCAAAAGGACTTATTATATGCTCACATTATAAGGCTGTGTTTTAAAGCAATACCTTGCATATTCCAGAATACTGAACCACCAAGTGTTAAGCACTCGATGGCAAACTAAATGCAGATTTGCCGTGTTTAGCGTTCGAAAAGTTATCAAGAGAGGAATAGCTATCGCGTGGCTCGTTTCAGCTCTAATCAAGTCATTTCAGTATAGTCTTCTTAGGGTAATTAGTAAAGTGCTAATTCTCCGAGACACGCTTGCTTTTCTCCCTGCTTGGTTACGGGTGTGTGCAAAAAGCCTCATGTATAAACTTAGGCGTCGGAACAAAGCCAGGAGCCAAAAAAAAGAAAAGCAACCTCAACGCGGGCACGTGATAGCTTACGTACACTAGCTTCGGCCCAACACATAGACGATCGAAGGCAGACATAGTATGCGCTTTTTTAATGCGACTGCATTAAAGAGCTCGCTTTACAGAACTTCCAGTGTCGGCGTTGGCGTTGCTGGTTGGGACTGAAAGAACATCTTTTGGGCGATCGGCCAATTGAGACAAATGCAGAACAAGAATAGTTGATAATTTTAAGTGAGGATCGAACGCTAGTTGTTTCTATGGGATGCAAGCTTTCTACCACAAAGCCACACATCTCCTTGGCAATGCAGTCTAAATACCTTCCTCTGTTTGGAAATCGAATGAAGGTAACTTGCATACTTTACAAACACGTGCGTATTTTACACATGCTTCAAATTGCAACATGCAAAATCACAGAAATATTGCGGGGTAGAGGCGTACGTTGCGATCGGGAGTTATATCATGCGATCATCATAAATTGATGTATTACACCATGCCATCCCCAACAAAAGGCAAACACAATACTGCACCTTCTCCCTCAGAACCAGCTAGTGGGTGCACTTCAACTTCAAAAAAATTTTACGTCGAAAATTTCCCGATGTTTTAAGCATGCTACCCACTAAACAGAATGCGGCCGTATGCCAAAGTTTCACTGACACAATCCATTTTATTTTCACTACGTGCTAGAGACCGATTATCGCTATCACATTAACCACTTAAAGGCGAAGCTTAACCATTCGCTCCCACCTTTAATTTTTCTTGTTGTCTATGGAAAGTGGCAATGATTTGTCCTTGCGAGAAATCAGCCTACGGAATACTTTTCAATTCACGTCACACCATACACTGTGTGTGTCAATAATGTTGAATACTATATTCCCCCAAGCTGCGCTACGGTGCAATGTTCAAGGGGGCACCAGTTGGTGGTCAGCGGACGAATGGGCACAAAATTCGGAGACCATTGAAACTGATGTGTTTGTGTGACACACCCCACCTAATAACGTCTTTCAGGAAAGCAAATATTCGCATTGAAAGGAAGACGATTGAAACGTTTTATAATAAAAGGGGAGGTAGCCAGTTTGTCGGTGCCCCATTCCTACTTTTCAGCGAATAGGACGAAGATGATCTGGAAGACAGCCTGTATTTATTTGAAATTTATATATCGTGCTGCAAAGTTTGAACTTTAGTATACATTTCAGTGGACCCTTGTTAGGTGTACTGGAATGTGTACAGTTCAGGAAAATTAGTTCCTTGCGGATGCTCCGTCTGGGTTTGAGTGGATCATGATTATTTGCTTGTGTTTTGATGTGTTTATAATTCCTCTGAGAGAACACTGTTTGACAGCTTTGATAAATTGTGGTGGTTTCGGTAAATAAACAGCGTAATTTGGCTTGTGGATGTACAAGTTCTTTTTCACTTCGTCCCGGTAAACTTTGCGCCGTGCTTGTATTCTCCATAGGTATGAACGACCTAGCTGAGCAAGTAGCCATGTTGATCGAGGAAAGTGTGTGAAAGTGCGAGAAAGGCCGGCTGCCAGGGTAGATGGGGGTCGCCCCAAGGTCCCTCACAATACATTTCGATGAAGGGGTTATTCAACCGAGAAAAAACAATAAATATAGGAGTTCTCCAAGCTCTTCAGCAAGGTCCTTCCAACCTTCCACGAAAAATGTTCCGGACAAAGGGCCCTGACTGATGTACTGCCAAAGTCTTTTTTGAAGATAGAATCCGAGAACGGACCTTATGTTTTTCGTCTGCTGGTCTATAATGTGGTGTTTCAGGATTTTCATGGCGTCATGAATGGATAGGTGCACTCTGAAAGCGATCGTGTCGTAAGTAACAGCTTTGTTTTCTTAATGTGCTTCAATATGCAATATTTAATGCCATGCTCGACGACCTTACCATAAAAGACATCAGTGAAACAGAATGCAAGGTATTAAGGTAGTGAATCGAGCTATGTTGAGAGATGAGAATGACTGATCATCTTTTCGGATGCTTTGAGAAAAATACGATTGATATACTTCGTTAGGGTAGGGAGCGAATCTTCCTCTAGTATAGAAATTATATTGTTTGTGATGCCTTCTGGCCACAAAGCGACTTTTTTGTTAAAGAGTGCTGAACGTCAGTAGCATAGCGAGATGTTTTTAGGTTATGAAGTTTCTAGTTCATGATGCCTTGCAGACATTGAGAAGATTGCCTTGTGTGAGTAATCAAGGCAGTTCAGAGCTGGGCGTCCATGAAGAGCTTGTCCTGCTCGAAAGTTTGTGATCCCCTCCAAATCACGGGTCTGCCGAGGTGGAGCAGTGGTTAAGGTGCTCGGCTGCTGACGTGAAAGTGGCAGGTTCTACCCGAGCTGAAAGTTGCAATCTACGAGAGTTGCATTTCGACGTATTCACAATGAATGAGGTCTTTGTACTGTCGATCGTAATTTGAAGGTTATCGCATGAGCCGTAAACAAAAATTTGATCACCAGCACGTATCAGAATGCCATTTCTAAGACAGGGTTGTATCGCACACGCTACACCAAATTTTACTGCTATTATTTAGGTTGTTATCAGCCCCTTTCAGGAAACTGATTAAACCTAGCATCAGCTGTGACTAGTCTTTCTCAGCAATCTGTAATGGCCTTGAAAATAATACTCCCAAAATAGTACACTTGATTGCGACAAAAAGAAGGCTCAAACTATACAGAAAGGTAGCGGAGTTCACGTTGCGGCTGATTGTTTAGCACAAAACAGCGAACAAGGCAATGAGGAAGGAGAAACTTCTAATTTGACAGTTCTGAAACATCCCGTTAGTGCCGTTAGGCCTCTGTAGCGTTGCACAGGTCGACGTTCCCGCGATAACCTTAATATCTATCTCAATGCACTGTGCGATGTCGGTGGTCGACGTGAAGGAAAACGTGGTGTGAAAAGTTCCGGATCGCTCCCCTGCGGCGTTTGTCATAAGGTTGTTGTGGTTACCTAAAACCCCATATATTAAGAAAGGTAGTATGCTTAGTCAAGTGGAGACCAGGCTATAGCCTTGGCGGTTGTGTTTATGCAAGTGACTTCTTTACTTCCAGACGTGATTTTTTCCGTCTTTTCAATTGAAAAGAAAGGCGGGTTCGTTAAGCTTCGCCTTTAAGGGTGCAAAGCGATAGCGATATCCAGTCCCTAGTGAGCACTTGATACACAGAGGGCATAAAACCTTTTCAACCTTACAATGCAACCACTACGAGGCCTTAAGGAAGTAGGCGCTGTAAAATCGTGATCTTTGTAGTCCTTGAAGTTAAAATTATGATCACATGCTGTGACGCCCGATGGCAAAGTATCCTTGTACCACGTATATTTTTGCAATATTTGATGTTGTAGTGGGACACATATACACAGGGTGAGCTTCTTTCTCAACGACGGGTTACTATCCCGGGATTTTCAAGCATAGAAGGTTATCTTCACTGCACACTCAAGCAGAGGCGTGTGTCTGTTGTAGAACACCTGCGTTCCATGCAATAAACGCTGGTTCAATCGCCACTGGTAGCCAAGATGTCTTATTTGATCTACAGCGACACCGACGGTGATATTACTGCCAAAAGAGTTTTTAATGGTGCCCCAATCGATCGCGTTAATACTCTGACTTGAGGCTTGGCTAGTGCTAGGGTTCTTTAATATGCCGCCGAGTAGCTAGCTCCTGGAGCATGCGTACCTCGGGGCTGACTCTCCGCGCCAAACACACACACACCCACAGACACAAACACACACACACACACACACAGATATATATATATATATATATATATATATATATATATATATATATATACGTACACTCAGCATGACACCGACGGCAAAAGGCAGGCGACAGCGTCCATAATTGGATATCGCTATGAAGCTATTATTTCTTGGCGAGTTACCAGTTTAACCCATAGTGTCAAACTCCGAAGGCGTGCGCAAAAAACCGATATACACCAGCAGTTGATTTATATGTGGGGTTCGACGTCCCAGAACCACCATATGATTATGAGAGACGCCGTAGTGGAGGGCTCCGGTAATTTCGGCCACTTGGCGTTCTTTAACGTGCACACAAATATGAGCACATGGGCCTACAACATTTCCGCCTCCATCGGAAATGCAGCCGCCGCACCCGGGATTTGATCCCGCGACCTGTGGGTCAGCAGCCGAGTACCTTAGCCACTACACCACCATGGCGGGGCCCCATCAGCAGTTGGGTGTGGCTTTGGTAAAAGTGTGGTTATCCTTAGTTTAACGTTGCAATGGTTGCGTAAGCTCCATTGCTCTGCTTGTGATCGATAGTAAAGCCATGCCTGACATTTTTCGTCAAGAGTTTCGTACCAATTATCTCTACGATTCCCCAAAAGTGTCTTGAACAATGAGCGTCTTGACACATGAAAATAAAATAATGTAGGTAGCTTCGCTCTATGGTAGCCAAACCTGAGAAAACCATGTTGCCAGACGACCATCCTTTTCTCTCTTTACTTTTTCTTATTCCTATCTTGATTTCTGATTTTTTATATGCGAGCATTTCTCAGCGAACTTCGGCGACTTTAGCGCAACGATCTATCTATCTATCTATCTATCTATCTATCTATCTATCTATCTATCTATCTATCTATCTATCTATCTATCTATCTATCTATCTATCTATCTATCTATCTATCTATCTATCTATCTATCTGTCTATCTATCTATCCATCTATTTATCTATCTATCTATCTATCTATCTATCTATCTGCCTACTGCTTTTAGCTATACTGGCCGTTTCAATAATAGTATTGATACCAAAATAGGTATGAAATACCATAACGGTATGACGAGCATAAGTGAATACTCATAACAATAAAATCTTGTCATGTATGTCATGAATGTCGTAATTCATTTTTAACGGTCTTGCTTCTGTTGCGATGGTATCTTTTACATGACATATTGCAAACTGGTATGGTATGACATGACTGCGTGGCGAAAATAAACGAAAGACCCTCATGTTGAAATCATGACATTTATGTCATGTAAGTCATGAGTAGACACTACGCTCATGGTGCGCTTGCGGTCGTTTCGCTAGCTTCACATACAAACTAAATTTGGTATTAAGGGACGTGAAAGATAACGAAAGATGTCGACTGGTGCAAACATGATCATCATCTGGTGCTTGTTCATGAGGCCATCATACTGATCGATGATGTACACCGAATGACGCCGTTAGAGAGTGTCGGTCTCTCGGCTTGCCTGACAAGAGACGCACGACAGGGAAGGGTGCAGGGGATAGAGAGATATATCATCCTGGTGCATGGTTTTTAGGTTAGAGAATACCACAACAGTGATTATGATAATGAGACAGAGAAGGGAAAACCTGCACGGTACATGCCGTCAGCGCGTTCTAGAACAAACCACAAATCTATATAAAAGCTATCTGCTGGAGCAATGCGAATATCGAGAAGTGGCTACTGTCTCGTCATTACTAAGCTTTTGTCTCTTTCTGTATTATGCTCCCACTATAGCGTCATTGGATAATGCTCCCTGCGCTAGCGAACCTATGTAACGATAGTGCGCCAGAGGGAGGCGACATGCAGGCTCTTCGGATGGAAACTTTTTTGCATGGACAATGAAAAATAAGCAAAAGAAGGGGGGGGGGGTAGAGCGATACGCCTGAAATGCGAGCGGGAAGTGCTGAGAACTGAGAAAAAAAAAACAAAGAGTGAAGCAATTTTAGGTCGTATGCTCTTTCTCTCTCCCATCTTTTTCTCGATTTATTTCTCCGCTAAGTAAATCGAAAGACGTGCCATGCGCATGCGAGTTGCGATCTTTGTTTGATGACATCCTCGATGACCTCGCCATACAAGACGTCAGTAAAATTGAATACATGTTATTAAGATAGTGACTCCAGCCATGTTTGGGAATGATAATTGCCAAATAGATTTTCCAATGCTTTGATACAGCCCCCGACCTCTCAATACGATTGATATATTTTGTGAGGATGAGGATGGAATCTTCGTCTAGTATACGAATTGTCTTGTTTGTGATGCTATCTGGCCACGAAGCAGATTTTCTGTTAAAGGGTTATTAACCGCCGGAGCACATCAAGAAATTTTTAGGTTATGAAGTGCCGAGTTCATGATGCCGTCCAGATATCGAGAAAATTGCTTGTTAAGAGTAATTTAGACAGTCCAGACCTGTGCGTGTTTGAAGCGCTGTCCAGCTCGAAAGTTGGTGAGCCCCTTTTATGCGCGTGTCCGCCGTGGTGGAGCAGGGAGGGTACTTGGCTGCCGACCTGAAAGTGGAAGTTCCGAAGGTAGCGAGCCGCGAGAGTTGCATTTCGACGTGTTCACAGTGATTGACGCCCTGGTACTGTCGAGCGTTACTTGAAGGCTATCGCTCGAGCTACGAACAAGAACTACATCAGCGCCATGTCCCAGAAAGCCATTTCCAAGAGAGGTTTGTATCGCGCAGGCTTCACCAAATTTTACTGCTATTCCTTAAGCTGTTGTCACTGCCCTCTCAAGAAACTGATGAAACCTAGCACGAGCTGTGACTTATCTTCCTGAGGAATTTGTAATCACCTGCAGAAATATTACTCCAGAAAAGTACACTTGATCGAGACGAAAAGAAGGCTCAAACTATACAAAAATGGTGCCGAGTTCGTGTTAGGGATGATTGTTTAGCAGTGTCCACCCAACGAGGAAAGAACAAGGCGCAATTTTTATTTTCGCGGTTTCTAAACGGCCGTTGGAGCCGTTAAGCCTCGGCAGCGTTGGACAGATTGGCGCTCCCGCAATAACCTCAATATCACGCGCGAATGTACTGTGTGATGTCAGCGGACGACGTGAAAGAACATGTGATGTGAAAAGTTCTGGATTACTTCTCTGCGGTGTTTTCCATAATTATATTGTGCTTACCTAAAACTCCAATTCCAATTTAAAAAAAATGTAGCGTACTTAGCCAAGTGGAGACCAGGTTATAGCCTTGGCGGTTGTCTTTATGCAAGAAACATCTTCACTGCCACACGTGATTTTGCCGTCATTTCAAATACAGTGAAATGTGGGACCGTTAAGCTTCTCCTTTAATTGGTATACCTGTGTACCGGTACCAAATTTGCCGGCGGCGGCGTGTCAACGGCGTGGGGTCTATCGGTTCGGCGGCGGCGCGGCTGCTTTCACGGGGGGGGGGGGGTTCGATCATGATTCAAGAGGTGGTGAGAATAGCAACTTGTTCTTTGAATTTTGAAGAAGAAATCTATTTTCCTGAAAGGGTGAAACACTGGAAGTGACAGCAGCTTGTCTTAATAGTATTTATTTATAAATACTGCTCTTTCGCTTTTTGAGACATAGCAGGTGTAAATACAAATGTTCAGCACCTTCGAAAATACAATTCAACAGAATACATGGAAAATTGTAAATAAAAGGCAAATGATAATCTGCCACTAACCATCAAGAGAAAGGTATAGAACAGCTGCACCTTGCTGGTACTTAGTTATAGAGCAGAAACCTTGAGACTACAGAGAAAGTACAACTTAATTTGAGTACGACACAGCCAGCGATGGAAAGGCAAATGATAGTTGCAACCTAAGACACAAGCAGAGAACAGAGCGGGTGAGGGAACAAATCGGGGTTATTGATATCATAGTTGAAAACAAGAAGATATAAACATGACCCTGGCACGTAGCACTTAAGCAAAGTAACTGCTGGTCATTATTAAGGATAACTGACTAGATTCCCGGAGAAGGCAAACGCATGGACGGGAGACAGAAAGTTAAGTTGGCCTATGAGATTTAAACGTCCGCAGGTATAACGAGGCAGCAGAAAATACTAGACCTGGTTGGTTCGCAAATCATGGGAGCGTCCTCTATCCTGCAGTGGGCGTAGTCAGGCTGATGCTGATGTTGTTATTGCAATTATTTTTTTCCAATCGCTCGGAAGCTAGTCTGCTCAAGTACCCATCAAGCTAATTGCAAAAATGCACATTCCGCAGGAAAGCAAACAACATACAAAAGAAAATATAAACACTTTTTATTTGATTCAACTGACAAAATATTCATAGATTCAAAGCACCAGTTACGGTGAGCAGAAGATGTAACGAAGGACATGGGTGCTAGGACACTGGAACCAGTGTGAACCATCTTATTTATGCAGAAGGATGACACGGTTGCAAGTGTGCCGATATTCGATAGGGGCTGCAGCGATAAAACATGCGCATGCTAATTAAGTAACGAGAAACACTGGTCAAAGTGACGAAATATAAGCAGTATTGGTTTTTCAACAGATTCTCACATAGCTATGTATGTGGTCAGGTCACCAAATAACCACCGCTTATTCAAGTTTGGCCAAAATCTTATGCGCTCTCAGTCTGCATCCATTTCCCTAGTTGCTTAACGTGTGTTGGAGATTCCAATGTTTTCGAAGATATTGTACTGTTCAGAAATACTGTGCCATTTTAAATATGTTGCGAGAGCAGCACCATTTAAAGTCCGTGACACGTACTAGACTTACACGGTTATTAGTATATTAAAAATGAAGAGGCCATTTTATTTAAAAATATCATGACTATGGTATTTTCGCAGTTACTAGACAATAGCCGTGTTTCACTCCTGTTACAAAACGACCAAAGAAAAAGTCATCAGTGCATGTTGATCTTGAGTATTGGAGATGATTTTACCGATAACGCTGTCTTCTGCATACATTTCAAGTTTAGTTTGAGTGTTACTGATAATCTCCACAACGTAACTTATACAAATAATAAAGAAAAGCGGCCCAAGCACTAAGTCTCAAGGCACGCCTGACGTGATCTGTACTTCAGATGACTTCGCGTGGTTAAACGTAATAAATTTTGAGCGCGATCGCAGGTGATTCATTATCCAATCAACCAGCTTGTTGTCTCCGAAATTCTGAAGCAGGTAGAAGTTTGGCATAGAAAATCATTCTCCTTTTTTTGAAAAAAAAATCCTAAGAATAGTCAATAAATGAGGCATAAGTCTGTCTTCGGTCTTTAAGGCAAGCAACAATGTCGTGCGTAAATTGAAGCAACTGTGTAGCCACCGGCAAAATAGGTTGCGTGCGTTTCGGTATTATACATAGTATTTGTTGACTATGTGTTCCAAAAGTGTGGAGCTGGTATATAAAGCAAAAATTTTGGCCTATATTTTGCTATTTGTTTGTTTCTGGACCTGAGAGCTTGTCGTTTGCTAATTTTGTTGCAGATATTTACTTTTCTGAATATTACAGTAAAATATTTAGCACACCATAATGAGTACCACTTTAAAATATGTTTGGCATACATTCTGCGTCAGAGGGTATCGTAACTTCAAAATTCTACTAGGTTATGCACTTCAGAGAAGCTCAATTCAAAATGAAGAAGAGCAGGTAGTTTGTCACACGTGTAAAATGTAGGACTAATACCGTTAGCTGCTGACAAAAAACATATTTAGAGTAAGTATTAAATGCATTTGCTAAAGCTTCCGGTTTTGAGGAGGATTGGTCATCAAGAATAAACAACGACGGCGTAGACTATACAAGAGTAATCGAGCTCTAGAACCTGGATGGACCTTTTTGATAGGTTTAGAGCAGGCATTGCTAAGGTAGTATTTGTTAGCCTCTTGATTTCAACTTCTATTTAATTCTCAATGCATTAATTCAAGAAGCATTATCATACACTTGAAATGACGATTCTTGCGTAAGCGTTTATGTGACGAGTGAGATGAAATATATCTTTACGGTAGCATGGGTGCCTGATGATACACTTAACAAATTTGTGTGCAACATACTTTTGTAGGCGTTATCACGTACAACACTTGACAAGCACAGATACATTGCAAAAATCACTACAACATTCAAATTCCCCAAAAGATGAGGCTAAACTTTCCTGTACGAAAAGGTAATAACATTATCGATCTCAGGTCTTTGAGGAGAACATGCTAACTTTGAGGCAACCTAAACAGTATTAAGGTGAGAAAATCCCTTGATAACTCCACATTATACACCGTGCGACAAGAGCTCGCAGCCCCATAAGGAGGTTAGGGTGCAACGAACTCTTTTTTGTCTGATATCGCTAAACTGTAAAATGCTAGTGTATAGAAACATGGCTGTTCCCGGGAGAAAAGCAGGATTCGTACAGTAAAATTGTAGCGTCTAGACGGGTAACCGAGCCGTTCGCTGATTCTTGTTGAAATACAGTGCGCGCTAGCACTCACAAGCAAGCTCTTATATTCAAAGTTCCCAGAGGCGGATCGAGCCATGCAGCTTCCTACCTGAGTATGCCTTCATACTCCTTCGTTCAGCAAAAGGCAGACAGCGCTTTCTTTCCGGTTGAGGAGCAATCAATGGTAGGCATCGCATGCAGAGTAATGTTATCGCATGCGCTATCAGTGCGATAGAAATGGGCAGCTTGTTTATTCTATGCTTCAGCAGTGTTGCTCACTATATGCTCATTTGCTCACTCCTGAGATTTTAACTGCGAAAACAGCATAGAGTGTGCGTACAAAAGTAATTTTTTGGACTTTGCACGAACAATGACAGAGGAGCCTACTCCTTCGATTTAGTTCTCCATTACATGGAAGTACACTGTCTTTACTACAATTCTTACAGGCTCACAGATATTTATGTCTTGATGAAGCATGTGCACGTGCAATGTGAGCGCTAAGCGCTGAGCCTATCAGAATTTCAAACTTCTCGGCTACACTCTTCTCATTTGAACTTGCGTAATCGGAAACTCACAAATCGCCCAGAAATCACAAGTTCATGGCGCATGATCAGCCTGCGAGACACGAGGAAAATGGGGGTGGCGGGTAGTGAATTCATGGCAAAACAGGGTAGAAAACAATTTACAACTCATATTCCTCGTATATAGATCATTCTAGAGTATGTGCCCTAATCATGTCATGTCAATCACTATTCTGATGTCATGAAGGGGACCAAAAAAACTAGAATTACCAAGACAGAATAACATGCTCGACTGTATCTTTTGAACCTGTTTTAGGGCCCTACATAGACAGCACATGGAAACACGAAAACAATTAAGAGAGCAGTCATGACACCCCAAGCGCCACTCTCAGAAATAAACTGCAGAAAAAAAGGTGAATTGATTTATTTCATGTGCTGACTATCTGCTCTGGTGAAAATAAGTACAAACGGTGGCGCGCCGCAAAGTATTGTCTGGTTGGAGCGGCGGCGGCGGCGTGGTCTCTCACGGAACTTCGGCGGCGGTGCCAATGGCGTGAGCAAAAAAGGGCGGCGGCGGCGGCGCGGCAGCGCACAGCTCTAGGTGCAAGACGATAGCAATATCCTGTCCCTGGTGAGCACTTGATACACAGAGGGCATAAAATCTTTTCGAACTTACTATGCAACCACTACGGGGTCCTTAAGGGAGTAGGCACTGTAACATTGTGATTTTTGTAGTCCATGAAGCTACAATTATGATCACATGCTGTGACGCCCGATGGCAAAGCACCCTTGTATCACGTATACTTTTGCAATATTTCATGTCGTAGTGGGACACATGTACACAAGGTGAGCGTGTTTTTGAATCACGGGTTACTTTCCCCGCATTTTCAAGCATAGAAGGTTATCTTCACTGCACACACAAGCAGAGGCGTGTCTGTGTGGTAGAACAGCTGCGTACCACGCAATCAACGCGGGTTCAGTCGCCACTGGTAGCCAGCATGTTTTATTTGAGCGACAGTGACACCGCCGGCTCTGACGGCATCTTTAGGTTACAAGGGCGTACATAAACAACGATAGGTGAATTGTTGTTAAGTGACTCCGGCAGCAATTTCGGGAATTTCACAAAACCGGTGAACTGTTTTGACTCGCAATAATAATAGGCACTGCAGTGTGGCACTTTCGTTTATGTGTATATGTTGTGTGATGAAAACTGTGATAAAAAATAATATATTACGTACGTTTTCCGACTTACATATGTGGACAGAGGTAGCACCTCACGCCAAGGAAACGGCACACAGCTTTTTTGGGATGACTCAAAATCGTGTCAGTGTTCATTAAAGCGTAGAACTGCCGTCACCTACTAACATAAAAAAGCTGTTTTTAACTGGTTACAACGTAAAGTTAAATACACGCTCCTCCCTCAGTACTGAAGCATGACCGAGATTCATCTGTGTAACACAGCGATAATAGGTGATTTTCGTTCTAACCATAAACAAAATTTCTCTGGTATTGCAAATACTACGCATATTAAAAATTGAAAGTTCGTCATTCTTTAATAGAACGCGTTACATTTCGCAGAGAAGTGAAGTCAAAATTTTTATGAAATTTGCCAAGAATACATTTTTACCGAAAACTAGCGAAACGAACCCGAGCCTGTACGGGCAAGTGATATTCTTCAAGTCCGTGAAATGAGCTTGACGTCACGTAAATAACCAACTGCAATTCAGTGTGACATATGTGGAAATTCTGCGTGCATGGGTGATGGGACGGTGACCACTGTGGGTGGAGCTAGATTTTGTTCTTAGGCTGCATCTCACTATAGTTTTGTGGGGTTGGTTAGGCTCTAAAAAGTTTGCTTGCTATTAGGCAATAGTCCTCATTTAACCTCACGACTATTTTCTCACTATTCATAAACGCAGTTATGACGACTACAATAATGCCCTTTGACCTGTATGAAGGCCATAATACACTATTTCCCCATGCTTCGTTTATAATTATTTCATGACAAGAAAATATCACTCCGTGCCGTCGTAACCGTTTGTATGCGAGAACCGCTTCTTTCTTTCCTACTCAATTCAAAATACGTTACAACCATCTTCTGTGACGGGGTGGCCGTTATCTAAAAATGATTTCGGAGAATAGTTTAGCCGTACAGCAGGCTTAGCACAATGGTTGGTGCCTTGTATTCTTGCATTGAACAAAATGTAGCAATAAAAGTAAAGCGCATGAAACTGGACAATGCGAACGAATGCAAAGACCGATTTTTTTTACACTTTGTTTTACGCAATGTTACTTACAACATAGCTATAATATGCACCAACCTTCGAACTTCACCACTCTTTAAGCACTTTCTTCTATTCAGAGTTGTTATGGCTCTCATTTGTGACACCTGAATGTCATCCTTGTTTGCACTATTGATTACAGATATGGGCGAAAACAAGATCCAAGTGAATAATGAATGCCTGGTGACGTTCGCTGTGAGCTAGAATAAATTTACTTGTACGACCTAAAAGGAAGTGATGCTTATTTTGTGCACTGTGTATGAAATAATAGTTTCTAGGATGCGTATGCCATGATTTTTGTCTGGTATGAGCACCTCCAGTGTCGTTCGACCTTCCAATCTCACTAATAGTTAATTGCAAGGATGTCAGGAGGCTTAAACGGCGGAAAAAAGGTAAAACGGTGCTCACGTTCTCACTAATGCCAGTGAGATATTCCATGGCGAACGCTGCTATCGAGCAAGAATACCTAGTTTAGGACCACGAGTCATCTGAAGATAAAAGAATACACCATGTCCCTGTGATATTTGAGGGTCGCGTCACTTTCAGTTAAAAAAAGACATCACGTAACACTGGCTAGCAACGGGGAGGGGGGTGGAGGGAAGACCGGGAAGATTAGGTGCCCCTTACATTTTTTTCAATTTTGCTTGTGTCAATATATAACTCGCACACATACAAACATACGCATGAACATAAAAAATTGGTGATTGATATCCCCCCCCCAAAAAAAAACTTTTTGGGCTACGCTCCAGTGACGTAACTTCATCGTTCAGCCATGAGCTCACAGAGCCAGCATGATAAAATAGGTTGCAGTGGAACTGTGCAATTGTTCATGTCCTCGTAGTATGCGTTCCAGCAAGCTCGTATCGATACGGTCTCGGGGGCGGTGCACAAGCTGTTGCTCCACGTGTCCGAAGGCAGGTTATAACGATCAACAGTGCACTCACGAGAAACACTTTCACATCAAAGACGGCAGCTGGCTGCGTCCGCAGAAGGTTTCACACCGTTCTGTTGCAATCCAAACTGCTGCTCGTCAGGCGCCGTTTCACTGCTGTTGTTGTTGTTGCTCTCCGCCATGTGACCGGCAATTTGCTGCTTTTCCGTGAAGAATCGAATGTTTGTTGGCAATTTGTCTTCAACTTGCTTTATGGGACTTTTTCGTCGTAGTCCTTCGAAAACAAGCTTGTCCAGTTTGCCTACGGGCGCCTCGCAGGAGAAGAACAGGAAGTAGCTTAGGATGTAGCTCCAGGCGAGGGTTGAAAAGCAGAATGAAGCCTGCGTGAAATGTTGAGATGAGGCGAATATGAGAGGTCATAATTTCTTTTTCGTCCTACTACTCCCATTTCGAATAATGCTTATGAAACTATTGTTCATAATTTATTATCAACTATCTAGAGGATAGTGAAGAAACCATTTTAAAACTATCGCACAAGACGTTAAAGTTTTCAATTTTTTTGTGCCGCAAGCAGTTCAATACCTCCATCATCTTGGTACCGTTCAAGCGAGGCTCTCGAATAACTACTCACAATTGTACAAAAATTTTACTATACAACAGTTTTCATCATGCATACTATGACATTCGCTGTGGGGCAGGCCAAGACACCCCGTGCTACGTTTTATAGCTCGCAATACCGACATACAAATTTGCAGTCATTAAAAGATGCAGTCAATTTAGCCTTTAGGAAAGGCCTGATTTTGTTAGCTTTACAAAGTGTTTTTTATAAACACAAAAGGTTTTTTTAAGATTTGATAAAATCGCATTGCATTCATGCACCAGTCTTTCTCGCAAACAAACTCTATGTTGAGGGAAGAATCGCTTGCCGCAGCTAAAGTGACAGTGAAGTAAGATAATTACTAAGAAACTCATAAACTGTCTATTTATAGAGTTAAGGACGCTTGTTTCTATCAGAGCTTATAGGACGTCAAAATAGATGACAAAGTGATCGTTTTTATGAAAAACAAAAAAATGAATGCACGTGATTTCATATGTTCACCATGAGAAATTCAGACACCCACCAAAGCTGACCGCCCCCTGCGCGCAGGTAACGCTTGCGTCTGAATGCGGCCGACAGGAAGTAGGTATGTGAAAAAACTTAAATTATGTCGTCAAGAGCATGGTGTGGTAATTTACAAAATCAATCCTGCTACGCTGCTGGTAAAATTTCCCTCCTCCTCCTGCCCAGTTCTGCCACGGCGCTTGCCCTCAGCATGCCTACTGCGCGGGTGCTCACGCTAACACCACACGGATGATGTAGACGTCCAGCCTGCGCGCTCATATGAAATTTATTACTAATATCTGCGCTTTTACGTCCCAAGACCATATTACTATATTTATGATGGACGCTGTAGTGGAAATTGCGATCATTCGGAAATTGCGATCATCTGTTATTCCTTAACATGAACCAACGACTTCACAGAGTACACGGGCCTCTATCATTTCGCATCCAGTGAAGTGCAATCACCGTAGCCGTGATCCGACCCACGACCTTTGGGTCCAGAGCCGATCATCGTAACCACTGATCCACCAAGGGGAACCAAGTGATATTATTTGTACCTCATAAAGATGGCGTTGAGATATAGAAATCTCAGTCTTTCACCTTTAAAATGTAGTCGCCTAGTCGCCATAACGTACCCATTCGGGCATTCTTTGGCAAAGTAGTGCAAAGATCAGTTGGAGTGATAGTGACTCGTGTTCTAGCCTCCACATTAGTAAAGTTGTACAGGCTTTAGCAAGACAATTACTCCTCAAAAGGCATTTCCAATGTCGCTAATCGTACGTACCGCTACAAAGTGAGACAGCATCATCCTCTCTCGAGATATGTGCAACGCCAACTGAATGAATGGCATGTGTATGAGGTAGACGCCGAATGCCAGCCTGGCCAATGGTGCGAATGGGGCCCATGACAGGAACTTGTTCAAGAAACCTGCGTAGAGGCGTGCACGGTGTGCGACCAGTGAGTGGTATACAGTCAATACAAGCACGACCTTTAGTTTTCTTACGTAAATCAGGATCCTGCATTATTAAAATGACCATTCAAACTGTGTAAAAGCTGCGGGTGAAAGACTGACATAGGGTGCAAATATACCTAAACCACTCTGTTTAACAGGTGTCAGGTTAAAAGTGAGCCTCTCTGGCGCTCTTTCTGACACCTGACTTTCATGCAACCAATGATCCTTCTCTCTCTCTCTCTCTCTCTCTCTCTTCATTGTTTTACTGCACGTCAGCTCATCGAAATCAGAAGTCAATTCATTTCAAGCGCACAAGTTGCTGACGCAAACAACTTGTTGGGCTTGGGGGCCTATCAAAAGAAACAGGCTGTTGATTTCGCATAGCCAGAATAAAGGTATATATTATCAAACACCATGAAAAGATAAATTTACTTGAGAACAGGCACAATATATATCTTGAAAAAGGGTTTATTGGCAACTGTTGCGACGGTGGTCCTACGATAAAACACGATCGGGAATGAGCAACGGTCAAGCAGATGCCGGCGATGATCAGCACGAGCCGAGCTAGCGAAGCCCAGGACCCAGTACCCAAGCGGAGGTGATGTTGCTTGCCAATGATGCGTTTTCTTCTTCACAATTTTCCCCCGCCGAAAAAGAGCCATCCTGGCGACCTAAGAGTCTGGAGGCAGAGGGCTATAATATGGCTTAAGGCGGGCGACGTGCACGATGTCACGTCCACGCCGGCGCATGTCGTCAGATGGGGAAAGTGGCTCAATGAGAAAATTCACCGGTGAGGTTTGCTCCAAAACGCGGTAAGGACCCTCGTACTTCGGGACTAGTTTTGAGGAAAGGCCGGGGCTTTGGTAAGGAACAGCCAGCCATACAAATGATCCCGGGGAATAGCTGTGGCTTCGTGAAGAGCCGGCGTTGTTTTCTTTCTGGCGCTGCTGTTCTTGTGATGTAAAGGTGCGTGCGAGTTCACGGCACTCTTCCGCTTTTCGGGCAGCTTCAGGACACAGATGGGCATTCGGATGCATCAGGACGGTATGGAAGGAGAGTGTCGATGGTGTGGGATGGTTCGCGTCCATAAAGGAGAAAGAAAGGCGAAAATCCAGTGGTGGACTGTGCCGTGGTGTTGTATGCGAACGTGATGAATGGAAGAATGCGATCCCAGTTAGTATGATCAGATGTCACATACATCGCGAGCATATCGCCCAGTGTGCGGTCAAATCTCTCCGTGAGCCCGTTAGTCCTGCGGATGGTATGCCGTGGTCTTGCGATGAACAACATGGCATTCAGAAAGCAGAGCCGTGGCGACTTCTGATAGGAAGGCTCGTCCTCGGTCACTCAGTAGTTCTCGAGGAGCACCATGTCGTAGTATGAATCGATGGAGGACGAAGGACGCTACGTCCCGCGCAGTGGCACTTGGAAGGGTGGCGGTCTCAGCGTATTGTGTTAAATAATCCACAGCGACTATGATCCATCGATTTTCATTTGATGTTGTTGGTAGAGGGCCATAGAGATCAATTCCGATTCGAATCGAAAGGTTTGGAAAGGCACGGAAGCGGTTGAAGTGCACCGGACGAGTGAAAAGGCGGTGATTTGTGGCGTTGACATTCAGGGCAGCCCATAACGAATTTTTGAACGAAATTATACATTCCGCGCCAGTAGAAGCGACGGCGAATGCGTTCGTAAGTTTTGAAAACTCCAGCATGGCCACACTGGGGATCGTCGTGAAAGGTGGTGCATATTTGTGATCGCAAGCTGCGGGGGACAACCAAGAGCCACTTACGACCTTCAGGGGCGTAGTTGCGTCGGTGTACCAGCCGATCACGAATGGCGAAATGAGCAGCTTGACGTCGGAGAGATCGTGATACCGCAGTGGTTGACGATCCAGAGAGACAGTCAAAAAGGGAAGCGATCTATGGGTCCTTGTGTTGTTCACTGGCAAACGAGTCGAGGTCGAGAGATGCGATGGAGTTGGTACCAGCGGTTCCGCAGGCCGAGTCGGGAGGTAAAGGCGAACGGGACAGGGCGTCGGCGTCAGAATGCTTGCGTCCGCTGCGATAAATCACGCGAATGTCGTACTCCTGGATTTGCAGTGCCCGCCGAGCTAGGCGGCCAGAAGGATCTTTCAACGTGGCGAGCCAACAAAGTGCATGGTGGTCCGTTACCAGGTCAAATGGGCGACCGTACAAATAAGGGCGGAACTTGCGAAGCGCCCACACTAGCGCTAAGCACTCTTTTTCAGTGACGCTGTAATTGGCCTCAGCTTTAGTGAGCGTGCGACTCGCATAAGCGACGACATATTCGGAGTAGCCCGGCTTGCGCTGGGCGAGGACAGCGCCAAGACCAACCCCGCTAGCATCTGTGTGAACTTCCGTTGCAGCTGCTGGGTCGAAATGCCGTAGAATGGGAGGAGATGTTAGCAGATTACGGAGCGTGGCGAACGCGACGTCGCAGTCAGGAGACCAGGACGAAAGGTCTGCGTCACCGCGTAGGAGGTTGGTCAGTGGTGACATGGTCGACGCGAAATTTCGAACGAAGCGCCGGAAGTACGAGCATAGTCCGATGAAACTGCGTAATTCTTTCAGTGTAGTAGGTTTCGGGAACTCGGTGACTGCTCGCAGTTTTGCAGGGTCGGGTAGAACACCATGCTTGGACACGATGTGCCCTAAGATGGACAGCTCTCGCGCATCGAAGCGGCACTTTTTGAGGTTCAGTTAGAGCCCAGCGTTGGTTAAACACGTCAGAACCAGTTGGAGCCGAAGCAGATGTGTAGGAAAATTGGGAGAGAAAACGACAATGTCGTCGAGGTAGCATAGACACACAGACCACTTCAGTCCACGCAGTGTGTTGTCCATGAGTCGTTCAAACGTGGCAGGGGCATTACAAAGCCCAAAAGGCATTACATTAAATTCATACAGGCCATCTGGTGTAATGAACGCAGTTTTCTGGCGATCAGCTTCTGCCATAGGGACTTGCCAGTATCCAGATCGTAAGTCTAAGGAGGAGAAGAATTCGGCTCCTTGGAGGCTGTCAAGGGCGTCATCGATGCGCGGTAATGGATAGACGTCTTTCCGTGTCACCTTGTTTAATCGCCGGTAGTCGACGCAAAAATCGAATTGATCCATCCTTCTTTCGAACTAGAACGACAGGAGATGCCCAAAGACTGTGCGATGGTTGAATAACGCGACGACGTAGCATCTCTTCGACCTGGTCGTTGATGACGTGACGTTCTGCAGCAGAGACACGGTACGGTCTTTGACGCAATGGCTGGTGCGAACCGGTGTCAATGTAGTGGTGCACTGCCGAAGTACGACCCAATTGCGGCTGAGAAACGTCGAACGAATTCGCGAAGTGCTGGAGGAGATTAAGAAGCTCGGCGCGTTCTTGAGCAGTTAAGGTGTCGGCGATGGAACTCGAGAAGGTGTCACTCGACGAGCATTCCAGTGGGGAAAGGGCATGAAGTTCGGTAGAGGCGCTACTGCACGATTCGTCAGACATGTTAAGGAGTAAAGAAGAATCAAGGTAATCCAATCGACCGAGACATTCGCCGGCAAGTAGCGTAAGCGGTGCAGAAAGGGGGTTGTGGATGAAAATATTGCTTCGGCCAGCATTGACGTCAAGTGTAGCGAAAGGCAAAGAAACGGCTCTGCGGCTCATGAAAATGTCGGAAGGTGTAAACATTACCGTAGCATCGTTATAGTCATCGCAGCAAACCGGGACAACGGCAAGAGAGGCTGGCGGAATTTCAGAGTCCTCACGCACGACAAGTTTTGGCGACCACTCAAAGATTTCGTGCAAAGGTTCGTCACACAGGTGCGAAAATTGAACTTCAGCGCGTGCGCAGTCGATGATGGCATGATGATTTGACAGAAAGTCCCACCCAAGGATAACGTCATGCGAGCACACCGAAAGGACGATGAACTCGACAACGTACATAGAGCCATGGATGAATATGCGGGCCGTACAGGTGCCGAGAGGTCGAACTGCTTGTGCGCTAGCTGTACGAAGCGATAGTCCAGAGAGCGGCGTGGTCACTTTGCGTAGGGAGCGGCAGAGCTGGGCGGCTATAACAGAAACGGCAGCACCTGTGTCAACGAGGGCAAAGGTAGAAACACCATCGACAGATATGGCGACGACGTTAGCTGGTGAAGTGCGAGGACTTGAGCATTTTGACGACGGCGCAGTTCTTGCTTCTGGAACTGCGGCGTTCAGTTTTCCCGGTTGGAGGAAGCGGGCCTAGGACGCATTGGGGACAGTGATCGCCTGCGAGGAGATGGGGAGCGGGGAGAGTGAGTCTGAGGTGAGGGCTGGGGTGACCGAGACTCAGAAAGGTTAGTGCAGCCATACTGCGGTGAGGAATAGGGAGCAGGTATGTGCATGGGCTGTGGGTCATACGGTAACGGCCGAGTAGCGTCGTGGAGTGGTTGGAAGCGACGGCGACAATATCGTGCCACGTGTTCTGGAGTACCGCAGGCGTAGCAGATCGGTCGATTGTCAGGAGTGCGCCAGGAATTGCTGACTCGTGGTGCGGCCCGAGGTGTCGAAAAAGGGGCGGAGTGGAGAGCAACTGAAGACATGGGGGGCAAATGCTGCTGGCGGGGTCTGTTGCGTACCACCTGGGCATACGTAAGAGGCGCGGCCACGGGCTGCATAGCCGGCGCGTGGGCAACAGGCATGGCCACAGGCTGCTGGTGGGCAGCGGCGGGAACAGCCTGAGCTACCTCTTCGACAATAACGTCGCGGAGTGGTGAGGGCAGACGAGAGGACGGCGGCTGCTGCGTGAAGGGAATCAACGACAGTTGCCGAGCTACTTCTTCACGCACGAAGTCTTTAATCTCTTGCAGGGTTGGTGAGTGGTCGGGAGCGGAAGTGAGACTGGAGAGCGAGTCGGCGTGTGAGGAAAATGGCCGAGTCAGGGCGCGCTGCTTGCTCAACTCGTCGAAACTTTGACACAAAGTGACAAGTTCCGCAATGGTGGCAGGATTACGGGCCAGGAGCAGCTGATATGCACCGTCATTTATCCCTTTGAGGATGTGTTGAATCTTCTCCGACTCGGGCATGGTGGTGTTCACACGCTTACAAAGAACAATAATGTCTTCGATATAGCTGGTGAAAGATTCCGTTGGCTTTTGTGCGCGAGTCCGCAAGCGTTGTTCGGCTCTGGACTTGCGGACAGCGGGTCGGCCAAAAACGTCAGCAAACAACGTTTTAAAGATGGACCACGTCGTAATGTCGTTTTTGTGGTTGTTATACCACATTTTGGCCACGTCAGTGAGGTAAAAGATGACGTTAGTCAATTTGTCCGCGTCATCCCACTTGTTGTTTGCGCTCACCAGTTCGTAGTTAGCGAACCAGTCTTCCACGTCGGTCTCATCAGCTCCGCTAAAGACCTTGGGCTCTCGCAAACGAAGAACGCCGGGGTTGCTGGGGGATGTAGTGGAAGAGCCAGGTTGCGCGTAGCTGGTAGCCATGATGGGAGGTAGCGTTCGGTTGCGCAGCTCCAGGTTCAGGCGACGGCGAATGGCAGCACCCAGGTTCAGGCGACAGGGAATGTCAGCACCCTCCACCAATTGAAAAAGGGTTTATTGGCGACTGTTGCGACGGTGGTCCTACAATAAAACACGATCGGGAATGAGCAACGGTCAAGCAGATGCCGGCGATGATCAGCACAAGCCGAGCGAGCGAAGCCCAGGACCCAGTACCCAAGCGGAGGCGATGTTGCTTGCCAACGATGCGTTTTCTTCTTCACAATATATATATATATATATATATATATATATATATATATATATATATATATTCAGGAGTTTTTTCTACGGTAGTTGCACTAGATTTGTTTTGCGTAATAAGCGGTAGAGAAAATTTGCCTGTTTGTGCATCTACCACAATAGTCGGTACTTGTTTCTCTAAGATGAGCATGGATGGCAGTGGCATCACTTTAACGAACTGCAAGCGGCAGTTATAATATTAGCTCTCCACACATTGATACTACCATCTGAGCGTAATAATTAAAAGTGGCTCACCTCCTCGACCCGAGGCGCAAGCCAACGTTAGCCAAATCATGAAAATTGACCATAGCAGTCTGTCGAAGAAAGTGGTAGACAGCTTCCCGAGCTCCGTTGTTGGGTACTTCGTCGTGTACCAGCCAATCTTCATGAAAATACAGCAGAGGCCACAGGTGATTGCAATACACCAGCCGGCCACCTGCGTAATCTGCAAAAAAAGAAAAAAAAGAAAAAAATGGTAATCTGGTTACAGGGGCCGAGAAGACAGAAAAATTTCTCTCAGTTATGAAGGAAGGCAGAGGGCTTTTATCCAAGCTGGCAACATTGGGACTCTAAATCAAGCTGGCATTTTGCTATCTCCTGGTGGCCACAAAAGTTTTCATATCCCTAATATCTCGAACGTACCGAATTCTTTCTCACGTCCTGTGCGTGCAGTCATTAGGGGGAGCCACAAGTGAGCATTGTGTAGGCTGAGGACCTGATGTCTTTCTGACTAATTAAGGCAACGGAACATTCATAATTACTACAAAATATCAGTAATGGAACAGCATAGTTATGTCAGCCCTGTGAGAACACTTTACACGATAGCGTCTTGCTACCATCGCACTTGTTACTTGTGCATTTCTGTCTAACAAGTGGTGTCAATAAAGAGAGTGCCTTGAATGGACCCTGCAATACTTCTGGAGCATGGTCAGAAAACGATGCAAATTGGCTGGCGGGGCCCCCGAAAATACGCGAGCCAAATATCATAATGCAGCACGCAGCCTATAATTCACAATAAATTCTCAAAGCCAGATTAGGATTGCTTTTTCTTCACTCGACAAATGAATCAACAAACTTAAAAATCTCTCGTCCAGCCATTGTATCAAAATTGACTAAATTGATTGATTCAGCGATTGATTGATTAAAAGCTTTATTTGACTACGTACAATGTCTTTTCGCTTGTTGGCTTCAGCACCATTGTATATAACAAAGACAGAGAGAAAAAAAAGAAAAACGTCCTGCATCCTACGAACCTAGGAAACGGATGTTATAAAAAGCATGCGGAGGAAAGTGACCGGGTTGTAATTTTTCATTTAGAGACACGTAATAAAATGACGTTAAATATATGTATAGATGTTACACGCATAAACATATGTTGAGTTGCATTTATTTATACAACCAGTTACTTGCACTTGTACAACTATGCTGGCAGGTGCATGAGAATTAGCCACACCAGAAGCGTTACGCTGATATGAAGCGATGGCGCTCACGAGAATGGCAGTCTGGAAATTGTTACATAAATAAACTTTAGCGCATGGCACCTAACTGTAATTGACGCTAGCCCAATGTGACGGCTATATCTTGGGAGTACATATGTAATGTTTATATAATTGGATAGCCAGCATTGCAACCACCCTTGCCGTTTCACAAAAATTAGGGTCAATTTGAACATTAGTTCCAAGATTGACGTGGCTTTGAGGTAGCATGCTTAGGTTCGATTGCTGCTGGAACAGTGACATTTATTCTTTGCAGTCGTCGGGTCAACGCTGCCGATGTCAGGTTTTGAAGGCGAAGCATTTCTTGACAAACTTCGGCGAATTTGACAAATCTATTCATCTATCTATCTATCTATTTATCTATCTATCTATCTATCTATCTATCTATCTATCTATCTATCTATCTATCAGCTCTTAGTTTTAACTCACCTGGCTGTTTCGATATTGGTATTGATACCAAAATTGGTATGTTATAGCATGAATATATTACGACCATAAGTGAACAGTCATAACTATTAACATCATCACGGGTATGTCATTAATGTCATGATTTATTTACATTTGATTTTCTTGCTGCTTTTGCGGCGGTTTCGTTCACATGACATGTTGCAAAGCTGGTATGGTATGACATGACTGCATGGGGAACATAAGTGGCAGAACCTAACGTAGAAATCATGACATGCATGTCATGTAAGTCATGACTACATGCCACACTGTTGGTGCGCTCTTAGTAGTTTCACTCGCTTCGCCTATACCAAATATGGTATTACGTGACGTGAATGGCTGATGAAGGTACGTGACTGGTGCAAACATGATAATCATGCGATACCTGTCATGTAACAACATGACTACATGCCACGCTCATGATGCGCACGCGGCCGTTTCAGTAGCTTCACATATACCGAATTCGGTGTTACGTGACTTGAACGGACGACGAACGTATATCTCACGTTCAAACGTATAATCATGACATGCGTGTCATGTAATAACTTTACTACATGCTACGCTCATAGTGCGCTCGCAGTCGTTTCGCTAGCTTCACATAAACCAAATTTGGTAATACGGGGTATGAATGAATGCGAAGGTTGGTGACTAGTGCAAACACGATAATCTTCATATGCTTCTCATGTAAAAACATGACTACATGTCACAGTCATGATGAGTTCAGTGCCGTTTCGATAGCTTCACATATACGAAATTTGGTATTACAGAGACGTGAATGGATGACGAAGGTATGTGACTGGTGCGAACACGACAATCATGAGATGCGTGTCTTGTAAGAACATGACTACATGCCACGCTCATGATGCGCTTGCGGCCAGTTGGCTAGCTTCACATATACCAGCTTTGTTATTACGCGACGCGAATGGATGACAAAGGTAAATGACATGTCCAAACATGATAATAAAGGCATGCGTTTTACGTAAATCATGAGTACATGCAATGCTCATAGCACGCTGGAGGCCATTTTGCTAGTTCCATATGTATCAAGTTTGGTACGTGACGTGAATAGAAGCCGAAGGTAAATGACACGTCCAAATATGACAGTCATGATATGTATGTCCTGTAATACATGACTACATGCTACGCTCATAGCATGCTCACGGCCGTTTCGCTAGCTAAACATACCGAATTTCGTATCACTTGACGTGAATAGACGACGAAGGTAAAAGACACGTCCAAAGAATATACTCATGGCGTGCATGTGATGTAAAGAATGACTGCTTGCTACACTTATAGCACGCTCGCGGCCGTTTCGCTAGCTCTACATGTACTAAATTTAGTATAACGTGACTTGAATGCAGGACGAAGGTAAAGGACACGTCCAAACATCATAGGCATGACATGGAAGTTATGTACGGCATAATTAACGTCCACGTCATAGCGTGGGGCTGACTTTATTGTGACATATCAACCTTCTCCGTTCGTGCTTTTCAAATGATCGATTCGTAATGTACGTGGGATCTTCCAACTGTTTTTATAAAAGCATCTCGGCCTGACTCATGAACATATTCTCAGAGTTCACGCTCCGCTGTTTCTGGCACTTTGCAGTAGTTGCACTTGGGGTCAGGGTACTCTGCTGGGCATATCCTGTAAAGGACCGGTTCTGTAGTGAATTTCGAGTTTCTAATCTTCTGATTGCGACCTCGTAGAGGTGGATGGATCCCTGTGGCGGGGCATCGTATTTTCTTGCTTCTAATTCAGGGCTTAGTTTTTCCCGGCGGGAACTTCGATTGATGATTGGTATGTGGGTTTTAACGTCCCAAAACCACCGTATGATTATGAGAGACGCCGTAGTGGAGAGCTCCAGCAATTTTGACCTCCTGGGGTTTTTTAACGTGCACCCTAATCAGGGCACATGGGCCTCCATCGGAAATGCAGCCGCCGCAGTTGGGATTCGAACCCACGACATGCAGGTCAGCAGCCGAGTACCTTAGCCACTAGACCACCACGCTGGGGCAAAAGTAACAATGACTGCAAGAGGCTCGAACCACCGACCCCACTAGTTCAAATTGTGCCGCTCCAGCCAACTAGGCCACAGCTGCCGATTGCCAGCGGGAACTTCCGCTCAGTAGTTGTCTTTTTGGGTCTCATCTTGAGTCATCATTGCGGCCTGCTTCCAGCTGTCATCCCTGAATAATTTCTTGTATCGTAGCTGCAAGGCTCGTTGATAATTTGAGCATGGCACGTCTCGGCTGCTACTGAGCTTGCCAAGGGAGAGCGTAAGTTTTCCACGCATGCGCGCGCGATTTCAATGAAATTCTGCATTTTCGAAGAAACAAAGAGAAAAAAGAGCTCAAAGTCACGATGCCCGCATGACGTTTTGAATGCGAAGGATCTTATGGGCTCGTTTGATCCGGTGGTGGCCACGATCCATGCGCATGCACGTCCCCTCCCCCTCTCTCACCTCGCACTACTGACGTAGGCAGCGTCTGTTGCCTACGCTGGCTCACCTTCCCCGCTCCTCTAGACATCCCTCCCTACGGCGTTTCACCACCGTTGTGCATGCGCGACTTTTTCACTCTCTTGAACTCCCCCCTAACGCCTCGCAACGCCGACGCAGCCAGCGTCTGTTAGCGAGTTTCTTGATTGAAAAAAACCTACTGCTTGTACTGTACAACTGTTCACTTGCCACCCTGAATATATAGGCTGTGGACCTATAGCCCAAAGGTAGTGCCGATAACAGATTTCTCCAGTGCCGTGTTGAACAATAAAATTTAGCATGGTGTGAGTTAACTAAACGCGAACGGCGCATATCTGTCCAATCAGAGTCTTGTGTCTTTCATTGCCGATTAGAGGCATTTCAAATGTTCGAGTAGAAAACATCGGCCCATCACTACGTCTTTTGTATCTCCCAAGAATTTTTTCCTTCGCAGCTCTGAAATGAGCGTCAGCGTGAACACTGACGCTAGTGTAAGCGGTAAAGGCCGCTGCTTAGCTTGCAGTGCTTTCATCAGGACGAGAAAGGAGAGAGTGCATTGGAGCGTTCAAACAATCTTTGTAACTTCGCTCGTACAAGACGGATTCCTTAAATGTTTGAGTCGATGAATTCGTGAGGCAATGATATATTTTACTGAGGTCATTCCAAGGCTACTTGAAAAAAAATGACAACATATTCATGGAGTGAATGATGGAGAGAGGGGCGAAACATTCATCCGTCCATTCGTTCTTGCTTCCGTCCGTCCATGCGTCCGTCTGTGTGACCATCCATGCGTCCATCCGCCCGTCCGTGCGTGCGTCTGTTCGTGCGTCCATCCCTGCGTGCATCCATGCATCCACCCTTGCATCTGTTCATGCGTCCATCCATGCATCTGTCTGTGTGTCCGTTCGTCCATATATTCAACACTCCAAGTGCCACCATCTCGCATCTTTTCATCATATATTCTTCATATAGAGGCACCGCCATCTAGCGGACATTCCAAGGACTAAACGAGAGGTGGCACACGCACACTTTCTCAGGAATTGCGCTTCGGGTCTACTTCCCACCTTTAACCACCTCGAGTTTATGGTATAAACCAGTTCACTGTATTCCTGGCACTGCGGCCCAACGCTCGCTAAACCTTTCTAAAGCCAAGGAGGTTACGCCCAGCGAGTATAACGTAGCAACCCTCTCTTGCCGGATAGTGCTCAATGTACATGCCAATGACTGCCAATGGGTAATGAGAGACGGGAGCATTCGGATTTTAGTTAACGCGCACGTCGTGAACTTTTTATTGTTCAACAAAGCACAGGAGAAATATCCCACCGGCACCACCTTGCAGGTCAAAGTGTAACATTGGTTACACACTATGACTACGACTACGACTACGAAGAACGAACGGGTGCCGCTTTAAGGAACTTTGCCCCTAAAATGGCCCCGTATCTGCATGGTACATTGCAAATGCCGTCGAAAGACGATAGTCTTGTGTTGGGGAAAGTGAACAAAACATTTATTTATGTTCTGCGCATGAAAGTCGGTGAATGGTATTCTGGATGCGCTGCGTCAGAGTGCCTCGAGAGTGCAGCGGAGGCGAACAAACACATCGAGGCACGTTAGCCACGGGCACCATCTGGCAGTTATCTCCGAAAACGAAGGAAGGCCTGCGTTCCTGCGGAGAAAGATGCATGCATTCTCGGAGGCGATAATGTGTAGAACGCAAAGCGATGAACACGTGCCACCACCGTGTCGTTTTAGCAAAGCATTGGTAACACTTGCCTTTTTGAGCACCGTGTCCCACTATCAGCGCAGCGTGTTTACCGCTTTGGTCCTTCGAATTACTTGTGTGGGCTTTCTATAGTATAAAGGCACACATACAAAACATCGACGTGTTGTTATGGTACCTCCGATTTACGCAATGATTGCTTTTTATTTGAGGATTGCACAAGTATGAACGCGGGACCTTGAGCAATATTGTGGGTGCTGCGGATGGTGTCGACCGTTTGAGGTATCGTTAGGGCGGACAAAGACAAATGTAAAGGCAGACAGACAGACCAAAATTTTTTTGTCGAAGGCCCCCAAGAAAGAAAAAGCGTTAAAAGGTCCTTTTATTAGCCCCCACACACTTCACCTCCTGGCCTTGTTGGCGCATGACATAAATTGTTGGTTGCAGAAAAAATGTTTTTTTTCAGGTTTGAGGGATTTACCGTCACTGAGGTAGTTAGATTAGCAGAGATGGTATCGTCCTTTTCCAGTACTACGTGGTGTAAAAGAGAGTAAGTGAGGTGGCGCTACTTCACGTTGGCACCAACGCGCTGACGCCATGACAGTGTTTCAAGTTTTCTCCGGCTTAAACTGAAGACAACTGCCACAGATCGTCAGACATGAACAACTTAAGTCTTCCAAGCGGCTAACTGTAATCCTATTGTGCTTGCCTACGTTGCTTGTAGATCTAATTTTAGATAGTAGAATTGAGGCAGAATTATTTCATAATTCTTTTCTTAGAAAAACAAAACTTATCTAGAGCACTAAATAGAAGCAGGTTCATGGAGGCGTCGCTTATGAAGCAAACGTTTTTCATGTACCTGTTTGAGTTTTGCTCCAGATTCTAAAAGAAAGCACTTTACTGATCCTGATTGCCTCAAGTTTATGATATTGTGCCGTTGAGCAATCATGCTAGCCAAGCCTAGGTGTCAAGTCACTCATAATTAAACTTTACCGAACGCGTACGTTTGAGCCCTGTGTGTAACCCGAGCAATGCACTGCTAATAAATATTCTGTCTACATGAGTGCATATTTTTGCGCAATTGAAATTAGCGGTCACATGCATGTGCCCTCTGACGTGTCTACGTCATCATGGATAGGATCATGAATGGCTGATATAAAGTTTCATTGGCGTGGGACAAAACATGGCCTTATAACAAATTTCTGTGGACACAGCGAGCGATACACACACACACACACACACACACACACACACACACACAAGAAATAAATAACTCCCTGAAAGAATATAAGCAATACACTCAGTGCAACAACGGCCTCAAGCACAATCGTCTCTTGTAAGTAATCTTATCAGCACTCAGGAGCGTCAGTAATGATATATACGACATCGAAATATCAATTTTTATGTAGGTGGGCACATTCGTGACGGAATAGATTCTAGCTCATATTATCCGCGTTCAGTGCTGACGCTTGTGTACAAAGTAAGACAAGCCATAAGGAGAGTTGGTGTCATAAAGACATGGTTAAAAATCTGTAAAATGTTCAGTATGCAGAGTGAGCTTGAAAATGAACCCAAGGTCAGAAGCACATGAAGAGGAGGCTGACGCAAAGTGTAGGCATTGTGCGGTCGAGGAAAAAATGGAGATAACGATGGTTGCCCAGAGAGAACTGCTGTTGAGAATCACCAAGCTGGAGACTGCGTTGGCGACAGAGCAAGAAAAAACGAGAGAAATGGGAGAAAGGCTGAAGTCCATTGAGGAAGCACAAGCCAAGGTTAACAAAGGAGCGGCTGACAGAGAGAACAGTATGGCAACGACAACCAGAACGGCGGATGAGAAATACCTAGCAAGTTTGGAAAAAACAGGTTCGGCTGGTTCAATTGTCGCAAGGTCCAGCTTCAATGAAGTAGTGGTGGGGCTAGGAGGGGACAAAAGCAGCTGCGTCACAGGTGCAAGTAACACCCAGGTGCAGGACGCTCCAACTGAAAAGTCACAGCATGTGATAATTGCTGGGGACTCAAATTTAAATTCGATGTGCAGAAGCAATCAAAGAGAGGGTAAGAGGGTACAAGAAGGTTGCAGTAGGGACGTTCCCAGGACGCAATGCTGGAAGCAGTCATGAGGCAAGCAACTCAAAACTACATCTGATAAACGAAACCTCGTGATAATTTCAGGTGGTTTAAACGATGTCTTAAATGAATATATGGCAGGAATAGCGACCACACTGGCGAAAGGGGTCGATGGCATGCGCGCCACTTCTTCTCAGGTACAGGTAGTAATATGCACGATACCGGAGGTACCGGTGTGTGACGGCAACCTGCAAAGAGCGGTTGTCAACGCAAACCAAGAGATATGGCGGATGAGTCGAGAGTAAGGCTTTAAGGTGGTAGAAAGAAACAGAGAGGTGCATAGGTGGGGTGGTTTTCAACGAGACAGAATTCACTTCGATTAGCGGCTAGGTCATGAGGTAGGTTGGCGACTTGCAGGACGTGCAGTAGCTTTTTTGTCGGGCACGCGGGCCCTTCGGGGTACAGGATAGCTAGTAACGGTTAAAACAACCAGGGAGACTCTTTGACAGGGGGTATGGACAGATACGATTCCAAAGTGGCACCACTATCTAAGATAGGTAGAGTCCGGGGCAGAAATAGACGTAGCCACGGGCACCGAGCCAATTCAGACATAGGGTATACTATCATTCAGGGTGGCAGGAACAGGCTGAAGTGGGAAGAGATTGAAGAACAGCTAAATGTAGAGAGACCGATAGTATACGGTTTTGTAGAAACACATCTTTGAGACATGGAACAACCTCCTAACAATCCAGACTACTCGTGGGAATATTGTAATAGAAGAGAAGGCAGCAGAAAGCGGGACTGGTATTGGGGCATTCATTCACATAAGTACAGACTGGCAAAGTGTCAAGCAGAAGTGCAAGGAACATTAATGGCTGAAAGGTCCGAAGTGTAAACAGCCTTTGAGAGAGGCAGTAAGCAAAATAATAACCGACGGTGAAGTCCCCGATGGAGAGAAACTTAGGCGGATGAGCATGATCTATAAAGGAAATGGGGACAAAGCTGACATAAACAACTACCGTCCTATAACAGTGACATCAGTGGTCTACGGACTGGCAATTCAGATTATAAAGGAAAGACTACAGGCATGCGTAGAGGAAGAGAGGGTGCTGGGGGAAACTGCAGAATGGGTTTCGGAAACACAGGAGGTTGGAAGACATTATGTTCTCGCTGACACAGTGCATCGACGTAAGTGAAGAGGAACACAGGCCCCTGTGGCTAGCATTTTTGGCTATCAAGGGAGCATACGATAGCGTAGTTCAAGAGGATTTGTGGAGATTAGTGCACACACAAAGTGTGGAAGATGGAGTCACTAATCTTTTAAAAGATATCTATAAAGGTAACAAGGCAGTTATAAAGTGGGAAAAACACGTATCCAAGCCTACAGAGGTAAAACTGGGGCTTAGGAAGGGGTGTCCTTAGTTACCCTTGTTATTCGTGATTACGTACAAGGAGTAGAGGCAAAATTAGAGGGAAGTGGACTGGGTTTCAACCTCTATTTCGTCAAACAAGAAAAATGTATTGAACAGACACTACCAGAATTGATGTACGCAGATGATAAAATGCCATTGGCCTACAACAAGCAAGATTTGCAGAGATTAGTGGACATCTGCGGTAATCAGTGAGATAGTGTTAGATTTCAGATTCAGTAAGAAAAATTCAGCAATCATGATTTTTATAGATAATCCAGGTAGTGAGCTTAGAATACAGGAGGTCACGTTAGAAATAACAGATAAATACAAATATCTGGGCGTACGGATAAGTAATGGCGCCGAGTACCTAAGGGAACACGAAATAAACGTGACGACTAAAGGTAACAGGAATTCAGCGGTGATGAAAACAGGGCACTGTGAAATTGCAATAGGTATGAGGTTGTGAGAGGAATATGGAAAGGGGTCGTGGTTCCTGGTTGGACGTTCGGCAATGCGGTCTTGTGCATAAGATCAGAAGTTCAAGCAAGATTAAAAATTAAGCAACGTGAAATAGGTAGGCTTGCCTTAGGAGCTCACGGGAATACACCAAATCAGGGAGTACAAGGTGATATGAGATGGACATCATTTGAGGACAGGGAAGCTAGCAGCAAGAAAAATTTGAGAAGCGATTGAGAAAAATGGAGGAGGAGCGTTGGGCTAGGAAGTTATTCAGCTACTTGTACATGAAGAATGTCGATACAAACTGGAGAAAGGGAACCAGAATATTGACTGGTAAATACTAAGAAAACAGGAGGGGGCCGAACCCAGAAGAATTATCGGTTAAGAAGAAGGTAAAGGAAGCTGAGACCAATATATGGAGACTCGGCATGATGAAGATGTCCCCACAAGTGATCTATCGAACTTTTAAGCAGGAAATTGCCAAGGAAAGCATCTATGATAACACTCGGGGTAGTTCTTTATTGTTTGAGGCCAGGACGGGAGTATATTGAACCAAGACATATCGCGTCAAATACGAAGGGGTAGACACTGTATGCAGTGCGTATGGAGAGGAAGAGAAAACTGCCGAACACTTGATAATTTTCTGCAAAGGACTTCATCTATAGTTCAGGATGATGACGCAGAGTTTTTCAAAGCACTGGGGTTTAGGGACAGGGAGGGCAAAATAGACTTTAAGCGGGTAGAACTAACTAGAAGGAGGTTATCCGATTGGTGGCTAAAGTCAAGGCATGAGTGAAAATTCAATCCTTCACTGCAAATCACGAGTCCTCAACCTTACTATTTGCAGGAAAAAAAATGCAATCTAGTTTTTGGGTCACTAAGTATTACGGCTTGGTGGCGTTAGCCACCGCCCGATTTAAAGGGTACAGTCATGTCAATCTATCTATCCGTCCATGTAATAATGATAATAATAAGTAACAATATATATATATATATATATATATATATATATATATATATATATATATATATATATATATATATATATATATATATATATACTATTCATTGTAGAGTCTTGAATGGGGCATTGGTAGGCTGCTTGGGGTGTTGGAAAATTGCACAAAAGGCAATATGTTTAGCTACGCTGGTGGGAAGAGCTGGCCGCCAAAAGAATCAGCTATGTATGTGCTCCTGCGTTTTGTGGTAACCAAAATAGCTTGCGGCTTGGTCGTCGTGTAAGTCTGCAGAACTTCATCGCGTACAGCGCGTGGTACGACAGGAAACCCATCGATGGCCTTCCAGGTGAAAAAAATGTACAGATCGGGCACATTTTGTACGAACTTGAATAGCTTGAGTTTTATTTAGCTGGACATAACGACAAGACAAAGCACCAGTTAGGTTACCGATGATAACGATGATGCCAGTGCAAGAAGGTTCGGCCTGCTGGTTACTGGCAAGCTCTAAAGAGCAGGTCAATGAAGTGATAGAAGAAATGGGCATAATTGATGAAGCGTCGTCGGTGCAGCCAGTCTGACAAGGTGACGTCACGTGCTCCGTTGATGGTGGCAAAGAGCCTCGTTACTGAGCGCCGGCATGTTGGTGCTATCTTCCGGTCTTGTAAATGACGTCAAAGTCATATGCTTGTAGTCGGAGAATCTAGAGGCCAAGGCACCCCGACCAGTTTTTTATTGTCGACAATTAGCATAGAGCATATTGGTCTGTCAGAACAGTAAAATGTCGACCATGAGGGTACGGGATGAAGTTTCGAATGAACCAGACGCAGCCAAGCACTCTTGTTCGGTTGTCGAGTACCTTTTTCCTGGAGAAGTGAGAGTGCGGCTTGCATGCGAAAAAACTTCCTCGCAAAAGTTACTGTCGTGCTGAAGATGTACGGCACTGATTCCTTGTCCGCTAGCATCAGTGTGTAGCAATATAGGTACCTTATCATCAAAATATCACAGAAACCAGCGGGGAAGTCTGTGCGCGCTTGAGTTCTTGAAATACGGCTTTTCATTGATCATTCGACTTGAAAGCACTGGTGCTTGCAAGGACATTGGAAGAGGAGCGATAATGATGGCAAAGTTAAGTGATGGTAAAGCGGCTAAAGTGCGATGCTAGTCCAAGGAAGCTGCGTAGTTCTTTTGAACTAAAGGGGCCTGGAAAATTGAGCACTGTGGAAACTTTGTCCGGATCAGGCCGGACGCCGTCTCTGTTAACAAGATGTGCCAGAACTTTGCTAAGTGTGTAACCAAAGTGACACTTCTTTGTGTTTAATTGAATTCCAGCGTTTTCAAGGCGCATGCGACAACTTTGTCAAGACGTCGCAGATGGTCATCGAAAGTGAAGTAAAACACGACGATATTGTCCAAGTAGCACACGTTTTCCACTTTAAGCCACGAAGAAAAGTTTCGATCATCCTTTAAAATGTAATGGGGGCAGTCCGCAGGTGAAAGGGCAACAGGAAACTCGTAACTGTCCAGTGAGAAAAAGGTGGCCTTTTTTGTCGGATTCGTTCATCGGAATTTCGCCAGTATCCAGAGCAAAGGTAAAGAGTGGAGCAGTATTGCGCGTCTTGCAACAAGTCAAGTGCATCATCTATACGGGGCATCAGGTATACCTCTTTGCTGATGATCTTGTTCTTGTTGTAGTGAAGACACAATTGCACCAATCCATTCTTCTTTTGCATCAAAACAAAGTGATGACCAAGAACTGGCAGAGGGTCGCATGATAAATCTTTTTACCATAGCGAGAAAGTTCTCCTCAATCATTTTGTGCTCGGGCCAGGAGACTCAGTAGGGACGAAAACACTCTGACCATCAGTGTCAATGCAATGAGGCGCGATTGTGGTCTGCCTCAGTGCCGAAGCTTGGATGTCGAAGAAAGCTGGTGTTTTGTAAGCCACTTGAGCAACGCAGCATGGTAAGCAGGAAGGTCAGGATCTATCCCGAAAGCAAAGGCAGATGAAGTAATAGACGCACCCTGTTGTGGCTGAGCTGACAAGGCGTCAAGAAGGACCAGAGTTCTGGTTGAGTGTCCACGTAACACAGCACCGTAGAACCTTGGGGCGAACAAATATGTTCAACAGTGAGGTTGATGCCGATAATTTCTGCAGCGCCATTTTTGAACCACATGAGGATGCAGGGTATAAAAGCGCCACGAGCTAGACAGTGACCGTAAGGATTGATAAACACGCCACCATCGACAATATACCGTCGAATTGATGGTGACGAATTCCTCCTGACAGGGTGGCAGTACTATATTGGAGGCTGCCAAAAAGCGTAGTCGTTTCGCGTCGACACGTTCACTGCTGTGATCAGTGTTGATCTTCTGGACTACACGTTGGTGGCAAGAAATAAAGCAGGTGCTGAAGAAAGAGAGTACTCTCCTATAATTAGTTCGTGAGCACTGAAACTAAAACGGCGAAAGTGATGTGATGACGAATACCATCAATGGAGACACGTGCTGTACATTGGGTTAATTGTCGAATTATTGCTTTATAGGCATCCATTTACCGATAATCCACGGTCGGGTGTCTTGATTTTTTGTAAACAAAAACATATCTGCACCCATAACCGAAATAGCTCCTCCCGTGTCTATCAAAGCCAACACCTGCTGATCTGGTACAGTCATTAATAACATATTTGACGCTCATTCAGGAGGATTTGTATCAATTCGCGACGATGCAGTTGTCCCTATAAAAACTGCACTCTTTAGTTTTTCGATCGCGTGGCAGCGGGGAGGCTACAGATCAAAGAGGCAAAAGAGAGCGACGGAGTGGTAATGTGGAGCGTGGTCAGAACCACGTGTACTGGTGGTCGAGATGAAAACGCCTACCGGAGAGGGAGATCGGTGAATGGAAGAATTTTCGCATAACGGTGGTAACTCGAGAATATGGCTTGTCCCGTTCGAAATCAGCATAACCACGACGTACGTCTTGCTTGCGAAGTCGGTAACCCAGAAAATGTAGCCCTGAATTTAACACTATAACAAATAGGCCGTGGAGCATGCCTGGCGGAACAGTTTACACATACATACATACATACATACATACATACATATATATATATATATATATATATACATATATATATATATATATATATATATATATATATATATATTTGTAGGGACTGATAATAGAGGCACATGATAAAGTGCTTTGGAATTAACATGGCGTATGAGCCAGACTACGCCTCCCATTCATCATAGCGTCACATGAGTTGACAGCATGAAGACCTGGCAGCCACTTCATCAACCGGCCATCGTCATTGAACACCACCTCAGCAAGCCACAGGGGCCGAACGTGAACCACACAAGTGCATCCCAACTCTACACCATTGATCAGCATCACGACAGCTCCATCAGATGACCTTGACAACCCCATCTACACAGGATCAGCGTACCATGGACCCGTACAGAACTGGTTCAACCTATTCGAGCTCCACGCCGCCGCTGCATCCTGATCGGAACGCGAGATGGTCATCAACTTCACCGGCTAGGTCTCCGGTGAGGCTTTCAAATTTTACCTCACCCATATATTCGAGAACGACGAGTCTTGGAAGAAGATCAATGAAGAAATGATCACCTGTTTCAAAGAATACTATAAAGATCTGTCTACACAGGATCAGCGGAAGGCTTTTCAACTCACCCATCAAAGTTACGCGAAGGCTTCCCGCAGTAAGCCCATTTTTCAAACAAGACCTCAGAGAAAATATACCACGAGTGTACCATCAAATAAGTCTTCCGAAAAAAAAACTTAATGCATCCGAACATCGACTGGTAACTTGCACGTCACAACAGACAAGATAAAGCCCCCGTATACTGAAAAGAATCTAGACCATTTCGCCAAAAGAGTGAACCTAAGGCCGGCTTTCCCAAGAGCAAATGAATCGGCATTTTCAACGTGTTCACTGCACCACACTTCAGATATTACTGAACCACCCGAATAACTTGATGCTTCGTGTCACAAACAAGCCCTAGGTGGTTTCGAACGTGTGACGGTATTTACGCGTGGCGAGCTGGTCAATCCTCACAATGCCAGCCCACACCCGGACGTTCCTAAACCGGATTCTTTCGACAGACATTCTCAGCTTCATCACACTGCAAAAAGAAAAACATACGCCATCAGAACCACCTCAAGCCATGTCTGTTGTGCTCTCATCGTCAAGTGATAACACACATGCGAGCCAAAGCACTGCAGAAATTTCGAATCCACCAATGCCAGCTTATTTTTAACTAACAGAAGCATTTACAACCGATGATGACTCACAACCATCTTGGAAGTTTTCTCATCAGTTTGTCACGCTGCTTTCATCGCAAGACAAGCCCAGCAGTACAGTATCGACTACCGACTATCAACTGATCACATCATCATGCGAAAAAAATTAGACTCATGTTCCTGAAAGATACCTATCTGACCAACGTTCACAACAAAATGAGCAATTTCAACAAAGGCAACTCCACGAACCCCAGGCACTACAACGCTTACTCGAACAAGAACAGCGAACAAGTGAAACCTCATCACGAGTACACTTGTGGCTTAATCGGAGACAACACGAATTAAAGAATCAAAGACAACGTGAATGCCTAAACCATCTTAACAGAAAGCGACGTCGACAAAATTTTCTGCACCAGTTCTCAAGGCCGTGTCTACGATTCAACAAACGGAGAGAAGGCCACAGAAAGCTACAAAAGAGACATGCAGCTACCACGTGTACGACGAAAGAACACAGGCATCGTATCATCAGCTTCGACTCTCGCACATGCAGGCTGCAAGCACTCGTTCTATGTCAGCCATGACACAGAAAGCAGCGTCTACGATGGAGAACACGGTGCCTACGACATACGACCCTAAAACGCTACAAGTAGTTCCATTCTTGTTCATTCCTCGAAAGAATTGCTGTGTCATCAGTAATTTCTGCCTTCAAGCCGTGCTTCTGTTGGCCTGAACACAGCAGCCAGCCTCGCCCACCAGAACCCCACTTAATATCCCTGGACTGTTGCCCTCTTTTGTGCAACAACCCTCTTTTTGTGCAAACGTTTGTGCAAGTTTATGTAACTCTCATTTGACGTTGTAATGCAATTTCTATCATTTTTTTCTTACTTTGGGACTCCACTTGTTCATGTTGTATAGTTTGCAGCTCGCGCAATCCTTTGGGGGAATCGTGTGAAGTAGAAAGGCAGTGTCTGATGGTAGCGGCAGAGGATGAAGAAGTGCTTTGGAGCAAGCATGCCGTATGACCGAGGCCACGTCTCCCGCATATATATATATATATATATATATATATATATATATATATATATATATATATTATGTATGTATGTATGTATATCTGTATGTATGTATCTATATAGGTAAGAAATACAGGAGCACACTTACGAAAATCGGATAGTTGTTTACTCTACGTTTCGGCCGTGCAACGGCCGAAACATAGAGTAAACAACTATCAAATTTTCGTAAGTGTGCTCCTTTATTTCTTAACTATATTTGCACCGGACCCACAGAACTTCTTTTTTTATTCATATATATATATATATCTTGTTCTGCTAACTTAAGGTGTTACATTTTCTCTCCTCTACTTTTGTTAGTTTCTTCATCTTTCCACAGCATCGCATAACCTTTGGGTTTTTTTATAGTTGCAGTTGCAAGCAAATTTCTTGCAAGAGCTGAAATCGCAATGAAAGCAATTGTCACTTTGGACACCTTTTGGTGCAGTTGAGCTGTGGCCTGCAAGTTATGCAATATGGTTGCCTGCATTTGGCTCACACTGGAAATAAATGTGCGCGTGAAGTGGCTGCTTGTTTGCTTATTTGCCCACTTTGAGTCAGAAACCTAGTTATTGTGCAATCTCGTTGCTCTTCACACTCACCTTTGAAATTTTACGTTTCCGGAAGCCTTCCAAGAGGATGAAAGCGATGGGCCCAGTGAAGTAGCACGCCGCATGGTAGTGGGGGTAAAGGTAGTAGAAGTACATGGTTTCGAAGAAATTCCTGCAATAAGATCATAGCGTCATGCTCTAAGTCACTCACGCCTTAGTTTAGAAGTGCTTGCACCTTGAATATCAATAAATTTCTCAGTAAAATGTCTTGTGTTTTGAAATTTTCAGTGTAGTCTACTTCTCACATGAACCATGTACAAATATCCTTGCAGCTATTTCGCCACTGATCTACAAAACTGTTTTTTTTTTGCGTTGGGAGACAACGGGATTCCAACTTATGCTTCACAATTGAAGTTGTGCGCGAATGACGTGACTGCATTTTAAGCTATTGTTTTGGTTGCAAACCAGACCCTCGTGGCTCATTGGCTATGACGTATCTCTTCTAAGCGATTGCATTTCTGCGAGGGCGGAAGACAAAAGTTGTTGTCCACGGTGCTTCCGTTACGCGTTAAAAAAACCACACTAGGACACTGGGGCGACTCCTACGCATACTATACTACATACCATATGTAACTTTCAGGAAGTTGAACTCCACATTTTAATTATTTAATGTGATGAACACCACCCTACCAGGTGGTATAGTTAACAAGGTACTCGGCTGCTGACCCGCAGGTCGCGGGATTGAATTCCGACTGCGGCGGCTACATATTTGATGGAGGCAAAAAGGCTGTAGACCCTTGTGTTTTGATTTGGGTGCACGTTAAAGAAGCCCAAGTGGTCGAAATTTCCGGAGCCCTCCACTGCGACGTCTTTCATAATGAAATGGTGGTTTTAGGACGTTAAACCCCAGATATCATTAATTTGATGAACGTGCATGACCTCCGCAATATTTCATAATTACGTAGTCTTTTAGATGACTCGATACAACGAAACACAAGTTTATTTTAAAAGGCAGAGAGCACAATGATTACATATAAATGTAATTGAAGCCACATCACAGGTATTTTTTCGCCCCGCCATTGGTGGTCTAGTGACTAAGGTACTCGGCTGCTGACCCGCCGGTCGCGGGATTGAATCCCGGCTGTGGCAGCTGGATTTCCGGTGGAGGCGGAAATGTTGTAGACCCATGTGCTCAAGTTTGGATGAACGTTAAAGAACCCCAGTTGGGCGAAATTTCCAGAGCCCTGCTCTACGGCGTCTCTCATAATCATATGGTGGTTTTGGGACGTTAAACCCCACATATTTATCAATAAATAGATATTGTTTTTTCGTTTGTGGTAACCCATCAACCTACATGCATTTTGGGTGCATTGCAAACGCTGGAAAGAAAGTCCTCGCTTTTTTTACTCGTGCGCAATATTACTACCATGCCCGCTCACTTTCGAACATCGCCATTGAAGTTTGGGGATGATTTTATCAAATTACGTGCAATTTTCGTTATGATTAAGAACTGGGCATGGCTAGAATAGTAACAAGAATAGTAGTCTACAACATTCCACGGATAAAGGCTCCGCTGAAGTTGATATTCAGAATGTGACAGAACAGTTTTAATTAGTTATTCCAATATAATTTCAGCTATGGTGCAGCATTTCCGCGTTAAGTTCATGTGTGAAGCCGCCATATGCTGGGTGATATGATATTTTTGGGGAAATCGGCATTGTATACCAATAAAATACACCCCTTATAATAGCGCTGTGAGCGGAATGTAGGCCGATTGCAGCAGGAAATCGGGTCATATGCAGGCCATCCAATAATTGTATTTTCGAGAAAGAAAAGTACGAGAAAATTTATTATCAGAGGGTTGTGACACGTACGTATTCGATCAGTGTGCATGCAAAAAGTTCTCAACCCCATTGGCTAAGATTGCCTTCTATTGGAACCACGTTGTTCAAGGAGATAAATTGTAAGATATGGCTGAATGCTTCCCATGCACTGAACTTTGTACAGTGCACTTTCTGTTACCCCGGGATTCGTAGTATTCTTTAGCGTGTTACACTCCCTTCGCCTCCAGCGAACGTTAGTCACTAAGTACAATAAAGGATGCGACAGATGAATTAATCATTGAAGTCTTGGTTATTAAAATGTCACTCCTAAAGCTTCCTCTTCGTGCCTCTTGTGGCCCGATATTAGTTGGTTGATGATACCGCTTAGGCATAAGATATCCTTTACTCTTATCAATTTAATCTCAATTTCTTCACTGTTTCTGACACTCTAAAGCAGCTCCACCTGAATTCGACAAAAAATCAAAACATGTCGGTAAATTCTCATTGGCCTTAGTGCGCCAACATTATATCTGCAATTGCGACATGACGTCAGCTGCACACAGGATTTGTCTTTCGGTACCATAGGGAGAGCTTTCAATTTTTGTGTTATCGTATTGCCGAGTAAATTGATGATGAAATCCGGCTTTCCTAATATCTGATACATCAGCCAAGAGTTTGGTATTTTTAAACCCCCGACTGCTCACCCGTAGCAGTACACAAGGATAATTACATAACTACAAATGTTTTTCTTGGAACTATCGCAAATGCTATTCTGTTGTAAGACAAAGTGAAGCTGTGGCGTACTTTTCGTTGCAAGATTTTGTGAGCTAATGGAGGGGTAGGTTGGGCGGACGAACTCTCAAAACCAGCAACGTACTATTAGCGAAATACTACATTATGCTAGGACGAAGGTGGTTACAATGAGCCATTTTTTCTTTCCTGGTGAAACAAGGAAAAAGCGAAACCATGGCGATGCAGAAACGAACGAGTGTACGTTTAAAGCAGGCAGACCATTGTTAAAAAGACATCGTAATCTGAAAACTTACGTAACCGATTCGTCGACGACCACGATGAATGGAGGCGTGTCATTCCCGGCTACATGCCACGTCGAAGCGGCACATCCCGCTAGCGACAATAAGGAGAAGATCGCTATTGTGTATCGTGGCTTGCTGAAAAAAAAATATTGATCACCCATACGTTGCTTTCACACTCACTATATGTACGGCGTATAACAGTTTCATTCGGCTAGTCTTTTACTTGACAGCGTTCAATGTTCTGAATATGTTTGGTTCATAGCCCACCATATTGAAGAAATCTAGTCAACTTGTACCAAAAACTTGCGTTGCAACACAGGTAAATTGTTTACCTACTTAGCTTTGTTAAAATACACTTTTTACCAAACGTATATTCTTTCGCTCCCCCTCTTGTGCTTCTTAATACAATACGCTCGGCGTGTTACTAATATAGCATGGTCACGACTTATATTGGTTCTAACACTAAAAATTTATATATCGCCACGTTCCTTCGTCCAGTTTTCTCATCACCCCGTTACGCTGTACTCGATTCTCAGTGCAAACCGTGCATACAGTGTTCGAGAAGCTTCAGGGCTGCAGTATATCATTTTGTTGAGATTATGTGCTCTTCGTGAGCATTTTAGATTATTCTGGAATCTATGTCGCCGCTGGCGATAACACTAAAATGTTCCATGGCGAGTGTAAAAATGCCGACACGCTTCGCCGCTTGTCAGTTTGTTCACGGCCGACGCTGCATTCGCCGCTATCAGTGCAAGTGTGCTACTGTAACCCGACTTTTTGTTTACCGGGCACCGGTTTGCTCAAATGAACAGCTTGATCTGATCATCCAGTCTCCTGCCCACAGCCACGTGACGACCCCGTAATATCGGGTGAAGGTGCTGCTTCGTTCATGTACCGGATGCCCCCGTGAAGCCATCGACCAAGCCGACGTCGCGGAGAAGACACAGACACCAACCAGGAGCAGCGAACAAGTCTCCAGCAGCAAAGACTACCACTGGAGAACGGGCGTCTACAAGACAAGCCATGGAAAACCAAGGTCATGACCTCGACTGCGGCGACAATAACAACGCTGCGCCACAGTTCGCTATCATCATGCATCAGCCAAGGGAACCACCAACTTTCCGGAGAACATTGTTTGGAGACCCAGAGATCTGGCTAGAGACATACGACAACATGGCCGCCTTCAATAACTGGGACACAGAAGGGAGGCTTTGTCGCGTGTACTTCTAACTGAAGACACCGCAAGGACCTGAAAATTGTTGCCATTTTCACAGAAAAAACGACCTGTCTGTTCCGTCACACTGACCCAAACATGCCTCAGGAGAAAAAAGTTCGTTTTTTCATGCGAGGGGTCAAACAGGAGCTCTTCGATGTATTGATGACAAACCCACCGAAGACCAACCAAGAAGTCCTCTAAGACGGGACAACTTTTGAAACAACCCTCGAAATGCACACACGACAGTTCAACCACCACTGGGCTCCAGGCTATGCAGAGATACAACCACTATGCTCAGATGATCTGCTCGAGACCATACGGACTGTAGTGCATGAAAAGCTTCGCCGAATGTTGCCGTCATGCCAGCCTCAAGTTTCGCCGATCGCAGACATCGTCACAGAGGAAATCCAGCTATCAATGGGTATCCCTGAAACATCGCAACCCCAACCTCAAGCCATGAGCTACGCTGCTGCTGCCCGACGCTATACTCCTCTTTCACGTCAAGAGGCCGCCCCACCGTATTTTCGTCACCAGACACCGCCACCGCCACCGCCGACGCCATACCGTCCACTTGCCGGGCAGCACAATGCTCCGAAAAAAAATGAGGGTCCCTTAGGTTTCGCCTTTAAGAGTTGAACGCCATAGCGAAATCCGGCCCTTCGTGCAACCTTGAACTGCTAAGTCAATACTTGTTCATATGTTTCGTTGCATACACACGCACGGAACAAACATGCACACAGTAGATTGGACCAGCGATATTATCGCCAAATAAATTCGTTTTCGTCGTGACACCTGTCGAACAGTATACGTTAAAAGGGCCCTGAAACACTTTTTCAAGTAACCATAGAATGATTTCATTAGAAGAGCTTATTGCCCCATGAATTCAATGCCGCAAACAATCTCTGAATCCGTGCAGTACGAGTGGAGTTACAAAGGTGCGTCGCATGCTACAATTGCATTATCTCTTCTCTCGTCCCGAAGAAAGCGCTGGAAGCTAAGCAGGGAGGCTGCCATTGCAAAAAAAAAACAACCACGCCTCGTGACCTTGACCATACTTTTTTCAAAAGCGCGGCTTTTTCAGTGTGATCGCGCGCGCGCGCGTGGACAAGTAGTAGCCTCCCGCGGCCATCTTGTTAACTTGAATTTTCGGTCACAGACGCACAGACGATTTTTCGCTCACAGCCAACGAGGCTGACGCCGGCAGCGGGTTTTATGTGACACGAGCTCGTTAACGCTATCGCGTTAATACCGGCGTGTGGCGTGGCCCCGACCACTGGCCTCTCTTCTACCACTGCGGGGAAGCTACCTACCGCCGCTGCCTGTGCCACCAGATGGGACTACGTGGTTTCGTCATCGACGTGCCGCGTCCCCAGTGGGTTGAAAGACCACGCAATATGACCGACTATCTCGCCGTAATGCGGATGTAACCGCGAGAATCTTCTATATCACCTTCACTCAGCCGCTACATGTCACCGCACCGTAGTCAGTACACTGGCTCAAGCCGGGACCGGTCGCCTATCCCGTATAAGGAAAACTAAGGGCATGAACCGATGGAGGTGCGGACGTTGCACGATGATGTGGCCGAGGAGCGGGCTACAGGCAGTCACCCAGGCGCCGGGGAAGGAGAACCTTCGCGAGGCTTCTTGATGACACAAACACATAATTTATTTACATATTTACAGGAGTTCAATAGACTGGGCGTCAGAACGGACCTTTACTTGAGACACGACAGGCCCAAGCGTAGACCAGAGAGGGAGAGCACTCGGCGTACACCCGACGCTCCTTTTATACCTTCGTTCATGCACGCGCTTCTTGTCCGACGTGGACTGCGAGTAATAGCGACGCCGATGCGCGTTTGATGTGGCCCACACGGACGCCTCTCATCTTGCTGCAGGACGCGGACCGTGTTAGCAGGGCTCACCGATGACTGTCTCTTGCATGGCTATGTCCTTGCTCTGGCCGTCATAACAGCTCGTCCACCGCCCGAAGAGGTCACGTAAGGGCTGCAGTACCACTGCCTGCTTCCTGAAGTGACCCTTGTACGTGGTCCGTAGCGCTTGTCCATACTGGTCGCACTAGTTGTCGATCGCGACACACACACACACACACACGCACACGCACACACACAAGCGTATTTTGGCGTCGCCACAATCCACAGCACACCTAAAGGCCACTGGGTTAACATGCCGCTCCACAGCTGCCGTGGCCTGATCACCGCTGCCTGGTTGCCCTGGTCAAATGTAGAACGCATCGCTGAAAAAGTCCGCAGTTCGCAGATGCGAGTTCAACTTCACCTTGCCATGATGTTGGACCGGTAGGCATTGCTGGATTTCTCTTCTACACGGTGGGAAGGGACACGCTCTACCCTATACCAATAACGAGAGCACTCAGCTTTCCCGAGATCCACCAGGTGTCAACATTATTTGTGGCTTTTTCTTAGCTTTTTGCACAACGGAAGCCTACACTGTAGCTGTGACCAGATAAATCACTTAGCACTCAAATGATGGCGTCCCAAACTATGCGATACAATCCCTTCCCGTACTGAACGAACACTAGAACGAATGCCCCTTTTAAGCGGGTTCTTTTGGTCTCTTGTCATCAGTATATCCGCACGAAAATATCGGGAAGCTTTACGGAAGTTTGATCCGAGAGACAGAAATCAGGTGAACAAAACTGAACAATTACGCTCCGGTCACAAGCAGACGGGAGCATCTGAACGTCCCCCAGCTGCATGTGAACGACCTTCTCCGCTTCAAGATCTAACATCTGAGAAGTGCACTCTGCAACTAGAGGCACCACTGAAAATCCAGCAGCTTCGTCTGCACATGATGAAACTGGACTCCTGAAATTTATTGCCTCCTTTGTCTATTTCTGCACCTTTATCGCTTCATTGCATAGAACCCAATGTTTCATCAACGCAATCCTGCCTATCGACGTCGCTATCTCCGGACGATAGCACATCATGCTGTATACTTTCTGGTTTAACGAGTGCTTCTGCAAACACTTCTTGCGCAGTTTGAGATACGGCATCTGCCCCAAGCCGAGAAAACCTTCATTTACAAGCAAGTCATCTTTGCATTCTGTCATGCTCGGGACACCTGTCATCTCCGACTGGCGACAGAAGCTGCTCAGCCGTGCTTTCCAAGTTATCGCACCTGGTCTTTCTTGAATCTTTTCGTTTACTGTGGCCTGACCACCAGCAGGTTTAGCCAGGGGACTGCGAAGCTGAAGCCTCAATCACTCTATTTCCCTTTCATGTGCGGGAGCTTCCTCTTTCCGCCTGGCGGTCTCTCTCTCAAGCGGAAGCCGCTCTAGGTCTTCAGCTTCCTTACGCCTGGCTTGTACGCTGCTCCCAATCATCGCAAAGCCTCTCCTTATCGACGCCGAAATCCTCAATCGCCTGTGTAAATGCGGCTTCCTGTGTTTCCTCGCCACGTCAATATTTAGCTCCTCGTACAAAAGCACCAAATCCGTTTTTTTATCCTTGTTCAACTCTATGGTAACCCAGTGCAAACTTCTATTGCTCAAGCTGCTGTGAAGGTACCTCAATAAACACTGCCTTCACAAAGCAGCAGCCAATCTAAGCCTTTGGAAAGACATCACCATTTAACCAAAACACTTGATAGAATCTCCACGTAAAGTGAGCACTCACTAGCATTGATACCAGGAAAGAACACCGCCGAACGCAACCGGATACCGCCGCTTCCAACCAGTTGATGTGACCGAGCAGTGTGCTACACGCCCAAGCGCCGGGAAAGGAGAACCCTTGCGAGGTTTCTCGACGGCACAAACACATAATTTATTTACAATATTACAGGAGTTATACAGACTAGCTGTCGGGAGGGACCTTTACTTGAGACACGACAAGCCCAAGCGTAGGCCAGAGAGGAGAGCACTCGGCGTATACACGACGCTCCTTTTATACCTTCGTCCGTGCACGCCATTCTTGTCCGACACCAACTGCACGTCTTAGCAACGCCGATGCGCGTTTGATGTGATGCACACAGACGCCTCTCGCATTGCTACGGGACGTGGATTGCGTTAGCAGGGCTCACGAATGAGAGTCTCTTGCAGGGCTATGTCTGTGCTCTGCCAGTCATAACAACGACGAACTGCCGAAGATACCCCGCCGCCTGCGACGGCGCCACAGCTAAACGTGAAGAAGCCACCGTCACCTCAACGTAGCCCCGACATTGAAACTTCGCGACCAGAATAAGTCCTGATTACGCAACGTCGCAACAGTGGTGGGAACTGCCGTAGCCGTGATCCGAAGCCATGACACAACCGCAACGCCAGGCGACAAACTAGCGACCTTGACATTTTATCGACGGCCACAGCGTCACAGCTCTCGTAGACGCCGGATCCGACTATTCCGTCATCAGTTGGACTTTCACCGTGAAGTTGAAGAAAGTTAGGACCACTTGGAGAGGCCCTGAATTCCGTACAGACGGAGGTCACCTAGTGACAATCAGTGGGGATCTACTCAGCTAGAGTGACCATTAACAGCCTCATTCATCCCGCAAGCTTCGTCGTTCTGCAGCATTGCTCGAGAGATGTCATTCTTGGAATGGACTTGTTGAGCCTCCACTGTGCGGTCATTCAACTGAGAGCACAGTCGATAGCACTATCTACAGAAAAAGCACTGCCGCCACACACGATGCCATGAAGGCACCCCTTGAATGTTCGTCAGAAATCCTGTGAAACTCAAGAATGAACATACACGCAGGACGGCGTTGAAGGCAACCAGAACCTGTTGAATAACCGCAAAATTTGCGTCGCCAGAGGAATAGCCGAGCTGCAAAGAGGGAATGCATTAGTGATGCTTGCGAACTTCAGCGACGAGTACAAGCACGTGAGCAAAGACACGATGGTTGCCTACATCGAAAAGATACAGGAAGCCAGCAACGCTTTTGCCCTCACCGATTCCGCCGAACTTAGTCCGACGACTGTAACCCGTCAAGCAGCTTTCGACGTTCATGCGAGCCTTCCGAAGCATAAACAAGAGCAGCTCCAAAACCAGCTCCTGAAATACAAGAACTGCTTGTCGTCGTCATCGAGAATTCGACCAACCCCTGTCGCGAAACATCGAATAGTAATAGAAGAAAATATCAGGCCACTCCGTCAGAGTACGTACATAGTCTGGGCGCGAGAACGCGAGGCCATAAACAAACAAGTCGACGAAAATGCTGCACGACGACATCATCCAGCCTTCAATGAGTCTATGGGCGTCATCGATAGTGTTAGGGAAGAAAAATGACGGAACACTACGCTTCTGCGTTGACTATCGCCGACTCAACACAGTAACGAAGAAAGACGTATACCCTCTCCCCCGAGTAGACGATCCGCTTGATCTACTCCATAACGCCAAATTCTGTTCATCGACGGGCTTCAAGACAAGCTATTGGCAGATCAAAGTAGACGAGCGAGACCGAGCAAAGACTAAGTTTATAATCCTAGACAGCCTTTTCGTGTTCAAGGTCATGTCCTGTGGTCTTGGCTCAGCACTCGCGATTTCTAGAACGCGTTATGGACACATTGCTGGCAGGATTGAAGTCGAAGACCTGTCTCGTTTACTTAGACGACGTCGTCATGTTTTCATAGAGCTTCGACGAGCATTTTCGGCGCCTTGAAGCTGTACTTCAAGCCGTCAAGACTTCCCGACTCACCCTGAAGTCAGAAAAGTGCCGCTTCGCGTGCGAGGAGCTTTTGCTGTTCGGCCGCGTTATAAGCAAGTGCGGAGAGAGCCCTGATCCGCAGAAGACAGCTACCATTTCTGCATTTTCACCACCCACCGACAAGAAGGCCATGCGTCAATTGCTCAGCCTGTGCGCCTATTACAGGCGCTTCGTCAGAAACTTTGCCCGTATCGCTGAGCCACTCAATAACATTACGAAGACTGACATCAAGTTCAAGTGGGAAACCACACAGCAGGAAGCATCTAGGGAAGTAGCACGTTGCCTGCAGATGCCTCCGATACTCGCGCATTTTGACGAAAATACCGAAACAGGAGTGCACACTGACGCAAGCAGCGTAGGACTCGGCGCCGTCCTTGTGCGGAGAACTTACCGACTAGAAAGGCTTAATACTACACTAGCCGGTCATTATCCAAGGCAGAGAGAATTTATTCCACAACAGAAAAGGAGTACCTTGTCATGATTTGGGTGACGACAATGTTTTGTCCCTACCTTCAGGGCAGGCCCTTCAAAGTTGTGAGCGACAAGCACGTCTCGCGTTGGCTAGCTAACTTGAAGTACACTTCAGGTTGCCTTGTCAGATGGAGCCTGAGACTTCGATAGTACGACATTACCGCCATTTACAAGTTCGGCAGAAAACACTTTGACGCCGAATGCTTGTCGCGAGTCCCGTCGACCCACCACCTTCCGGAAACCTGAATGAGGACTGCTTCTTGGGAACGATAACTGCGGACGACTCAGCTGAACGCAAGCGGGCTGACCCGGAACTTAGGAGCATAATCACCTCTAGGGCAGGACCTCCACTGTGAAACGGCCTTCTACAAAAGAACTTCTCGCCACTTCGATCCAAGTACCTTCTTGTGATGCCGTCAAGAAGCCGTCAAGTACATGGTGAGCAATATGAGCTCGAACCCGGGAACGCATATCGAATAGCCTCGAACCCTACATCGGCTGATTTGCAGCGGCCGCTGTTGGAAACAAATAGGAAAAGGCGGTGCGCTTACGCTAGCTATTGACACTCTCTCCTCAATATAATTGCTAGAAATCGCACGTTATAGCAAGTCAGCTGCTAATAGCTGCTGTCGAAGATACCAATTCAAATCAACGCGCACATCCACAACCAGTTGACCTAGCAGGCTATGAAGCTACAAAAACATCGGCTGCGACGTAGCCGGCCGCGATTTATTGCATCTAGATGGTGTTCGCTGAGCATTTTGATACGCATCCTTGTTTTCAATGATTTTTTTTAATTTTCGTGTTATCATTGCTAGCGGCTCGAGGCGTGCCATAAAATGCCGTTTAACAGGAACGATCAAGCGGGTATGGTGATGTGGGAGTGCCAATTATCATCAGAAAGGGCCCTCCTCCCCCCCCACCCCCAGTTTCGGCAGCACCATCCTCGTATCACATTATCTGTATTTTGAGGCTCTTGGCCACGCCCTAGCGAATTCAAACTCATATTGCTTACGATAGAACAGTTCTTCAAAAGCAAACTAATCAATGGGTCATCTTTTGCGATTCGAGCTCAGCCTTACAGACACTACGGTTCGCTATGCAGCACGGGTTACATGAACAATCAGTATATCAGATAAGGCACGACTGCCACGAAACGCTCATCGAAGGTCACGATATTATATTTGAAAGGTTGCCGAGTCATTGTGGAATTGTCAGCAATGACCGCGCAGATGAAGCTGCTCGATCGGCTCATGACCAAGACCTGCGTACGCCCATACCCATCTTGAAAACAGACGCTGCAAGGCAACTTCAATCACTTGATTGATTGATTGATTTGTGGGGTTTAACGTCCCAAAACCACCATATAATTATGAGAGACGCCATAGTGGAGGACTCCGGAAATTTTGACCACCTGGGGTTCTTTAACGTGCACCCAAATCTGAGCACACGGGCCTACGACATTTCCGCCTCCAAAACTTCAATCTCTTGCTTGCCCTATAACTCCCCTGCAATGAAATATGCCGGGTTTCTCCAACGCGTGCCTGTATTCGATCGACTCAAGCTTGCAACTTCGTTTGCCGTCTGAGCTCCCACGATGCGCTGAAATTTTGCTGTGTCGCATGAGGTCGTGCGTGAATTTTGCGAATGCGTATAGTCGTCTTCTTGGAATGGCGAGCAGTTCGGTATGCAACATCTGCGCCTGCGAGGAGACGCTTAAGCACATTCTATGCCACTGCCCAGCATACCAGTCTGAACGACGTATTACGGAAGCCAAGCTCGGTCAGCTGGATTCATGGTGGCTTACACGGAAAGACGATCCTGGGGCCTTGGCCGACGGTTTCGCACACGCGCAAAGCCATGAAAACCCTCTTGTACTTCTTAAGGACCACCAGACTTCACGAGCTCTAGTGAAAGTACAGTGTGAGACCATGCTGTGTAGTCTCGAGCTGACTATTCATCCTTCTCTTTCTTACTTTCTCTTTTATATCTCTTTCATTTCTATTATTCTCCCTTTCCCCCACCCCAAGTGTAGGGTAGCCAACTAAGCCAAGCTTCGTTAACCTCCCTGCCTTTCCTCTCCGTTTATCTCTCTCTCTCTCTTCAGCTGTGCGACCAGAACCCCTCGAGGCCCTGCATCATGATCCAATAGCAGGACAGCTTGGTGTTTCCCGCACGCTCACTAAGACAGAAGAAAGGTGCTACTGGCCGCGCCTTACTACCGACGTCGATCGTTAGGTGATGACATGCCCAGACAGTCAGCGACGCAAGACACCGCCGAAAAGACCAGCAGGCCTTCTTCAGCCAATCGAAACACCCCACCTACCGTTACAACAAATCGGAATGGACCTACTGGGGTCGTTTCCGACGTCAAATTTGGTAAACAAATGGAACGTCAAGGCTACGGACTACCTCACTCGCATCGCTGAAACAAAGGCCCTACCGAAAGGTTACGCCGAAGAGGTATCCAAATTCTTTGTTGTGAACACTGTCTTTCGTCATGCCGCCCCTAGAGGTTGTCATCACCGATAGAGGTACGGCCTTTACTGCCGATTTGACTCAAGCGATTTTGCGACATAGCCACACAAGCCACCACCGCACCACCGCCTATTACCCACAGATAAATGGTCTCACCGAACGACTAAAGAAGACAATCGCCGACATGCTGGCCATGTAGGTCAACGTCGAACACAAGAATCGGGACGCCATCCTTCCAAACGTGAACTTCGCAAACAACACGGGCGTGCAGTAGACAACGAAGATGCCACCGTACAAGTTGGTCTACGGAAGGAACCCGGCCACGACGCTCGACGCAATGCTGCCCAACGTCGCTGACGAAGAAAACCTTGGCGTCACTCTCTATCTTAAGTGCGCTGAAGAAGCTCGTCACTTTGCCGGCCTGCTCATCATGAATCAGCAGACAATTGACCGCTGCCGTTACAATCTCTGGCGACACTTCGTGGAATACAAGCCCGGGGAACGTGTATGGACGCCGATACGCCGACGAGGACTCAGTGAAGAACATCAGCGACGGTTCTTAGGACCATACAGGGTAGTACGACGCCTCGGCGCACTCCACCAAGAGGTTGTCCCTGACGGCATTACGAACTCTCAATGATACCGATCGCGACCAGAAGTTGTCCCTGTCACGTGCCTGACACCGTTTCATGAACGTTAACGAACTGAAAGAGTGTATATTGTTGTTGCTGTTATTATTACTGTATTGTACTTTACTATTTGCACTTTTTTACATTATTATTGCACTTTCATCTTCTGTCAAAGCATCCGGAGGTGCTTTTTTCAGAGGGGGCAAAGCCACGCTCATTCCCCAAGTTTTCTTATCACCTGGTTACGCTGTACGCGATTCTCAGCGGAAACCACGCCTACAGTGTTCGAGGAGCTTCAGGACTGCAGTAGATCATTTGTTGAAAGTACGCTCACTTCGTGAGCATTTCAGATTATTCTAGAATATACATCACCGCTAGCGATAAGGCTATATTGTTCGATGGCGAGTGTATAATTGCCGACACGCTGTGCTGCTTGTCAGTTGACTGACGGCCGACGCTGCATTTGCCACTTCCAGTGCAAGTGTGCTACTGTAACCCGACTTTCCGTTCACCGGGCACAGGGTAGCCTAAAAAGACAGTTTCATCTGACCATCTAGGCTGCTTCATTCAGCCACGTCATGAATCTGTGACAATATGCATCGGCTCTTTGGGATATGTTCATAACAGCCAACCAGAGTGAAGAGCGTGAAACGTTTTGATCTGAACAGAATCAAATATACCATACATTTGTAAATGGCAGCAAAGGTGGAAAATAAGTACCGCTCCTGCACTAAAGTTGTGAGAGATGGACCGTCGTATGAGATAAATAGCATACATTGACGAGTGTAAAGAAAAATACAAACCCTACCGATATGCTCACTATTGCGAATAATGAATTGTATAATGGAAGTGCTGATCATTCAGCCTGTTATGATGGTAAATGTAGTGCATGCACTGGAAATAATAGAGGGAATTGTGTGACACGATGTGTGTTTGATTGGTGTGGGGAGGGTTATTGGGTGTGTGGACATTCAGTGGGTGATGAAACTTGTGATTTCACCTCTCCACATTATGTTGAATGGGTGGTGGGTGTTTTGGGTAGACGTGGACATAATTCGTCAGTTGAGAGACCTGATGGGCAAGGGGGGTTGGTGAGGCAAGCATGAAAGATGTGCTAAGTGAGTAATGATTGCAACATACCTCAGAGTGAAAGTATGATGGGGAGCTTGTGTCGATGGTTACACGTATGATCCTTATAGTAAATGCTTTGTGATCCATTGTATTTATGACGCAAGAAATATACAGTGCTTCAATAAAGGAGGCTAGGCGATTCGAAGCACAGGATTAAAAATATGCCAGCGTGGTATGACATTGTGGCTAGAAGACTTATAGAGGAGCTGCAGAACTATCTGTAAATTGCGGAAAGTTAACCGAGGCTGTGAAGATTTCGAGTGTAATAACGTTCCCAAAGAGTTCACAAAACAACCGTTCATAGAAAGGCAAGTCAAACATGCGTGCATCACGAATTAGCTTAAAGCAGTGCACTTCTATATAAATATAGATGTCTGAGCCCAATTGAAAAACCTTCTTCACCAAAACCAGCGTTTCTGCTTTTCTGGCAGAGTGCGCACGGCGTCGTTATTATTTGTGACATGTCATATATGACGCTTAGCCTGAATAGTATATTATTCTTCATCACTAAAACCATAGGAGCATTGATGTTTCAGAGCAGTTGTGCAATAGAAGCGGAAAAGGGTAATTGTGTTACTCCGAGAACTGTCAAAGCCATCGAAAATAGAATGCAAGTGGTCATATCAGCTTCTGGCTCAGCAAGTCACAACAGAAATGATTTCGACAATATATCTCCCTAAAATAAATAATTGTAATAGTGCAGGGCTCATGCACAAAAAGACACGCGAAAATTATATGATGTGCAAATGAGAGGATGTGAAAAAATGCAGGAATAAGAAAATGAAAGTTTGCTACAAAGTGATCAAAAGAAGCAAAAGAGCATAGGCAGAGACAGTACATCTGTGCATAGTGTAGTGGCATGACCACCGAATGGAAACTGTTCGACATAAACAGAACTGAAATGTTTTACATAATCATTGTTCTGCCACTTGTTGATACCCCCAGGCTATTAAGAGTTGTGAATGCCACGCACTCACCTTTTAAATAGAAGAAGAATGATCAAGCTCACAAGGAAGAATTGGAAGTCGAGGGACAAGTACCAAAAGTGAGGTATAATCGGCTGAAAAAAAAAGAAAATATATCTGTATTAGATTGAGCACGAAAAGAAGCACTCACGTGGCTATTTTATCACAGTATTCTCAATAGTCTATTGAGAGCTATGTACAGGTGTACGTAAGCGTGTCCAAATGACAGAACTCCTTATGCCAGAACGCAGAAGTTCTTAAGCGCAGACACTGCTCTTGAAAGAAGCGTTAATTTGCGCCAATAAGTGGCTTTTGGCCGGTGCTCAAGCATACATGGGTGGTGGCGCTCTCCAGTATATACAGAGAGTGCATTCACATTTGCATCTCAGCGCACGCTGATGGATGCTCCGCGCAAAAACAGAAAGAGTATCACAAGACCTTCCGGCTGTTTCCGACTAATCTTCTGCTTCCTTCTCTAAATATTAAAATGATGTTGATAGTACAACCAAAATATCATATAAAGCAATATGCGTTATTTTTTGTGAAAGCACAGAAAATTAGGTTTCAGATAGCGTATGTATTCCCCAACAGTTGTGATTCGAAAGAGTCGGTGCTGAATGTTCGGAAGTTATCGGCCCGTATTCACACGCACACACACGCACACACACACACACACACACACACACACACGTGATGTGATATGTGGGGTTTAACGTTCCAAAACCACCATATGATTATGAGAGACGCAGTAGTGGAGGCTCCTGAGATTTCGACCACCTGGGATTCTTTAACGTGCACCCACATCTGAGCACACGGGCTTACAGCCTTTCCGCCTCCATCAGAAATGCAGCCGCCGCAGCCGGGATTCGAGCCCGCGACCTGCGGGTCAGCAGCCGAGTACCTTGGCCACTAGACAACCGTGGCGGGGCCACATACACACGTAAACAAAGTCGACCAAATATTCCATACTTAGAGTAGATGCAAGTCTGACATTTATGCCTGCTGACCTGCTTGATTAGAGATTTCACTAGCCTTTATGTTGTGCATGTTCGCAAGAACACACCCTACCACGCTACTCTGAACTGGGCATTCATCCATATGAATGTCATTGTTGTCTCTCATCGAGCGAGATTTAGCTCGCGCAGCGTGTCTTGCATAAGCGTAGATTTATCGCACAGGTGATAAATCAGCCCTTCGAGTGTAGCCCTCACGGCCGCGACGTGAATGAAAGCTGGTTCACTGTGTGCTTGTGGCACCATCTTAATGTGGCAAGTCACGTCGCCAATCCTCTGAACATTGCCTAGCGTATGCGTGCGATGTGGTGACGACGCGACATTTAGGTGGTGTGGTGCACGCACTTTGGCTCTATCTTCTGAAGAATAAGGCAACCAAGCGGCAACTCGCGCCTTTTATTCGCGGCGGCAACTCACGCCATTTACTAGTGCATTGCTAGCTTTCAAAAGAATACAGACTTGAGATATTGCGTGGTACTCTGTCTGAGTTTGCAAAGTCACTAATGTTACAGGTAAATAAGAGGTCGGTGCACAATTATCTACAGCTTCTGTAATGAAAGAACACTAGGAAGGACTCAGAAGCAGTATCTTCTAATTTCTTTAGACGACTGCCAGGGTATATCTTAGTCCAGTAAGTAGGTGTGAGTACCAAAGATCACCTTTTTTATCTATTTTGGTTGATTGCTTGGTTTGGTTGTCTGAAGGCCCACATGGTCTCATTGACAACCCGGACGTCTCGTTTGAAATGCCCGGATAAGAACGGTGGAATTTGGTTCAAGGTCACTTGAAGGTCACCAATACAAGAGCTAAAAATTGGTTATGCTTAAAATCACTTATGCTGTAAGAATTCGTAGAAAATTACGGTCATTCGTGACACTTACATATCATCGAAGTTGACTAACGGCAAGGAGCATTCCCGAACGTTTGTCGATTCCGACTCATTTTTGTAAGTGTGCTTGGGTGCGACAGCTTCGCTGATGATTTGGGCAGCAGCACCAGCACGGGTTGAAGTATCGTCTTTCGACCAGTTTTAACGTAAGTAGTTTTTGTGAATAGAGGCACCGCTCTTTTGCCTATAGCTTTCGGTGAGTAGCGGCAAGTATCTCTTTTGACTGCAGTGGATTTAGTTTTTTTGTGCTGATTCCTGCTATAAAGTTCACGCCCTACTTTTCATACCATGTAAAAGAACCCACACGAACGTTTGAACTGCACATCTTAATCCTTGATGTGCCACACCGAAAAAGTGACGGGACCAAATATTGTTTCGGTGCATTGTAACCGCGGCAATGGTTGCAGACAAATGTGATGACCACTTGGAATGGCGAAAGATGTTTTGCAACATAAATACTTTATGAGCCGTATTAAGGTGAACTGTGCATAACCATTATACAACTTTATTTACATTATTTTGGTGTGTGAGCTAAAGCTGTGGGAGCCACTTTGCCATCTCAGCTGTCGCATTCCGATGATTTTTTGTGTAGTTAAGCGCAATATGAGTCGTCTCGCTTGTGTACCGAAACTGGATGATTGCAACGCAAGCCGGATAAGGTGGTATCCGCGGTATTCATGAACCTACCTTAACTTATTGCGGTAAGGCTAATACCTAAAGTACGAGAAAAGTTCAAGTATAAGAAAAGTACAAGGTGGGTTTCAGAAACCTTCCTTATTCTGTCAAAAGGGCGCCTTACGAAAGGCGTCCTTAACACATCAAGTATAGGCCCTGGTTGCGAGGGTTGGTAAATTTTTCCAAAATCATTACCTCGAGCAAAAATAAACTAGCGTCACTGCAAGAAACCAAGAACAGTATGCGCAGAAGCAGCCAAACGTAAACAAGAGAAGTGTTTCTTTAGGCACCGGCAGTTTTTGGTGCAATACACGTGTTTTGTCTGGTCACTTTTCTGCAACTCCCATCGACGCAGTGGGGTCGTTAGCAACGTTTCTAGAACTATGTAAGTTGCAAAACCCCTCGCGTCAGACGACCCGTCATACAGCGCCGGGACAGCTTCCGCTTTGGTGGCGCTGGCGGCGCAACAGCCTCCGCTAGCAGACGAAAACTGCGTTGTCGTCGTGGCAAGATGCCGTGGTGGCCGTTCTGAAAGATCTTTGCCAAATATATATTATCGGGAGTTGTGCTGCTGCAGAAACCTAATACTGCGTAATATTTTGTGGTGTAAGGCAAATACAGTGAATATGGCTTTCTGAACTACCCACGAAAAACGATGCTTGATATACATAGCATAACATACGAGTCTGTCCGTTTGTAGCTAGTTGGTGTACGTTCACAATTTATTTTTAGGCGCAAAAAACCCAATCACGATGTCTTGTATCTTCTTTTGTGACTGTGTTTTTTGAGCCTTAAAATAATTTACAATTATGGGGCACAATTTCGTCGCTTTTCTCTGGTTGTGTAGTCATGCAGCTTTTTTAGGGGCGAAGCTCCTTAGGGCGTGGGCTGTGCGTCCCCTGTAGCCTGTATGTAGCCACCTCTAGTTTAGTTCTTGCAGTGTTCACTAGATGGCGGTACCGTCCCCTGTATGTAGCCACCTCTAGTTTAGTTCTTGCAGTGTTCACTAGATGGCGTTATCGTCTCCTGTATGTAGCCACCTCTCGTTTAGTTCTTGTAGTGTTTACTAGATGGTGGTACTTGTAGCTGATGATGAAAAGATGCAAGATGTTATAAACTAGAAAGCGGTACTTGTAGTTGATGAAAGACGCGAGATCTTATAAAATAGGAATGATGTCACATATGGCGCGTGTCATTGGTTGAAGGCAATCGTTCGATTTAGTGCGGCGACGTACGCTAGGGGGAGCGATGTAATAAAATCGAGTGGGCAAAATGTACAGAGCATTCATGGTTTACCAGGTTTACCTCCGGAGCTTCGCCCACTCATCATCATTCACTTCGTGGATATGGCGGAATTTTCGTCATGTCGGTCACATTCTTTAGCAGCTTGAAGCGTCGAAAAGTTGCGCATGCGGCCTTTTCCTTGTGCATGTCTTTTTTCTGCTTCTTTTTGAGTTCCTCTAATAAAACGTGTCAACACAGCTGAAGCCATAGCTTCGAGCAGAGACCGTACTTTGAGGTATCGGTGAGTGTTTCGTAGTCATTACTCACGAGGCTGCCTGTCGACGCATTTGGATGAACACACTTCCAGTTTTTTTTATGTCCTCCAGAAGGTCTGCGAATGTGGTGACGGTATCTGCATTGCTGGGCGACTTGGCTAAGTGATGATGACGGCTCCTAATGGTGACTATAACGTCTTTTGCGATGACTACGCATTTCTCCACAATGCGCTCTTTTTTTCTTCTTTCAGCACTAGAAATACTACAAGACGTCCTGTCTCGCCATTCTCAACAACTTTCCACCAGCATGCAGCAGGCTAAGAAACGTTTTCTATGTCTCGAAGTTAAATGACGCCACTCGTTCACGGCATGTCGGGACTTATTTCACTGTCTTCGAGCTCAGTTCTCGAAGATAGTCTATTCTTTTTCGCTGATGATATTCTGGAAAGTACTTCCACTGCTATCAGGCAGCTTTTGCTTTTTTCACGGGTTTTGAAAGGTAAGCGGGCAAATTTGGGAACATCCGTGGAAAGCATCCTTCGACAAAGTCCCACATTACTCTGTTGATTTCTACTTTCTTACCATTGATGACGTTACCGAAAGTCTTCAGGATGTCTTCCTCATGAAAAGTGCGTATCACACACACGCGATGTGTTGAGTAGATTCTTATACGCACGAGCAATAGCGTAGTCCCATGCCTCTCGCTGCTCAGGTACACGCGGGGCACAAGAGAAATGTCATGGTTGTTACATGTGTAGATTAACTGATGGCCAGGCGGTAGTGACTACCGTGAACAGTAGGCCATCAGGCCCACGAAGAATACGAGAACATGTTGAGACCTTAGACCAGAACGAACTGTGGGTTATTGTTTCCCAAAACGGCCACGCCCGCCGCTGTGCTAGGCTTGCACAGCTCAGCACAACTATCAGCGCCGCGTGGGGGTGCTGCATTTGAACCAACAATTTAACACTCTTCCCCTCTTAGGAGGAAGACTACGGGGAGTACCTATTCACCGGTTTCCTAGTTCTTGTGTCACGTCGCAAATTCGGCGAGCTTGGCGTAGGCACGACGGAGTCACTGTTCACATACACACCACTGTTGAGCGCAGTCCCGTCACTCTCCGTGGCACAGCTACTGCTCGAGAAGCTGGTTCCATGTAGCTGTTCCTGATGAGGCACTTCTGGAACAGCTGGCGCATGATGAAGCGGCGGCTCCAACTGTGGTGGAACTGCAGCGATAGCAGTTTCAGGAGAGGCCAATGTTTCCGTCTGCACAAGGCGCAAGTGGTCGCTGTGCCGGTTTACCAAGGTACCATCTTCAAATTAGACACTGGTTGATGATGGAGTGACGTCCACGACACTGGCAGGCACCCAGGTTGTGCCCCTGCGAAAGTTTCACGCGTACACATCATCACGTGGCTGCAGTGATCGAGCCTGCCGGGACCCTCGCTCATCATACAACTTCTGCTTGAGTTGTTTAAGGAATAGAGATGGCTGCAGGATTGGCCTGAAGACATCCAACGGAGTCTTGAACATTCTTCTTGTCAAGAATTCACACGGTGGCCGACCTGTCACTTCATGTGGTGTGGTCCTATAGTGGAACAGAAACCTCGAGATCTGCGTTTGGAATTTCCCAGAACCAGACTTTTTGAGTTTGTTCTTCACAGTTTGTACAACTTTTTAGCTGCACCATTTGAAGCAGGGTGATACGGCGGTACACGCATGCGGCGTATTCCATTTCGAGTTAAGAACTCAAGGTGCTGGGCACTGGTGAAGGCAGGACCGTTGTCTGAAACTATGACATCAGGGAGCTCATGCTGAGCGAACGCAATTTTCAATGCAAAAATGGCAGCTTCTTAAGATGTGAAAGACACAGGAAAGGCTTCTATACACTTTGAGAACGCATCCACAATAACCAAGAATGTGTGACCTAGAAATGGTTCCCCAAAATCAATGTGAAGCCTTGACCAGGGTCGCTGTGAAAAGGCCACGGCGTCTGCTGATTCGGCTGTGCAGCTCGATGTTGAGTCTGGCACGTAGCGCAGCTCTTCACGCTGTTGGCAATATCATTGTCAATGCCTGGTCACCAAACATGGCTCCTGGCAATGATCTTGCTCTTCTCGATACCCGGGTGGCTGGCATGAAGAACACCAAGAACTTGGGCCTGCAATGACTTTGGGATATCTACTCTTGATCCCCAGAGTAGGCAACCTTCATGGAGATTGAGTTCTGAGCTTATGGTATTGAAAGGGTTCCACTCTGGTCCTACTGAGAGGCTTGCTCCTTTCAGAACGGCAAGAACAACATGGCCCAGAAGTGGGTAATTTCGTGTGGCTTGGGTCACAACACCTGGTGAAAGGAGTCTCGGATATGCCTCCTCTAGCAAGACGATTTCAGCATGTCGTGGTAATGCAGTAGTTTCAGCTGGGAGAGGCAGTCTGCTAAGAGCATCAGCGTGGCCGAGCTCTTTGCCAGGCTTGTATACAAGTTCGTACTTGTAAGCAGACAGCTTCAGAGCCCACCTGACCACTCGAGGCGAAGCTTGCACTGAAACGGGCTTGTTGGCACCCAGCAGTCCAAGAAGTGGCTTGTGGTCAGTGTGTGCTTCGAATGAAATGCCCCACAAGTACTGGTGGAACCGATCCACTCCAAACAATGAGGCCAGTTCCTTTTGTCGAGTTGACTGTAGTTTTGTTCTGCTTTTGACAAGCTCCTCGAGGCAAAAGCAATGGGATGTTCCCCGCCATCAGCATCTTTGTGCGCCAGATCTGCACCTATACCATAACGCAATGTGTCACAGCTGAGGCAAGCAGGCCTGCCAGGGTTGAAATGCACGAGAACTGGAGCTGATGTCACCAAGTGCTTGCAGGCATTAAATGCATCTTGTTGTTCATGTTTCCACTCCCACTTCCTCCCTTTACAAAGAAGTAAGTGCAGTGGACGAAGGAGTGACGAAAGACTGGGTAAGAAGCGCCTGTGGAAGTTTACAAGTCCCAAGAAACTCTGAAGTTTCTTGACATCCTGAGGCACAGGAGCATGAAGAATGGCTGTTACCTTGTCAGCATTCGGAGAAAGGCCTTCTTTGCTGATGATGTGCCTGAGATACTCAACTTGCGGCACGAAGAAATGGCATTTTTGAAGTTTCAGCTTGAGGCCTGATTCCTGAAGCTTGCTAAGTACAGCACGAATGTTACGAAGGTGCTCAGCATTATTTGCGCCAGTCACAAGAATGTCGTCAAAATAGACTGCTACATGGGGCAGTCCCTTGAACAAGTTCTCCATCTCGCGCTCAAATATGGCAGGAGCAGATGAGACTTCAAAAAGCAACTGGGTGTACTGAAATAACCCCATAAGCGTCGAAATTGTGACATACTCCCTAGAGGCTTTGTCAAGGACAACTTGCTGGTACGCATCTCGCAAATCCAATTTTGTGAATTTCTCGCCTCCAGCAAGCACAGTCCTCAGATCCTCAATCCTTGGAATGGGGTACTGCTCCACTGTTGCCACTGGGTTAATGGTGACACCAAAGTCTCTACAGATTCTGATGCATTCATCCCGTTTGGTCACAGGAACAATAGGTGAAGCCCACTTTGCAGTCTTGACTGGAACAAGAATGGAATCTCTTCTTAGTCTATGGATTTCTTGAGTTACTCCATCTGTCTAGGCGTACGGCAGTGGATGTGGCTTGAAGGACCGACGCGGAGCATCCGAAAGAACATGTAGAGAAGCTTTAGCACCCTTGAATGTACCCAGGCCTTCTTCAAACACTTCGGCGTATTCTTGGACAAGGTGTTTGACGTCGGAAAGTACGTGGATATTCACTTCAACATCGGAGACGCCAATGCCCAGCTCACGCATCTAGTTGCGTCCAAGAAGAGTGGGCGATCCGTCTCCGGTCAGAAAAATAGGTAGGTCGGCCTCCCTGCTATGAAACTTCACACTGACGTCAGCTTTGCCCTGATCCTTTCTTAGTTCCCCAGAATAGCTTCGCAAAAGCACTTGTGACGGCTGCACAGGAACCAAAGGCAAAAGCTTAAGAAGACGCGACTTGGCCATGACAGAGACACTTGCCCCCGTGTCCACTTCCATGTGGAGCGGCTTGCCGCAAACGTCAACAGTGACGGTGAAAGGCGGAGGCGGCGTGGCATAGTCGAGCAGCCACATGTCAAAACCTTCAGTAAGATGATGTGGTATCAGCGTCCTGCTTGCGTAACGTATTGACACGATGACGGTTACTGGACGACGGTGAACTGCAAGCCCAGAACAAACGTGCCTTGGTGGGGCTGTTGCTTTGGGCTTGGCTGTCCCTTCGTCGCGAATCGCACACCTTCACCAAATGACCTCGTTTGTTGCAGTAATTGCAGATTGTCTTCACATGCTTGCATTTTGATGCAAGCTGTCCGTCCCCAAAGCGGTAGCAGGTGAAGCCCCCAGAACCTGACGAGACACGGTCAGTCGAGAAAGCGCCGCTTGTGCTCGCTTGCGCTATCTCACCTACGTCCTTTTTTGCTGCTTCTATTGCCAGGGCGGTCTTCACAGCATTGTCGAAGGTGAGGTCCGGTTTTTCCAGAAGTCTTGTTTGGACATCCACGTTGTTTATGCCACAAACGAAGCGGTCGCGGAGCATGTTTTCGAGTTCAGCTCCGAAGCTGCAGTGCTCGGACAGGCTTTTTAGGGCTGCGATAAAATTGCTGACTGATTCCCCTTCCGCGCGAACGCGCGAGTTGAAACAAAAACGCTGCACGACGGCAGAGGGCTTCAGACAATAATGGCTTCCAAGTACTTGAAGAATCTCGTCCAGATTCTTGTCACTGGGCTTGGCGGGCTTGACCAAATTGCGGAACAAAGCATACGTTTTCTGCCCGCAGCAGCTGATGACCAAAGCAGCACGCTTGTCTGGGGCGACATCATTCGCCAGAAAAAATGCTTTGAGCCGGTCCACGTAACAGGGTCAGTCGTCTCTTCCACCCTCGAATGGCTCGAGGTTGCCGAAACTTGGCATGGTGAACAGACGGCAAAGAGCTGCGGGAACGAAGACTTACATGAAACTTCCTTTCATCCTAGTCGCCAGTTGTTACATGTTTAGATTAACTGATGGCCAGACGGTAGTGACTACCCTGAACAGGAGGCCATCAAGCCCACGAAGAACACGACAACATGTTGAGACCTTAGCTCAGAACGAACTGTCGTTTATTGTTTCCCAAAACGGCCACCCCGCCACTGTGCCAGGCTTGCACAGCTCAACACAACTATCAGCGCCGCGTGGGGGCGCTGCATTTGAACCAACATTGTAACAGTGGTGCCTCTCATTTCCTGTAGACACTAGTACAGCCGAGAACGCAGCATGTGGGCATGATGAAAACAGGCAACAGAAAAACATGGCACGCGGAAGCACAAAACTGTTCACGCAGAAAGAAGCCTCCACGGATAGCGACCCACTGCAACATGCACAGCCAACGGAGGTCACGGGAGTGTTATTAGAGAGCATGCAGTGAGTGAATCCGGATGCGGCAGCATTGCCACATTTGTCGCTGGCAACGGCGGCGCCGTGCAACATCGCCCAGTTTTGCAACTTCCCTAGTTCTAGAAACGTTGGTCGTTAGGCGCTCAGGACACTTTTGTAATTTTGACGTCTTGCATGTTTTTGCTGTTCGGTGGTGATATCGTGCTCGCTTCGGCGTTTACTGTTTTTCTTTCATTTTTTTCAATTTCACTAGACTTACTTGATAGTTTGAGCAGTTTTACAGCATTTCTTTTACGGAGTTGCAATAATTGTGGAACGGTGCACTGAAGAGAACGTCACCGACGAAGTGGCTGCGTCCTGACGTATTTTCCGAACAAGTACCAGAACTGACACACTGTGCCTTCAGAGAAAACAAAAAAAAACGTAGAAGCACCTCGCGATAAAAATCTACAGCCGACACAATGCGCATGCATGAACCGCTGACGAAACAACAAGAAAAGTGTTGGTGCCGCCTCGAGAAGCTTTAGCGGTACCGGAAAAAGTGTTTTTGCAACCAAAGCATGTATCCGCTGGGCTGTATACTCGTGACACGGGCGGCTACGAGCCAGTGACAAGGTCGTCACTCCACAGTTGAAACGTAAAAATAGGTGACCAATAAAAGAGCGAGGGATTGTGGGATACACCAGTCTGCTACCAGCTGCCTGTTCGAGAAAAGTAGATGACGGTGACCCACTTCGCCGCAAGCCTCAGATTATTTGGGATTCATGGGCGCGGTCGCCCGTTTAACTTCGTCCTGATAAACTATGGTCAGTAGTTCAGCCGTTGGCTGCTCCAACTCGAGCGTGAAAGGCAAACGCATGTCTCCATTGCCATGAAGAAGAAAGAAAATTGAGGTGGGCCGCCGATGTGAAGAGAGCCACAGCGACAGGTAGCCTTTAGGTACAGAACGTTTAATCCAGAGATTTTATCACAAGTACATGGGTATTCCACACTAAAAAAGCTTATGCATGAATTGGCTATGAATAACATATTCATAAATAAATTGTCGCGCAGACGCGCCTAGCGAAAATATTATGGGGACACGCGGGTGAAATCTACCTGCCATACGAGATGGGCGCCGGCCATTGCAGTTACATATATGACAAAAAATGCAAAAGCTTCACTCAAGAGGAAGTTTACACGAAGCGCTGGACGAGTGCATTTGCGCTTATCTTGGTCAAAGTGTGCGCCAGGATGGCACTCAAAGGAAGAAGTGCGTTAAACAAACGGCGCAGGGTTTAGATTATTCGGCGCCGTCTATGTCTGACTGTATTGTCTGTGTGCCGCCGTGCCACGCAACTTGATCAAGATTAGCGTTTAAATAAGCATTTGGCTTCGACTAGGAAATTCATTTTATAGAGTGCAGAAGGCGAGAAAAAAAAATATCTGAATGCGCTCAGTAAGTGCTGCTCTTCATGCCGATCGGCCGACGATGTCGGCCAAAACAGCAATACCGAAATCAACTCTTAGCACACTGCTACAGTCATCGCCATCCCCTGAGATCTTTAATATTGTGAGTTTATATCTGCAGTAACGTATCATACAATGAAAACTGTTTCCTGTATCAACTGATCTGCTAGCCGAACTGACAGTATCCCCGAGCAGCGTAAAAGCTTTTCAGATTATTTCAGTGGATAAAAATTTTCTTACAGTTCATGGCTTTCGTAGCTTGTAGTCGTCACAGTCGCGGTTAGTGAAAACAAAAAACCAACTTTTAAAGCACTGACTTCGCACGGATAGGTGTCTTTTTTTTTCAACGGAGCGGTACAAAAATGTGCGCGTGCCGCTGCTCATAGAGTTTCCCAATATACACTAGAGGGAACTCTGGCGCTATAGTGTCTATGCGAGCTACAATGCACAGCGCTTCAGCGAACAAGGGAATGATGGGTAGTACACACATTTGTCTAAACTTCGTACTTCTGGCCTGCTCTTGGCTCCGTGTGTGTTAGTGTGGCTTGAAGCCGTTTTCTCGCGAAACAAAAATCAGAAAATGTTCAGCAATTGCGCTTCACCACCCTATTTTTTTCAAATTACCTTTACAAATTGGGTCACGAAGTTCAAAAGGGTTGAATCTTTCTTTCAAAATAAAATCAAAACACAGCAATAAACGAAGCCGCAAGTACGATTTGCCACCCGCAAGTACGAAGACTAGGCAAATGTGTGTACTACCCATCAGTCCCATGGTCGCTGAACGATCGCAGCGCCAGAGTGCCCTCTAGTTATTTTGAGAAACTCTATGCCGCGGCTATCCCGCGTGGTGCATCAAACCGGAAGCCGTCACATCCCACAGTTCCCTGCAATTGCCCGTATTACCGGTCACCTATGCCATAGAAGCGCGATGCGATGGGCAGGTGCATGAGACGGGGCACAATGAACCCCCGACCATCAATATTTTTCTGAAGAAACAGCACAGCGAGCACATTCTTTACGGCTCTTTATGTGAAGCGGGGGCGGCACGAAAATTCCTGCTTATCGTAGGTTTCAAGCCAGCTTCCGTCGATTGTTGAGGACTCGCCACGGCGGTGACGTGTACGCGTACGCTGTGCTGTTCAATATTTCTTCTTTTCGGTACACATGATAGACGGAATGTGCAGAGTTTTCGTCCCCCATCATGTTTTTTTAAAAAAACCTTAGGGGAGCTCATCGGCTACCTTTACCGAGCCTTACTTAGGTACGCGGAAAGTTCCAGGATAAGTACAAGGTAGGTTCTTGAAACGCGTGAAGGGTGGACTTATGGGTAAGGTTGACTAGAGTCATATAGATAAGGTTGAGTTAGGTTTGTGAATACGGAGGTAAGTCTTATAGAGGGGACTCCGAAAGAATGCGCACAAACGAACTGGGAGTAATTAAGCAAACCCACGACTGATACCATTGCATTAGATAAAAAAGGTTTCACTTCATTCAACAGACAAGAAAAAGGCCAGAAGTTGGTGCTTGTATCTACAACCCTCACAAAGGACAAAATCTAAAACATGAGAAAGATATGCATGTCGACTGGTTTCCAGAGCTTGTATGAATATGTTTACTTATTGTTCATTTCTGTAACGCACAAGACGGCAGTCCGAAGAAATGTTCACCAGGCTTGCAGACAATCGCAACACAAAGGATGGCGCACCAAAGATGAAATGTTGCTATTCATCTCAAGCCCCTTCTTTCCGTCGTCACTTGAGGTTCGCTGTTGGAAATCTTTGATTTTGAAGAGCTCTTTACCTGCGATGATGAGTCAACAAGCCCATCTACAATACCATGCCTGTACAGGACAATTAAGACTAGACCATTGTACGATCACTGTACATGTGTAGTTAATCTCGTGTAGGTGCATTTATGAAAGAAAAATAACACTGCCAATGTTCGGTTAAGTAAGAAAAACAAGAATAAAACTTCTCCCATGAAAATCGACACTTCGAATAGTAGGCTAAGACGCTCACCAATCTTCCACTGCCATCATACTCGTGGTTGTAGTTGTCTACTTGCAGAAGAAGGGTCTTCCAGTGCTCCTTCACCTCGCGATAAAACTTGTCAAAGTAAGCCTTGGCATCGGGTCCCGACGTGATCGCCGGAAGCATATACATGCACATGATGACGAAGAAGGGAGGCACCATCGTCCTGGAAATCGCGTTTGTACGGAGTATTGAGACCCACACGTAAGCCTTGTGGCCGGCTTATTCCTTACCTTATGTACCGTCGCACAACGGCAATGATGAAGAGAACTGGTCCAGTTTGCTTCTGTTTCGCGACGACATACGCCAGAAGAAATCCACTGCAACAGGTAAATAAGACGGGACATCAGTAATCATGAGTTGTTACTTATGCAATCTGGCACCTGTGTGTATTAGAGATCTAAAAAGCCTCTTCACACTGTTTTAGTGTTCCGGAGCTTCCTAATGATAGTGCAATGGAGGTTATTGAGCTCAGCAAAAAGAAAAGCGGGCATTCAAGGTCGGGCGTCTAGTTAGCGCGCATCCAATCGCCCAATAGCCTCGAAAATAATTGCACTTATGAAATCACCTATTTCCATCTTTTCATTGAGACAGCAATTATAAGGACCCTCTCGGCTTGATTTCGTCGTTGGCGGCGACGTGGGCGTCGATTTAATGGGCCGTATATGTCTATACATATGAAAATACAAGAAAGGAAAAACTACACAAAGAAGACTCTGGCCCGTGGGATCGAACGTAGGACCTCCACGTCGTAAATGTGAGGCGTTAACTACTGAGCCACCGAGAGGTACCTTCTTCAACGTTCAAACAGCAAGCTATTTATATCTACCACTTACCGCTGTTGGCGCGAATCTCGGGGGAGGCGGGACAATCGTGGTTTCAGCATTATTAGCTAGATGGCGCAATGAGCGCGCTGCAGCTCTCATTTCTCACGCGTACTTTGGCCTGCGGAGGGGAGGGGAGTGGACGGTCTCTCGCGCACCCTTATCTCCCGGTGGGGAGAATCTTGTGTCTTGGATGGAGTTAGGCTTGCACTGAAGCGATTCTGTCGTAGTTACGGGGCGCCCAAAGGCCACTGAAATTGTTGCACAGTCTCCGTTCTCGAAAAGGGTGGCTTTTTGGTTTTTGGACACAGCGAAATAACAGCTGAGACAGTTATTTGCGGTCATCTCTACCTATGAGTACGTTTCGTGCGTCATTTGTGGGGGAGAAACGGGGAGCACGTTTCTACTGGATTGCAATTCTGCGCGTGACCTTCCAATATGTTGCTATTGAGTTCGTTGCTTTGACTTTGCGGCAAAGCTGTGACTTTTTTGTAATATCTTTGAACCCTGTGAACGCTAACCATGGCGTATCTTTAGAATGTCCTAGTTCAGGCTATTTTAGTGAGGATGAGGTTTTTCGTATGTCTTCATTTTGTACCGTAAAGCAATGCACACACCTTGCGCAAGCGTTTTATAATTGATGTATACGGGTATCTCTGTTGACATAAACAAGGCTGACAACTTGTGACTCAAGCTGGCTCCGAATTGTCCAGTCTCCTTATGTTTATAATCTGTATATGTTATGTGTTGTTACATTTCTTCAGGCTAGATACCAATAACATATCTTTATAATGGAATAATTATCTAAAGCAACGGAAATAACAGTTTCGTATGTGAGAGTTGCCTACAGTATCTTTGTGCGGGCCAGATATTAAATTTAACAGCAAGTATGTGGGCTGTTACGTATTTAATTTATTATTATGCGGCTGCATATAAACAATGTTTTATATTACGCCTCATGGTCAAGCGCGTGCAACAAACTTGGTTTACCTGCCATTGATTTTATTACAAATGTCTGCATTTAGCGCAAAATATAACACAATATTGATGCGTGGTGAACCTTGTTGCTGTTTGCTACTTCAAAAGTGAAGAAGGTTAACAAAAGGTAAAGCTGTCTGCATAATTTTTTTGTTTTCTTTGCGCCTTCTTAATAATTCTGCAATAGAGCTCTAGTCGAGGCTAATGAATGTTCAAATAAGGGCGTATGCGTGTGGCTGAAAAACACTAGAGACCATGAGTAAGAAGGCCATATTGGTGTGGTAACTGAACGTAAATATTTCAAGTGATTGCGTGTGCAATCGACATTTTTCATTACTATTACGTCTTACTTGCGCGGTGCTATTGCCTGGTTATCTCTGCAATCAAGGTTGTTGTAGTTCTTTCATTTCGCAGTGTTCATTTTGTGCGTTTTCACGTACGCAAGGTAGCCACAATAATGTTCTCAGACTGAAGACCCCAAGGCCATCCTGATGCCACCTAAAACATATATATTTTTTTCATTCTCTTGCTGCTCCAGCTTTACGACACCGCTTCGAGATGCGTAAGCTCCTATGCCACTGTACGTTACTCAAATGAAATAGACTTCAAATGACTTGATCAGAAACTGGACGAAAAAAAGAGAACGGTAGCACACCACCGACAATCCTCGCTTTCTGTTTCCTTCCCGCGCGCATGAAAGCCCGCGGTTTAGACTCAGCATAGGTGCGGCACGACATCACAGCTGCAAAAGGCACACACGGGGGCCGGTGCTTTGGATACTCTCCCAGAACGCTACGTCACTCTTACCCGACCTGCAGATCAGTAACCATATTATGCCAAAAGATCAACCACACAACTGACCATCTCATTCTTCTTAAAATTATTCAGGCGTCCCAAAAAGAATTTTTTCAGACAATGAAACTAAGGAATGTAGAGGAGACATGACTGTAGTATAAGAGTTGCGACATAAATAGAAAGGAACTGAAGTAGATAAAAAATCAACCTGCCGCCGGTAAGCACAGGTGTATATGTTATTGCCATGTATGGGGACCCTGGGCCTTCGTCAAGCTGCTGTGACGGCTTTTTTCCCAGGGGACTTTTCCGATGGTATTTAATTAGTTCTGAATTGAAGTTGAAAGACGGAGCCAATCTTTGGATAGGGCACTACCGATTGCGCTGCAGCGGTTGTTGATTTCACATCCAATGCATTAGCTACTTATGCTTGTATAATCTTGAGAGTGTTAGCCAGTGTCGCCCGCAGCTATCACGGGGAGTGGTTGACATTATTTTTTCGGCCTGGTGGCGTCAAATAGCATGTGAATTTATTGCCAGCTGGAAGCTGACCACTAACCATTTTTATACTGCCGAAGGCATCAAGACCGCCGAAATGATACCTCAGCTATGAATGATGTGAGGAAAGGATTGATCAATTGACTCAGGCCAATAGGGAACAAAATAGCATTGCACACTCACCATCACGGCTGTGTGTCACCACCAGCATAGTCTTCATGTTGTGCTCTTCCATCATGGACCCCATAGATTAAAGAATGCGACACTTCATTTGAATTGCTGTGGTGCATGACTCAACGCGCAGCGGGCCGCGCCCACGTTGGAACAGTCAGGCTGTGCCCAACCGCCTCATCGTGGGCCCTCGGAACAGGTCGCATGCTTCAAATAATATTAATATTCATACTGGTGTATTACGTTCCAAAATCACAATATGAATTCTTCGGAGCATCTGGCGTTCTTTAAAGCGTACTGACATCGAACAACACCTGGTTATCTACCATTTCGCCTTCATGCACACGCGACCGCCACCGCCGAGAGCGAACCCATGACCTTTAGGTCTGCAGCCGAGTACCATAAACACTGATCCACCGTATCGGACACTTCAAGAGATATTGATATGACTGTAGGTACTATCTGCCTGGTACTGTAACATGAATTTGATATTTCAAATCGGTGATCTCAGTATACCAACCTCAGGAAGAAGAATGTGTCGACGCCTATGAATCCTGCAGCCACAATCATGGTGACCCACTTTTCTGCGAATATGACGTTGTTTATAACACGGGCTGAAAGGGAAGAAATTAATTCAACCAATAAGCAATAATAACAACATCTGATCATGTCGAAACCTTATACCAGCACCAAGCCAAGCGTTCTGGTGAATCCTGATTATTAAAAGGCACTGATTCATGTTCATTAGCATTCACGACAAATACTCTCAGATTGAAACGTGAGAATTAAGGGTTACGTACTACACGCCCTTTCGTTTCTAGCTTCTGCAAATCCTGTCAAATTAGAATTTTCTTCTTGAACAGGTACATCAGATACAAAATTAACTTTAGCGCCAGATTTGTAGCGACATGTAATGGTTATCACGACCAATTTCGCATAGCACTAAATGCACGAAAAAGGAGGTTGCGTTTCAATCTTTGAGTATAGAATGTATATATGTTCATGACATTTGAGCACTACATCCTCATCGCCATCACATCATTAGGATAAAGAATTACACTCGTAACCAAGGCTGGAGTTGGTGTCACGCTGCATGCGCAGCGATTTATGTATTTATATTATCAGCTGCATCCTGGTAATATTCATTTATGCGTTTTAAGTGCCCAAAGCACAATATCTTTATAACGGATGCCATAGTAGGGAGGGTTGTTCCGGAATAATTTTGAATGCATTAGTACCTCTAAGTTGCGATAAATCCAGATAGAAGTACTTTTAGACCCATCCTATTAAAAAATATTTGTACGAACGCATTATGCAGCAAGATACCAGCAGGATGCCAGAGTTACGCAGCCCTTCGAAGTGAAACGAGACACAGACGCTACATATTCTTGTTTAAATGAACTGGCTGTTGGTGATACCCTCGTCCACAAGTACTTGTCCTGCAATGTGCATTCTAAATAAGAATGGTACTAAATGGTACTATCTCTGTCTTCCAAAGACAGTTGCCTTCTATCTCGCGTTCCTCTCCTTTCATTATCGCAGTATGGCCGGTACTTCAAGCTAACGAATGGCGTTCGCGCTATCGGCGTGCCGCAACATCTATTCGTGGAACTTGGTGGACGCCACAATTTAGAGAGAGGAACCGCGAGCAAGCGAGACGATGATCAAGCGAAGTTCCCTTTCATACGAATTGAGCGCTCGCCTCGGTGGTGTAGTGCTTAAGGCACTCTACTGCTGACCCGCAGGGTGCGGGATTGAATCCCGGCTGCAGCGGCCACATTTCTGAAGGAGGTGAAAATGCTTTATGCCCGTGTGCTTAGATTTAGCTGCACGCGGTCTGAATTTAGTCCCAGGTGGTCTGAATTTCCGGAGCCCTCCACTACTGCGTCTCTCAAATTCATATGAAGGGTCTGGGGAAGTTAAACCCCCACAACGCAAAGGGGAAGCCGCCACTAGACTGGGATGCCTGGCAAAGGTCTCGGCTCGCTTGTAGGGCATGGTATTCGTAAACGCGAGCGTATAATTGCGATGTTAGCTGCAATTGAAGCATAGACAAATAGAAAGCTATATAAAAATAGAACTTGATACAATATACATAGCACAAATAAGCTTCCAATAAATATCTCTGTTTGCTTTGTGAATATTTCCAATTCAACATCAAAATGAACATTTGTTAATAGTTTAATATTAGCCACAACCACAAATACACTTATTTTAATCTTTGTTTGCCATACTACACGTTTTAGCGAACGCGTGAATTTTTTTCTCGAAAGTGGTATGCGTTATTAGACAATTTTGAGTGTGTAGTTGATTGACCTTAATACACTGCAACCGTTCAAAACGGAAAACTTGGTTCGCTAAAGGCGAATCCTAACCATGAAACGGTGGCAACGTGGGAAAATCTTTTTGTTTGCCGTGGTGACCATGAGTGCACTGCAAAGCTCTCTTTTGGAGCAATAGTAGTTTTTGTAGTTAGTAGGCCTACCTGTTCCTCACACGAGAATACAATGGGTTAACTTAGAAATCACAATCGCATAATACACGCGTAGTCTCAGCCAAATGGGTACCAGACAACCTACTTTGTAAACACAGTGAAGCACACTGTGAAACACAGTTCCACTCCTGCTATGTCTCGTGTATCGAGACAACAGTATCTGTAAATAATAAATAAATAAATAAATAAATAAATAAATAAATAAATAAAGAGTTTTACTTATTTCAGATGCAAGTTTTAGCTCCAAATTCACAGCCCCTCTACTACTGTGCAGGTGGAAGCCAGTGAAGCCAGCTTCTGCGCCTGTTCGTTCTGCTGCAGCAGCTTCACGTCGCTGCCACGCACACTAATGATTGTGTGCGCCTTGGCGCTTCTTTAACTCTCACTGTTCTATCACTTGATGAACGACATGCGCCCGTCCCATATCGAGTACAAAGGGTAATTACTGATAACAGTGCCACCACGGTCTCTTGGTCACAGAACAAAGGGTCACGACGAGTGGCACTAAGCGCCACTACCGAGTACCGCGACACCTTGACAAAGGAATCGGTGGGGAGATACTAGGGCCGTTTGCTGCGAAGGGGTGAGAGGGAAGGGCCGAGGGGCGCCGGAAATGGTCGTTCTACGATTCCTTTTGGCAGCGGACAAGGTCCGCCAGAACTTTGCTAAGTACAGCTTCGGTCTGTATGTATAAGGGGGGACGGTTCATGCGCCGAAGTTAAGATGTGACCATAAGACACGCTTTAAAATTAATTTAAATAAATTCGAATAATTTTGGTTAATTAGAGTTTTTTATACCGCGTACCTAAACTTCAGCCTTTGTCAAGACAGAAACAGATCGCTTGACGTAGACAAGGGCACTTGGCGAAACGTTGACTGCAATAACGTTTTTTTCAGCATTTGTCTGTTTGTTTTTCAATCTATGTAGCTTCATTATTGGCATCTGAGTGTATAGTTGCAAAATTAGATAGATACATGCAACAACGTATTCCCGCGATTTTATCAGCGTGACTACTATCGCATATACTACCCACGAAAAATGCCCTCATCATTGAGGACATAACTCGCATGATTCATTAGCTCGTGTGCCTCGCGTCATTTGAGCCGAGCGATGACAGAATAATTAAAACAAGTTATGAGGCCGCCTACATATATATCTCAAAATCATGTTTTTAAGCGAGGGTGTTATTTCTTCCTAATGCATGACTGGAAGGCTTCATTTTAGAGCGAATATGCTGCGTAGTTTGCTTCGCTTGCCCCTTTTGTTAAATAATTCATTTTCGACTTCATTGCTCATTAGCATGGTTAAGAATACAAGCAGAACTCAACTGAAGAAAATAGCTGAACAAAACTTTTCAAAAAATATCTGCATATCTCAACACAGCGATAAACATAAAACTCAACGAATATGTAATTCGCTATATTGTGTGCGTTGCTGTAAAAAAGAGGCTCATATTCAGAATTTTTTTTTCGCCAAGCATTGTCCTAAATATAGTCGCGTGCTTCTCCTTTAGTACTGTGACGCAAATTGATGTCAAGTTTTTCGCGACGCAGTAACGATAGCAGTAAGCTAGTCGCCAACACCATGTACGGTGATCATAAATAATAACTATTTGTATCGTACAATGCTTCATGTGATGGTGTCAACATATGCTTCGCGTTGCTGATATTTTTATTTGTCGGAACTGTGTCCTTAAAGTGAACATTTATTAGAATAGAAATCACAATTCAGCTCTCGTCAAAAACTATTTTTTCTTTTATTTTGTTTTGTTCCCTATCGAGGAATCGTGTTTATTTGCGAAGCTGTTTGGAAAATGTTGGGTTTCATATCCCAAAACCACAATGTGAATGCAAAAGCAGCTGTAGTAGAGGGCTCCGGAAATTTCGACCATCTGGCGTTCCTTAACATCCACTGACATCACGAAATACACCGGTCTCGAGCACTTCACTACCATCGAAATGCTGCTGAGGCGACCGGGATTGAGGCCATGGCCTTTGGTTCAGCAGCCGAACATTGTAACCGCTACACCACCGTGGTGGACTCCCTGTAACTCATAAAAGATACACTACGTACGTGAAAACTGATTTAAGCGACATATGCGACAACTGCTGATCAGATAACGTTTCATAAGAACCATTATTTTTTGTATTTTTAGCCTAAAATTGCATTTTTATGGTTTTAATTAAAACTTATGAATTAGATTTTCACGTTGGCCTTGATGTTGTGATGTTAGTTTCAGCACTATCTCTAAATATGAACCATTTGAACCTGTAACTTTAACATTTAACCCCACTAAAATATAATAAATAGTCAGTGCTTTAGTCAGGTGACAACATATCATTAAACAAATCATTAAAAAGAAAGAAGAGAGAGAGAACAGAGAAGTCATTCCTTTCGACAATAAATCTGGTGCTCAAATTTCTATTATCTTCCATGAGCAGTAAACCTTATGAAGATTAATGAGAACTTCGCATGATTAAATAAGCAGGCGGGCAGCTTGCATTTACCACTGGCCATCGCAAGTACATCTATGAAAAAAAAGGAAAATATTATGCGATGCAATAAATCTACCGATTCATGGCAAGACATGCGGTGCGACCTTTTTTTCGGCGATGTTTCGGTCACTGAAAGAGCTCATACGCCGAAGCAGCGCGAAATTATCGAAACCTTTCAGATCTGTGAACTTGATCCTGATAACTGTGTGATCGCGTCATCTAGTTTTCTGAATTCCAAAGAGCTCTGGTATCTTGACAGCGATTCTAGCATGCCGTGATATGGGGCCTTTCTGTGTGATTCTTGTTTGCGCATATGCTCATGTCAGCTTACTTTTCGCATTTTCATCAAAATAAATTCCATTGATAGTTCAGCATTCTTGCAATTCTTATCTCTTTTCCTGGTCCCAGTTTCTTCAGCCTCATTAAGTCTGCTGGTATTCCCACCAAGACTGTGTACCAACTTGTCCTGCAAGGTACCCTAATGAATCCTTTATTGTTTTTAATTAGGGAGTGTTTTACTTTGCCAGACAGTATAGAGTTTAAAATTGATCAACCAGAGCCGAAACGAGAAACCTGCGTACTGATTGTAGCCCATCAAAAATGACATTTCGGATTTCGCAAACTCATTTTTAAAAGTTTGCTTCGGCCAGAATTGTTATACAAGTTAAATAAAGATAGCTCAAAATGATTTCACTCACACCATGTGTCAGACGGAGAGCCATAGCAGTGGCCGACAACAACCCAGGCGATGCTGAGGAAGCGAACACCGTGCAGGAAACGGTAGCTGTACGAGTCGGAACCTTTGTTCTTTGCGACACTGAGCAACATTCTTGTGTTTGACACCAGAGAGAAAGACTTGAACGTCTCGATTAGCAAGCCTACGCACTTCGAGTGCTCTGTAAGAAAGAAAAATACACACTCGTTTATTGAAGATTGTGGTTTGATGCCTCAAAGCCACGCTCGGGCTCTGGGCGACGCCTTGACGCCCGTGACGTGTACCACAATCTGAGCGTGGGAGCGTTTCCTCATTTCGCACACAGGAGAATAGTGGGCGCCACAGTCGAGATTGAACCCATCGATATTGAGATCAGAGCAGAATATATGCCCTGAGCCATCAGTGTAGTTGAAGTGTCAGCTCGTCGAAGTTGATACCACTAAGTTACTGAATAATTGCAAGCCACCTCCGACTTCGCAAACTAATGGCTGGCTAGTTAGGAGGTTGCTATTTCCTCAACAATCTGGAAACACGCATAATGGAGCCAATAATTTGTTTATTGAGATATGTCGCGACGATTGGCAGATATTTTGCTTTGGTAAACATTGTTCAAATTCTGATAAGCATTGTTCAAACTCAAGTTGAGACTTATGTGCCTTAACTTAGAGAGTGAAATTAGTGCACACTTTCTCGAGCTGTGAGTGCATCTCTCTTACGCAGATTGTAATTTTCATTTTTGAAACAAACATCTGCAACAGAATGCCCGTGCGTGCAACATTGACCCTTTCAAAGTATTCTAGAATGCCTATTGCAAGTAAAGTCAGGAAGGGCCAAATCGCCATAATGCTTTTGTAATTTGGACAGGAACCCACAACGCGTCACTGAGCTCACTCTGTTGCTCATTATGATGATCATTATGCTCGTGCGCTTTGCAGTTGGCGTGCCTTTAAACCAACCACTCATTTAGAAATTCACATCATTCTACGCCTGATGCTCTTATAGGCTTCTGAAGTGCATTATTACATGTGTTAGGAAGATTTCTCACACTACGTGACATTCGCATACAGTGTTTTTCCGAAAGACTATCAAGCCATGGTGCAGCTCTGTGGCAAAACACCTCCTTGCCGCTCAAAAATCCTGGGTGTAATACCCACCCGAATAGAACATTTTTATCAGGTGTTTATTTGCATGTATTTCAAGTTTTCGCTAACGTGCAACCCTGATTTTTTTCTCGCAACTTATGACTCCGGGCCTGACATCAACATTGGTATTTGTGTGGACTGGCTATTTTACGTTATACCCTGTTACGTTAAAACGCTTAAACACTGTTTAAAGGCGTTATTTAATCAGTGTATCCCCGTAAATTACGCTGAACCTGCACTCATTGGTGAATGTCCTTCATAAGCAATGGTTTCTTTTCTCCTTCTCAGATAGACACTTCTATAGACGCAGAAATATTAAACGATCTTCAACACATTGCACTGACTTTCCTTTCAACGGCCCAATTGGACAACCACAGCTGTTTATTTACAATCTCAGAGTCACTGAGTCAGTGAGTCACGATTCGCAATCTAATGGCCCAGCAGAAAAGCAACAGCCCTTACTATGTACTACAATATTTTAAGCACTTTTTTAGTTCATGGAATTTCGAGCGGCTCTACTCCAATTAAGGCTGATGTAGTGAATATAAAATAAAAACGGCATTCATGAAAGGTTGCGAAAACTTGTCCGTCTTTCATTACAACAAATATAGCTCAGGAGAAGGAAAGAAGAGATGGGCCCAACCATAATGAGAGAATTGACTTACTTGGTTTTGTACTTGATGTCACTATGTCGATTATTGTTCCTAGGACAATCAGACTGGCAATGGTGCCCAAAACTGACCTGAAGGAAATAGAATAAGGTGAAACACTGCAATCTCACTGGTGGCAATCGATGGAGAGCTGGTGCACTGTAAGCCTAGCTACATGCAAACACAACCTAAGAGAATACAGGAAACATAGAGGTAAAAGGTACAACCGAAAATAACATGATAAAACAACTTAAACAGAAGTTTCCAATAGGTCAAGAGAAACAAAGGCTGCAAAAAGCCTCCTGCAAGATGCTCAAATTACTGCAAATTACTGTACGTATACATATAACACAGGTAATTGTCATAAACTCCCACTCAGAAGTTACACGAGTGCAAAAAAAAAACTGCTCTTATAATTTGCGTGTGTTTCTAAAAGAATGAAAAAAAGGTGTATGGACGTCATTTCAGCAAATCCTCTTCTACGAACGCGTTTACTTAGATGGCGACGAGCTTTCCAAAGTTAACCGCCACTTGACATTAGCTAAGAAGAGAAGGTGATGCTCTGGGAGAATTATACACTGCGTAGTGGGCCCATAAAGTGTATGCAAAGAAATGGGTGCTTTGATTAAAGTGAGGTGTGAGGACTGTCTTGGTCGGTATTCTTGTATTTTCTACCTCGAAACTGGCCTTTTGCCAGAATGGGCTCGTTCTGTCGGGCTATATGTAGCTGCAGGAAAGCGCAATCTCAGTGCTGCTCTTTCCACGATATTGTAAAAGGACATTTGTGATAGTTTATGGCTGTCCCAAGGGTCACAACTCACGATGTATTTGCCCTCAATGCGATCCCAAATTATTTTGTGGAAGCAGCACACCTTGACACTGCAGGCAAAGTACTCTTGACTCAAGTCGGTATATAGGATCCAAAAAGGGGATGAAGTAGAAGATACGACTGCAGATATACGTGCTGATATCTTGTACTCCATTACACATGGTTCCCGAGCACTCAAAGTTTCGACAAAAAAAAACATTGTCCCCGTATCTGCATGTTACACTGCAATACACTGCACCAGTCTTGCGTCTGGTGAGAGTGAACAAAACGTTTATTTGATGTTCTGCGCAAGGAAATTGGTGAATGGTATTCTGAAGGTGCTGCGTTAGAGTACCTCGAGCGTGAAGCGGAGGCGAACGAGCGCATCAAGTCGCATCACACGTGAGACATGAGCGCTATCTGGCGCTCACGTAGTTATCTTGGAAAACAAAGCGCGGCGGCGTGCGCGCCCGTCTCGGAGGCGATGAGGTGTAGAACGCAAGGCGACGGGTTGGTTCCACCACCGTGCCATCTTAGGAAAGCGTTGGAAACACTTGCTTTGTCGTGCAAGCGTTACATTGTCAGCACAGCGTTATAAACGCTGCGGTCCCTATAATTACTTATGTATGCCTTTTCAAGTAAAAATACATACATACCAAATAATGACTTGTTGTTATGGCACCTCAGACATGCGCAATAATTGCTTTTTGATTGAAAACTGCACAAAAATGAACACTGAATTTTGAGCAATATTGGTGGGCACTGCAAATGGGGTCGGTCACTCGGGGCACCGTTTAGTGCCGCTCGAGGTATCGGTAAGGACTGACAAACAGACAAACGTACAGACAGACATGCCAAAATTTTTCTGTCGAAGGTCCCCAAAAAGACTACGGTCTTTCAAAAACTACACCAAAAAGGTTGTAAACATGCACGAAACCAACATTGTCAACGATTAAGCTAAGTATTAACCTTCAGAAGGGCATATAATGAAATTATTTACAAAGAACGATATTGTAAGCTAAGGCTCCGAAATACTCCAGAGTTAGTTACTATCTGTGCCGAGGTAGTAACTCGGTGCAGATCCGCTCTTTATTACAACTCATGCTTTTTTATAAGCTTCCGTTGCAGTCAACTTAATTCGGAAAGCACTGCACTCACGTGATGATGATCTGTGTTCTGCTGAGCGGAGGAAATTCTCCAGTGACGCAGTCATTGATCCGTAGTACTACTCCTTCAGGGGCAACTGGAACGAGTGAAAGTTCATGAAAGTTTCATAAATCTGTGCTGAAAATTTCTAATACCCAGTTTTAAAACGTTGAGGGCAAGGAACCGTCACTTTCTGGTACTTGTGCAATCGGAACTTTCAACAACAAACTGTTTCAGAAGCGTACTAGACCTGAAATTTCACAAACAAATAGTAGTCTATCTTTAACGACACCATGGTTCACCAGAAGCAGCAAAAAAACACGACGAATGAGCTCCATATTGGGATGTAGTACCAGCAGTATACGGTCCTGGTGCATTCGTTTCTTCCAGCTAAATGTGGGGCTTTCGCAAAGGTACGTGAGCAATTGTGCTCGCACTATGCATAATGCGGCCGCTTGATACAGTGAACTATTCAAGTATATGACACCCCTGATTGCACATTCAGGAACCTTCTTTGATCATCGTGGAAGATGTGGATGAAAATACGACCATTTAGCGCATCGGCCCCTGGTATTTTTTGACAAGACAGTGATTATCGGACTTGGCACTTTAACTCCTTCGATGACTACTCCTCCAATCTCTGTTAGGAACGTGATAATGTATGTAGTCATAACTATTTCGTGCAGAGCTAACTACAAAAGGGCCATGAGATACGACAATGGGATAATGGTCTTTTTCCCCTTAAATACTTAGCGCAAGCTACCTTTTTCTTTGTTGTCACAGGTCAGCTCATCAGAAAAATGAATTACCCAAAGCACAAAATGCTTGCTGAAAAGACAGCCTGAACTTAAGATCGCGCATAATACGTGAAAGCATCTTGACAATCGGTTTCAGGCTCTTCACTTATGTTCTGTTTCAAACTTATTTCTAAAATTCAAATACCAGAAGCAGACACGAGCACGCGCGGGCGTCTCTTACGTGGGCGAGCACTCGTCGTTTCAGGGCATAATTTTCACATAAAACATCATTTCAGGTTATGCGGCAGGCGCCAAAGGAGGCATTTACGTCTTGTCTGGGATACTGACCAATTTTGACAAAAAATGATTTACTAATTAGAGTGAACCCATCAAGCAGTCATTCATAAGCTAGATTTTTCTTGTCTCTGATAGAGTAATGAACAAGATGCGAAGAAGAGGAGAAAACCAATGAGGTCACCACCCTTTATGCATGCTTGACAAACCACACTCGTACTTTAACGTTAAAGAGCCCTAAACAGCCTACATTATTTTTCCAAACAATTTGAGTGAACACGCGCGTCTTCAAATTGCCTTCCCAATCAACGATGCTACATGGGGCAGCGCTAAAAGCTGCAAATGCGCACAAAATTTCTAAAAAACTTAGTATATCCTCCCTCCTGGCCTTTCCGGCATTCCCACTGACGTGTGCAACGTCAACAAGTTCAATCTGTGATGCTATCTTAAAAAGGTGCTTTGATTGGTCGAACAAGAGCCTACGACTTCCACTTAGTCTGCAAGAAGCTGACCATTCTCGAGCGGAAGTGCTCTGTCTCAGCGTGTCACTGAAAGGCGTGTTCATCATGTCGACGATTCTATATGGGGGTGCCCGAAAAATGGGGTTCTTGCCGGCATGATTCGTAGGAACACAGATTGGCACAGCAACAGCAGTGTTTAGCCGAATAGGATAGAGCCACCGCCACCGGAAAAAGGTGCTGCATCGTACAGGCCGTCAGTGGTGCCGCATGTCATGTGAGATTGAGAGGGTTCATGGTGAAGAGCGAAAAGGGTTTTTAGAGTGTACACCATCCGACGAATGGAGGTTAGCGAAGGAAAGAGTGAGACGAGCGATGGCTCCCTCGGATCATCAAACGCGGATAGCTGCACTGTTACTGCACCAATTCTAACGGCTACGTGTACTCTGTAGAGTCATGCAGAACTGCCACACCAAAACTGAATTTCTGCCTCTGGGTAATTTAGGGGCCTTTTAAGCGAATGGGGCACAGTTTTTCTTTACTAATAGCCATTTTCACCTCACTTTGTTAGTATTTCAAACGCCAAACTACTTAAAGCGCTGTTCCTGAACGCGCCGTACGGTGGGACGTCCGAAAAGGAGTGATGTGAAAATGAAGTGAATCTTAAGCAAGTGTGACGAAGGGTATTGTGATCGGCTTCCATTCGACACAAAACGTTGCGAGTGTTGCGAGTGCTATTGTCTAAATGGTAATAGTAATCGTATAGACTTTTACTTCTGCCACAAACTGAAGGCCGAGCACTTCGACCACCTAAGCAGCCAGTCGACGCTTTTGTTTTTCCCCTTCTGCGCCGATTCATTCGAACCAAGTGGTGTTATTTGGGCAGTCAAAAAGCCGCTGTGACGAATCCGCACACGCGGAGGTGTGATTGGGGCAGCAGGGGTCAGGTATATACTTATTGAGAAAATAGCTAGAGGGGGTGATCACGCAATTGTATTGCATCTGCCATAGCATTCGGGCCTCTAACACTGTGAGTGACAGATGAGAGGGAGGGAAGGGATGCTTGTCGAGTCTCAGCTGGAGTTACGCATGTTTGATAGTATGGCGCAAGGAGATCATCCCCTCAATCATATATCAAATGCAACAATGGTTAAGCTGATCTTTCTTTCTTTGCTTGATTATAATAATAATGATGATATGTGAGGTTTTACATTCCAAAACATCACATGACTATGAGAGACGCGGTGCAGTCCAAAAAATTTGACTATCTGGTGTTCTTTGATGTGCACTAATATCGCAGAGCACACGGACTTCTACCATTTCGCCTCGAAATGTGAACGCAGCGGACGGGATTGCATCCGAGACCTTTGAGTCAGGAGTCGAGAACCCTAGTCTCTGATCCACCGGTCTGCCGACGCGGACCTTTCGTTTTTTGCCTCTGTATAATGTGTAAAGTGGATAGTGCCTGAAAAAAAGAACCTCTTTTGTAATTGTCATACAAAAACTTGCTTCGATACTCTCGCCGTATACGCCCGATTTCCGAGGGTCCGCGCAGCCGGCACGTCCGAACGCAGTAGAAAACCATAATTATATACCGAGCAACCCCAATTATATACTGCGAAAAATTATATGACGAGCTTATATACTTACAGCTACAATCGTTTTCTGAGACCGCGACGAGTGTGGCTCACCTGCATTAATGATTTCTTGCAGCTCTTCTTCGGCGCAGTCATTCAGCACACACAGCCCTATACGGAACGTTGGCGTCGTGGGGTTCACTAAGTGACTTTTAAACTTAATGATCTGTAAAAATAAATAAATGGGCAAAGCAAATAAGCAATACTGGAAAATAAAGAAGTACAAGCATTTTTTTGATCGCCCTTTTTTTTTGCTTTTCTCTTTATGCTTATAGGTGGGAGGGGGGGTACTAGTTACTAGCTCGCAACAGACGTGGGCTAAGCTTCGCATGAACTTTTTCACTTGACCAGAAAATAACACTGCCGCACTGAATTCTCCGTACCACCGTGTCTAGGCTGAGCCGCAATATCACAAACCAGGCACGTTCGATTTCGGTATTCTTCGGTGTCGCAAGGTATTTGTGTGTGTTATCTTCTGTTGTTCGGCTTTATCATCTACCATCTACTCCCCACCACTTCCTTAATTTTATTTTATCGTACAAGGCAATGAACAAGGCTTTGCAGTGGTGTACTATTAAGAACTCGTCTATTTATTCTGTCTGTATTGCTTGTATTACAATAGATTAGTCTTATCCCTCAACGGTCTCCTTCCTGCTTATAATATCTCCGGAGGTGTGTTTACGGCAGTTAAATCGTCAGGTGGAACCTAAAGAAGCCGGATCACAATTCACACAAACACACACACACACACAAAATGTTGCTCCATAGCTACTTGAGGAATCGTTTAACATAATAATGCAGCGATGCCCATTCGTAGAGTTCCCACTGATTTGTTTAACACACGGACAATGACGTTAATGTTGTTGGAGGTAAGCACGTAGGATTACCCCGGCGCAACACTATATATATATATATATATATATATATATATATATATATATATATATATATATATATATCATCTTGTTATGGGGATTCGCAAACTTGGTGTGCAGCGTTGGCACTGGACTGTCTTCTTTTTGAAGCCATTGAGTACGTGTCGTCAGCAGTGGTTTCCGTGAGGTTGTTTTACCATTCAAATGTAGCGACCCCGCACAGGCGAAATGCACATAGAAAAAGCTACCATGCTTTTGGCGAGGCACTAAAGCCATGATCTATTGCGTGGTATGGGAAGCAGGTGCATGTTTCTGAAGCGTTGTAAGAAATGTCCAGTTAATTATTCTGATTATTTCTTGTTATTTCTGTTAAATATATTACTTCACTTTATTCGTTCATTTTAACCTGGTTTTGAGGGTTGTGACCCTTTTTATGGTCTGTCCTGGCTGTATTACAGAGAGCTGATGACATCACGTGTGATGAATGGATGGACGAGAACCCTGGACCCCTAGAGTGCTCCGCACTTAAAACTCAGGACCCTTGCCCTACTGGGAAAAGAGGGGCAAGCAAAGCTTTGGGAATGCGTGTCTGACGCACTGTTTTTATTTATTTATTTATTTATTGGCCTACCTATCTAAATACTGCTTTCTCTCACTTTCCGTAAGGCTCCTTCAGAGCTAGGTCCTTCCTTTTGGCCGAAAATGGGACATTCATTCGCGTACATTGCGGCGGAACACTGCAGTTGATGCAGGCGACAATGGCGGCCATGAGTTACACTCTAAGCCGAAATTCGGCAAAGTTGGACTAACTGCAGTCGTTAAACCAATGGACGAACGGTTCGTCCAACAGGGACTAAATGTGTGACAATGCGTGTCTTGCGCAAACGCCCGGCAATGAAGGGACCAACGGGGAGGGCAACTGCGGCGCGATCGCCTCCTGTCGATGCTGCACTGCAATGCTCGGCGTGGTCGGCGATCATGAAAACAAGTTAAATAGGCTATACGCCACTGTGAAAGTGAAGCACTATGAAACGAATAGAAGATGTTATTAGAGGAAAGTAGTACAACACGCTGTCAGGGCACTAAGCAAGTGCCCTCGCATTTCCACCCTGCCGGCACGGGCGAGCCGAAGCCAAGTGAAAGTCTCCGCAAACACGGGCAATGCCGAGAACTCGCTATAATGTGCTGAATAAGTTCAAACTACGGTGAACACTGACAATGCTAATAAAGGTAAGCTGTTCATCAGCGGTCGTGTACCCACACAGTGACCACAAGTTCAAAGCGATATATAGGAAAAGTAGGCTTCGTACGTCATCGGTATCAAGCGGGCTGCCGGTGTGAGTGCATTGCCGGCACAAGCGAAGGAAACGTCGCGTACAAGTTCACAAAAATAGTAGCTCAGGCAAACTTATGTCTTTTTATCCATGCGACAATCGTTATCAAAAATCCAACGTGTAGGCGATCGCGGATACGACTAATCGTGCGGGCAGCGGTACACAGGTTGTGCCTTGCCAGCACGATGAAAGAACCATGCCTGCGAACGGTCTCGTCGCTGTAAGTATACAGATATCTACATCACTCCGTAAGACACAGCGAGCATGGGGCACTTACCTATTGTTCATTTGTGACTATAAAATAACGACGACGAAAATTTCACGCGAGCCGCATGTTGCGATCGCCGGCGGTCGTTTAGCCGTACTCGTCGTAAGCCTAGCGACGCCGTCGGCAAGCCGACACGGTGTGGCATCGGCGGGGCGCCTGCGGCTGCTTCGCCGGCTTTCCCGCACAAGCGCCGCTGCTATGTTTGTGTTTGCGGACTCGTGCGCCAGCACTGCGAACGCTGGTTCGGCCGACATGATCGAATACCAGCTGATAATTCGTAGTTTCGGGCTGGAAGCATGTTGAATATTAGATGGATCCATATTAAAAGATCGGTGCGCATCGGTGCTACGAATTAGCCGATGTAAATTTTCGCGTTACGGTATTAATGTTTATTGTTTTTTAAGCCGAGTAAAAGTCGCCCACTGGCACTAGATGGGAGGTCAAAATACTGTGCTATATATACCCGAGAGTCTGTTCTTTGTAGTACAGCGCGGGCAGTCAGTGTTTGCGATGTTTTACTTTGAAATAATAGTGCGTATGTATGTGTGTGTGTGTGTGTGTGTGTTGCATGAATGATCTGCAGTGCTGATTAAATTGGAATAAACATAAAATATACTGCACAAACGCGGTGTCGCCATTTTTTTGCCATTGGTCCAGACGGTTCAACTGTTAGTCCCGCTGGATCAATCTACTGGGACCAACATTTAAACCAAGTGGAGTAAGTGCTTGGGGTAACAGTTGAGCCCTTGCAGTTACTCCCGCAGTTAGTCCAAAATTGGTTCAAAATCTGTGGCAGCGCATTTAAACCCCTAAAGGACCAATGGCATACCCCACTTTAGTCTTTTTCGGCTTAGAGTGTAGCATTCAGGCAAAGGTTAAATGTGGCGACGTGAAAGCAACAAGTCACCTTGATAGAAGTTCACAATAGCAAAGAAACGGCTGATCACTGACAAACCCTTGATAGACGGAGCATGAATTATAGAAAAGGGCACATAAGAATACGCATGTCTCCGGCGCACTTTTGAGGGCTATGGTTCTATGCGTTGGCGGGGGCCGGGATTTTCACACGACATAAAGCTTCAGGTAATTGCGTACACCACAAGCGCAAACCCCATCATTGTGTAAGAGACTGCATAGTTTTACAAGCTTAGAAAAATTATGAAAAACGTATCAAGAAATTCGAAGAAAAACATATCAAGAAAAAAACATATCAAGAAAAACGTATCAAGAAATTGGTATCTTTTTATCAAGAATATAGGGAAGAGGACACGTGTTCCGTAATTTAAAAATACTGACGAATTCCTTTTGAAGTGCGCGACAGAGGCCATAACCAAACTTAATGGACTGGCGCCCTTTCGGCGAGTCCCCACTAGACGCCACTCAGACCACTGTAGACACAGGGAAGCATTTCTAACATAATTGTCAACCGCCTCAGACAGTTGCGGCGAGAGCTATCGGCCATTTGCAAATGTTCGAACTTCGCTCCATTCGCCCACTCAATATTGCCTTGTTTTTAAACGCAGAGCGTGTCATAGTCGCATGATATCCCACTTCGGCGTCGGCGGTGGCACCGTTCTCTCACTGCGCATGCTCGCGTCTCGCGTCTAGAGCCGCATGCCTGTATCTCGTGCCGGCCCAGGAAGACACCCGCTAAACTGTCGCTCCCCTCCACGCTATCGCCTCGCAAGGCTGACGCAGGCAGCGTTTGCTAGTGAAAAACCAATTGCTCGTGCTGCACAACCGTTCAGTGGCCACCCCGTATACGTAAGCACTGGATCGCGTGTTTCGAATGCTGTCAAGGGTGTCTTTATTTCCCTTTTCCTTGATGTTGAAGCCACCACTTCTTCTTTATTCAATAAAGAATAATAATAAAGACTAAAATAACATTTAGACATTCTCAAACCATACCCCATTTCGCAAAGCCCGCGCGATACTCTCCCCTCCACTCTGCGACGCAATTACTAGAGTTCCACCTGTGGGAAGACGCGGGCGGAAGTTTTTTGTCATGTTAAAACGACCTCAGCACAATCGGGGTTAATTAGTGGCAGATCACAGGTGCTGAAAGGTGCTTTGGATTGGTCTCGCCATGAAAATGACCAAAATGACGCTAAAAGGTAGGGATGTTACCTGAAAATATCTGGTTTGCTACCATGCAGTGGGAAAAAGGTAAAGACAGACAGAAGCTCTATGATATCTCAGAATGAGGGAGCGAAGGAGCTAAGGAGCAACACACAAACGCACAGAGATGCATGCGCAACTGCTCGTGTGATATACGACATCCATATCTAGCATGCAAGGTGTGCGGTTCTTGGAGACTTACCCTAGGATGCGCAACTGTCATGGCGGGAAAGATGTAGTTCTGGAGGTCGCTGCTGTTTCCGCCAAAATAGAGCAGATTGCAATACTGGCCACGTGCCGCCACATAGCCATGGCTGTCCTTCACTACGGTCTCTAGACACTCGTCGAAGGCGCCAAAATCCGACTTTGTGGCTTGAAGTGCTCCGGTCGGGTACTTGCCCGAAGCGTCGAAAACTGCAGTACGAAACACAAGTGAGAATTCTGCCAGCCTGAGCTCGTTGGTTGAACATGACGAGAAGTTTCCAGCCAACTGTAAGAGCCTGTTAAGGCTTACAGTATGAATAAATAAATATAACAATAAAAATAATAAAAATAAATAAATAAACAAATTAAGAAAGAAAACTACTTGGACAGAGAAACACGATTGACACCACTGGACTAGCACCTGGACTTTTATTGAGACTTTCGTTTCATATTTAGAGCAGTAATGGAGTTTTGGCATTCAGACGACATGAAATCTAGCGATGGGTTATCGGCTTATATTGCATTAGTTGTCGTTTATAGTGGTGCAGAAGCTATAAGGGTAATTGAAAGCAAACTAACAATCAGAGCAACTTCCCACATCTGGGGACTGAAACCGCTAACTTCGCGTGAAGCTTGACGAACTGCGCTAAACGTTTCGTGCCCCGCCCTGTACCCCACCTCAGTTTGTAGATAAGTTCACATTTACTGGGTGTTATATATCAATATACTGCAAACGTTCTCGATCCAAGCAGGGCTGGTACACAAAATGGTTACAATAGTGTCGAAAATGATAACAAAATTAAAAAAAGCAGCTCCAAGCTGGGTGAAGTGAGCTCATATCGTATCTTTGAAAACAAACGTTTCAGAAATTCAGTGTTCACATCACATGTGAGAACACACAAGCTGTAATCTGTTCTCCACCTTTCAGCAGATCTGATGTTACCTGATCCTCACCAGCAACTTTGCCTCTTTGCATGCTCTCCAAGGCTTCTCGGACTTCTATCATTACTGGTGGATGTCATCTGGGTTACTGCTAGTTCTTATATTAAGGTCATGGTTGTGCTAGCTACTATACAGTTCTATGTACACTATTCCATGCATATTGGTAGTTACTTTTCCTTCCTTGTCTCTTAGTGCATACGTCTGGTTTTTGCCTATCCCAAGTTTTATCTTCACTGCTTTGACGCTTCCTCTGTTCTTCAGAGCGTGTTCGATTCTCTCCATGTTATATCTTCTTACGTGGGACACCTTACGCTTTTTAATCAACTTCGAAAGGTCTAACAACTCAATTTCGTCTGATTTACTTGAGGCTTTCATGCTTTGACACTTCGTAATGAGATTCTTTATTTCCTGGGGAGCTTGCCAGTGTCCTGTGTAAATACAGTTCCTCCAACTTCCACTGCACACTCCTTAATCATAGTCGTCAGATTATCATTCCTTGCGTCAAGGTTAAGGCTGGTTTCCTTGAGAAGAGCCGAGTACCTGTTCTGAGGCGAGACTCTGAATTCCTGTACTTTCCCTTTCCGTGCAAACTCATTGATATGTTATATATATATATATATATATATATATATATATATATATATATATATATATATATATATATATATGAGGTCTAACAGACCATAATACCAAGGATTGTATAAGGACAATTATTGGAACCAATGTAATGTAAACTGGAAGAAAGAAAAGTGGGTGAAAAAATAACTTGTTGTGAGCAGAAATAAAACCTACGACCTTCTACTAACGCGTTCGATGCTCTACCACTGAGCTATCATAGCGGTTATCCGCCCAGCCAATTTATTGGGTTTATATGTGAATTTAAACGTGGGAGTGTCAGTCAGCGCCACCTGTAGCCATGGCGGCTTGTGAGGCACACTCTCCTTATGAGCCTGTATGGCATCACGTAGCACGTGACGCCATACAGGCTTCTACAGGCCATGATAGTTCAGTGGTAGAGTATCGAACGCGTTACTCGAAGGTCGTAGGTTCGATTCCTGCTCACGGCAAGTTAATGTTTCACCCACTTTTCTTTCTTCCTATTTACATTACATTGGTTCCAATAACTTCCCCTATACATTTTTTGGCATTATTGTCTGTTAGATCTCATTAACATTGTGTAGAAACACAAAACCAGCCCTTAGGTATACACTTCTTTCCCTTATTTATTGATGAGGGTCTAATACTGGCAGACTTGGTGCCGTTACGTTGTATACGAGAGACTATTAATCAGCTGCCAGCTCGTCATAAGTTCACGTGCTACGTGACGCCATACAGGCTCATAAAAAAAGTCTGCCACACTCGCCGCCATGGCTACATGTGGCGCAGACTGATACTCCCACGTTTAAATTCACATATAAACCCAATAAAGTGGCTGGGGGTATAGCCGCCGTAACAGCTCAGTGATAGAGTATGGAACGCTTTACTCGAAGGTGGTATGTTCGAGTCCTGCTTGCGGCAAATTATTTTTTCACCCACTTTTCTTTCTTCCTATTTACATTACATTGGTTTCAATACTTTCCCTTATACATTACTTAGCAATATTGTCTGCTAGATCTCATTAATATTGTGTCAAAACGCGGAAAAACAAGCCCTTAGGTATACACTTCTTTCCCTTATATATATATATATATATATATATATATATATATATATATATATATATATATATATAGTGTAGACATAGTGTACTATACAGTTTCTTTTAAAGGCAGAAAGTTTGTGTGTATGAGCGATTGCTTAGAAAGCACTCTGTCACACTTTCACAACGCATACATACGATCGTGTCAAGAAGCGATTGTTTTTCAGTCTGTCTACGTACAAAAGTGTTTCTTTTCGTTTTCTTGAAGTTTTCACAGAACGCTTCATTTTTCACCTGAAATCAATAGACAGGCTGCGCAAGAGTTATACGGGTCGCTGACTGTCCGGGTTGGGATTTCTGGCAGCAATAAAGGCGGGGACAAGCTGCAGCGGCTTGCGACTGGCACGCAGTACACGCAGGGCACGCAACAACGCCCATTTTCTCCAAACACCGGAGCCGAAGTCTTCCTGCACCGGCGGTGCGCATCTTATTTTCTATTTTGTACCCTTGGCGTAACGATGTGTCTCCTTTCTTTTCTTTGTTATTTTCGCTTTATTGTTTCCTAACAACAAGTACAAGGAAAAGGCACGCACAAACAGAGACAACAAGGCACGAATATTTTGTTTTATGCAGTTGAACGGGGATATATAATACAAAAAAGCACAACATCAGTCCTTCTTTGAAATACGCACACGCGCCTCTGATGACACGTTCGGCATTTACTGCGTCAGCAAGCGTTGCGCATGCGGATCTCTTTAATAATGAACAAGCTTGTGACGTCCAAGAAGGCACCTTGAAAGCCTGCATTTTCAACGGGCAAGTCAGAATGAGTATTCCTTGTAGGAGCAGTACCGGCCACATGTGGCAGAGATGGTAATCGAGCGTGCAGGTAATTAGGAATTGATGGCAGTAGCCGTGCATTTACTAAACACTAATCGCGCAAACGAGAGAAGGAGGCGCTGCTTACGACGGCGTTGCTTAATGGCTGCACGTCGATGCTTCGTGAATGTAACCACCAGATATGGCAACAAGGAAAGGAACGCTTAACCGAGTTAGGTTCCCCGAAGAATTCTTAGAATGGCGATGCAGTCTATGCGTGCGTGGCTGTAATATATTCCCTTTCTCTGTTCTGCACTGTCTCAATCGCAATGTGACATACTTTGAGCGATAATTTCACTAAGATGAGATTTTGTTCATGAGCTTAGACTTCTTATTCGCCGTGTCGAAATGGTGAAGCCTTAAACTCAACTGTGAAATGCAGTAACAGAAAGCATGACAGCACAGTTGTTATGCCTTCCTTGTGGCCGGTTCGCGATGTCAGGAAGCAACTGTCATTATCGTGGTGATGCGGCCTTTCCAAGCCAAGTTGCTTCAAGGTGTGCGTACACAAGTCTACACAGCCAAGCATAATTAAGCCTATTTAACCGTGTTCCTACCGAATAAAGTAGGTTAGAATCATGAAATTAGGATGGAGGGTAATTTGTACTAATAAGACTGATTAACTAATTGAACTGTTCTGACATCAGCTGCAAGCTAATCAAGACGAAGCATCAGATATGTTGGTTACGCCAATTAATATATATGACCTAATGAGTTCAATAAGATAGCTAAGCTAATTGCTACTGTGCTCGCTAAGCGAATTCCAAAAGAACTTGACCGATACCTAGCCAATATTCTCACTTTACAAGGTGATCATTTGAGCACTTACGACATTGATAGGGCTTTACGTGCCGAATCACTATTCATCATAAGGCGTTTTGCAGTGCAGGGCTCCGGAAATTTCAGCCATCTGGGGATCTTTGACGTGCACTCACATCACAAAATACAGGGGTCTCTACACTTTATTCTCCACCAAAATGCAACTGCCTGAGCTATAGGATTGAACCCGCATCCTTCTGGTCAACATCCGAGCACCGGGACCACTGATCCACCGCTGGCAAACCGCGTGAATACTTTGTGCGTTGGCGTGCATGGGAATCTACAGCCACTCATTTTTTTTAAACCTGAAGCCGCGTGAGTCGATCGCTCACTCTATGAGCGGCGTTTAACAGAGCACAGCAGCAAAATTATGTTCATGCCTGTGATTCACTCCCCTGTGCAGCTGTATTCTGCTTGGCTGTTCTAGGAACCGGACACCATGATGCCTTGAACAGGCGCTAACCGACTCGGCGGTCGTTGCTCGAGCGTTCAGGGTAAAATAAAATGGGTGGCTGTTCCTGTGAAGCCTGGAACACCCGAGTGAAGACCAGCTCTGCTTTGTCCGAGGCTTGCATGATTGAGTGCCAGTGGAGCAATGTTTTTTAAAGACGATAGTCTTTCTTGGCAACCTTCGACAAAAAAAAAAACGTTGGTCTGTCTGTCTGTACATTTGTCTGTTTGTCCGCCCTAACGATACCTCAAACGGCACCAAACGGCCAACTCCATTCGCAGCGCCCGCCAATATTGCTCAATGTTCAGCGTTCATAATTGTGCGATTGTTAATTAAAAAGCAATTATTGCGCATATAAGGCGCCATAACAACACTTCGAAGTTTTTTATGTCTGCCTTTATACAAGAAGAGGCGCGCACAACTAACTCTAAGGAATGTAGCGTTTGTCGCGCTGCGCTGACAGTGCAACGAGATGCTCAAAGGGGTGTTTCCAATGCTTTGCTACGACGTCACGGAGGTGGCGCCTGCTCGTCGCTTTGGGTTCTACAGCTTATCATCTCCGAGACTGGCGCGCATCTTTCTCCGCGGGTGCACGCCTTCGTTTTCGAAGATAACTGCCAGATGGCGCTTTTGTCTAACGTGCCTCGATGCGCTCGTTTGCCTCCGCTACACGGTCGAGGCACTCTAACGCAGTGCCTACAGAATACCATTCACCGATTTTCTTGCGTAGAACATCAAATAAACGTTGTTGTTCACTCTCTCCAGACGGAAGACTATCGTCTTTTGACTACATTTGCGGTGTAACATGCAGATTTGGAACCATTTTTTTATACCAGCTTACACCTCACAGTTTCTATTTCTTTTTTCTTAAACTATTCAGCGCAGTAGAGCAAAAAAATGTATCACCCTCACCACCCTATGTTTCAGTAGTTGTTTACCAAGTGTGAGAATGCGCTGCCATTGCGTAGCGAAAAAAGAATCAGACACACTTAAATTTTGTATTGGCGCATGAATACACTGGCTACTTAATTAAACGTAATCTTGCTATTGGGCTAATTGATTCACTCGATCCCAACGCATTATCGAACTGAGCAGCTGGCGTCTTCGGGACAGTATATGTTCATGATAATTTACTCAGACAAAGGTCTCTGTAGCATCAACAAATAGCTGCAGGCTTGGGAAGAAATATGGGCCTATTTTGCTGCCTATGTTGTGGTGCCTGTTTCGGTGCCTGTTTTGCTGCACCAGTGGGACCTTTGAAAAATGTATAGAACGAAGCTTCGTAAGACGCTATGCAACTGGAAAAAAAAATAAGTTGAAAACGCCACAGATGAGACGAAACAGGAATGTAATGCGATAGTTATATTAAATACTAGGCCGAACAAAACACTTGAATTGTAAAATATGATGCATGTACGTCATGATATGCTAGACGCTCTAGCAGAGTTAATAGAGTAGCTTGATTCGGCGAAGATTTTGTAAGCAAGTGTAGCAAAATGTTAAGTAGGATTTAGTCATAGATAAAACTAGAAAGGAATCTTGATGAACATTAGTCGGGACCCACAGAAGTTTGCATTATGACATGGTCCCCCTTTGTCGAGACGCACACATTGTTTTTTCTTTTTATTTCTGAACACAGTGATGCATGAACAAGATGGCCAACTGGATAAGCATTGGGCTGCATCTTGGTGGTACAGTGGTTATGGTTGTTGGCTGCTGGCCCGAACGTCTCGGCTGATGTGGTCGAATTTCCGATGAGAACCACATTCTGAAGACTCGTGTATTGTGTAATATTAGAGCCAGTTAAACAACCTCTGATCGCCGAAATTTCTGGAGCCCTCATTTACAGCTTCTCTTATCATATTGTGATTTTAGAACGTAAGGTCCTAGATGTAATATTGTTATATATTATTATTAACTCTTCCTCTTTGGAAGATAGGTGAATAAGCTGCTATATTCTTCACTGTTTTTTTCTACTTCTAGACACAATAATTTTTTTTGTTGTGTGAAATAACTAACACTCAAATAAAGCTTATTAAAAAACAGAACAGAAAAAAAGCTAAGTTGCTTTTACCGTACACTTCATCGCAATTGTGCGGTTTAAACCTTAGCAACATCGCACAACATGGGAAGCCGTCTAAACCGAACTATCTGACTCGTTTCTAATGCGGTGCCATATGGAAAGTTAATACAAAAAAATGCCGTAAACGTATGTGCCAGCAAATAACAAAATAGTGTTGAACGTAACCAACACGATCGCTTCCCGGAATTCTAACAAAAGTTTACAAAAATTTACTTCACAAAAGTGCACCAAGCCGACGAAAATTTAATACACCCATTCAGCGTTCCGATGCATATACAAGGTGGTATACAGTGAAATGCCATATAAAAAGAACTCGGGATCGTGTCGACAGAGACATGTGAAATAAGTACAAAAGCCGAAAAATATGGCGGTAAAAATTGCGTTTGAAAATTTCGCTTATTCTTCAAGGCAACAGACAACGTTGCGACACAACCTTGTCGGACAGATTTTTATCTTTTCTGCATAAAGATAGCTTGCTGTGTACCAAAATTTAACTGCATTGTATTGGTGGTTTTTTTTCCGAACTGCTATCAGCAATCGGCGTGCGCCAGGATCAATGTAAGATATTTCAAAGTCACCCTGTCCGCATTGTGGTTGTTCTGATTAAGTATTTCAGTCAGGTATTGAGCGATTTGCATGCTTATTCCTTACAAACCACTCCGCGCACTTTAAACAGGAGCGATGGTAATCTGCCGTCAGTATATGCGCGCTGCCTGCGTGATATATCGAAACATACATAGGGCGAACTGCTTCACACAAATTTTCTCTTCTCTCTGAACAAGGCTTCCGTGTGGGAGCCGAAACATCTTTTTCTGTGTTTTTTTCTTTTAAAACTTTCACGTTGGTTGGCGCAGTGCCTCTGGGTTTTTCACCTTCAACCATGCATAATCCTTAATGAAAGTTTGCTTAACCGAGGAATGTCATTAGGTTAGGTTGCTTATTCTATTTTTCGTCTGACGCACTCGCAAATAAATTAGAGTGGTGAAGATAAGCGTGTAGTATTTTATCTGGGACTTAACGCGCCAAAACCAATATATCAATGCGAGGCTCGCTGTAGCAAAGGACTCGAAAAAAAAATACCGACCACCTGTGATTCCTTAACGTGAACTTAAATTCAAGTACACGGACCTCCGGAATTTCACCTCCATCAAAAGGTGACAGCTACAGCCTGGGACAAACCCACAGCCTTATTCTTTTCAGCAGCTGAGCAAAGTAACCGCTATAATACCACAGCGATAGTGGTAACAGGAAGATAAAGAAAGAAAAGGTGATGGTCAGTGGTCCTTGTGTAAACTGTCAAGGGCTACGATTGTCACGAATAATTTAAGGAAGTACACAGATTCGAAGGAAGTAAAAATTACGCTGATTGAAATTATACATGGATTCTTTAAAGTAATATCACGTCACTTATCCCTAACATACAATTATTGCCCAATGGTATGTGGACGGAGCGCAGTTTAGAACATAGTTATGCATCACGTCCTTGAGACAAATGTCATAGGTGAGTTCCCTGTTGCGTAAGAGAAACCAATGTAAATAGAGATGTTATTACCCCGTGCCTTCATAAAAAAGCATGGTTGTTAATTGTGAGGTAATTTGTCGAGCAGCCAAACTCTACAGGAAGCCGGTTCGCCACCCCATCAGGGCGGCCGCAATGAGGTCGGGGGAAAACGCAATAAAACTGGTGTACTCCAGTCGAGATTGATGTTAAACAACCAGAAATGGTCGAAGTAATTTCGGGGTTCCCCAATAAAGCGTACTTTATAGCCATGTCAGTCTATAGCTTCGTAGAGAAAAACCACCGGACGTGACAAATTGATATAGTCCTCCAGTCAAGTTTCATGTTTAAACAACACTTCTCCAATGTATGCATGCTCAACAAACAAACTCATTTTTTTTCTCATTAAATTGGTTTGAAACTTCACATTTCTACCTATGCCCTCATGTTATACTGCGTTTTTACTTTTAAAATTCAGTTGAGCCTAAATATAAAAAAACAAAAGAGTGGCTTTGCGATAACCAAAGATGGTGAATAACCTCGACAGTAGGTGGCGAAATAAAGGACATTATTGGCACATAAGTGACAGATACAATGAAGCAAACCAACCAACAAAACAATGCACAAAGAGATAAATCTATGTTCCAGTGTGTGGCTTGCGTCACTATACTCTAGGCTATTTTAACAAAAATATTGGCTGTAGACAAATTATACTTGAACAAAGAAAGCTCACTGAGCGTAACACCGAAAGCGGGGTAGTTAGCCTCGTTCCCAATTACCCAACAAATACCTACTTTGATGTGCTTAGCGCTAGGCTTACCAAGGTATTATTGATACAAACCTCAAAGAGATAAATGCACTTCTAATAAAGGAAAATTATTGCAAAATATCGTTTTACATTTCATAAGGCCGCAGTTATAGTTGCAAATGATCAAAATCATGGTGTCGCTGCACTGCAGTTACAAAAATTGCGATGACCGAAGCCCGGAACATGCCTATACTCGGTCGTATCTCTTCGTTACTGTGCGCGTTTTGCAATTTCGTATGCCGCCTAACCTATTTTCCTTCCGCTGCAATCATGTCACGGCCACCAATAGTCGTTTTTCAATCGCCTGAAAGAACCGAAGATCGCTTTATATCGGTGTCCCATTTAGGTGCCTCCCCATGGCCTATCCAGAAAAACAGAAATGCGGTGCCACGTACCTGTCGCAACAATTTGAACAGGAATTTAGAGGCGCCATCAGGCTACGCAAGCCAGTGGAGCACTAAATTGTTCTGACGCAAGATGTGCGAATACGCAGTTGCAATGCCAGATAATCCCCGCGTGGTGGCGCTGAAAGGAACGTCCGACATTCTGAAAGGTATACATTTTAGCGACAACATGCACGTGCGACTTTATTCGTATCGCGATCTATCGAAATGACGCAGGGGCCAGCAGATTTGTTTGCGCAAACAACCAAGTGAGCATGCAGCCTTGTCCTCAAAGGTCGTTTAATTCCTTCCTCTTGAAATGACCTAGTGACCAGATGCGCTGTACACCGCTAAGAAAACTAAAAATACTACACGTATTCTACTCTTTGTTTTTTTTCTTTATCGGCAATTATAATAGCTAAGCGCTCGTATATAAGCCAATATCTTTAAAATTTACTCGAACCGAAAACTACGCCAAGCCTGCGCGGAAGGCGCAGAACAGTACAGCGAGAGCGAGAAGAGCGGCCTTTCACGGAGCCTTTTCGAAACACTCATTGGGTAACTACTGCAAGCACACTGGCTTGATACCCACTAGGTCATTATTAACAATTTTATTTGGGTAGTAGGCCAGCATTCGCTATGCTATTTTTCGTCATTCTTCTGAGAAGCGTGATATCCGCTATACACTTGCGAGGAATTGTGGGCCAATTGTTCATGCAGTGGCGGACGATGATGAGGAAGTAGGGCTAAAGTGGGTATGAGCCACAACTAAGGGGGGAACCAGAACAAGTTTTTTGTTATGGGTTGGAGCATTGGACGTCCCACTCATTATGCTATTCGCATTGGGCGACGACTGGTTGTTGTTTCGCTGTTTTAAAATGCTTTATAAGTCATATTGTAACGGTAGGATGAGAACGACGAGGAAGACAAAGAGGAGGACGATGTTGTCAGATCTGCGAGCCAACTGGGCGCCATCTTGTCCACCACCGAGTTTATTCCTCGTTTTATAAAGTAAAGTTATTTCCCCGTAACATCATTGGTGGGAGGTGCGGGGTACTCACTTCACGCAAAACGGAGCTTCGTAGCGGGCGCCTAGTGGTCTCCCCCATGGCGACTGAAGTCAACAATGCCGACCCTTCCCCGACTACCGTGCCTTCTCCAACTACGTCCGTGCTTTCTCCAACTGGACCGTCAACCCTCATCTTGGAGCCCCCGAGAGATCCAGGTACCTTTTCTGGCACTGATGGCATTGACGTAGAAGCCTGGCTGAAGTCATACGAACGAGTGGGTGTACGTATGCGATGGGATCCAACGCTCATGCTGGCCAACGTGATTTTTTATCTCAGAGGTACCGCAAAGGTCTGGTACGAGACGCACGAGGAAGAACTGACTAGCTGGGAGTTATGCAAGCAAAAGCTCCGGGAGCTATTTGGCAGGCCTGTGGGAAGTCAACGCGCCGCCCAAAACGAGCTCGCACGTCGAGTTCAGACGTGCACCGAATCATACCTCACGTACATTCAGGACGTGCTCGCTTTGTGCCGCAAGGTAGACTCGCAGATGTCCGAAGCTGATAAGGTTGGCCATATTATTAAGGGCATAGCAGATGACGCCTTTCACCTTCTTGTGTTCAAGAATTCATCTACGGTCCACGACATTATTTCTGAATGCCGGCGCTTTGAAGAAGCGAAGAGCCGCCGTGTTCTCCACCAGTTTGCCCGGCTTCCAAACACGGCTGCAACCTCCACATGCGAAGACCCTCGCCAGCCTTCTACGGAAAGTCCCGGTGACGTTGTCCGTATTGTCCGTCGGGAAATAGAAGCCGCAGCTCCACTCGTGTCAGCTTCCCCCAACTCCGAAAGCTATCACGCCACCGTCTCTCTCATACAGACCGTCGTGAGGCAAGAACTGGCCAACGCCGGCTTAAACGTCTGCTCCATTCATCGTCCAGACTACGCCCCACCAAATCCACCCGTGACTGTTCCGCCCAACCGACGTTTTTCTGCCAGCCCACATTATCGCGACCCGGCGGTATGGCGCACCCCAGACGACCGGCCGATATGCTTCAATTGCGGTCGTATAGGCCACATTTCGCGTCACTGCCGTGCTTGGTCCAGCTCTGCTCCGTGGCCTCACCCTCCGCCCCATCGCCCACCTGCCTGGAATTCACGCTCATCACCGAAAACAGAGCCGCTAACGCCTGAGAATTCCTCGCGCCCCCGATCCAGCCGCTCCCCTTCGCCGCAACGCCGTTTCTCCCGCTCGCCCCCATCTCGCCGATCGCCGTCCCCAAGCTCGTTCCGGCGTTCACCTCCGGAAAACTGACGGGAGCAGCTCTTGGAGGTGATGCTGCAATACCGACCCGATGCCAAAATCCTCTACTGACCTTGCCCGCACATCAGAACCTTATCAATGTTGACGTCGACGGTGTACCTACTACAGCCCTCATTGACACTGGCGCACACGTGTCCATCATGAACGCTGACCTTAGAGCACGGCTGAAGAAAGTCCTTACTCCTGGCCCAACTCCTGTGGTCCGAACGGCCGATGGTGGAAAAGTCGCCGTAATTGGTGTGTGCTCAGCTCGCGTCAGCGTCGCCGGACACCACACATCAGTTCTGTTTTATGTTTTAGAACACTGCCCTAATGACATAATTTTGGGCCAAGACTTTTTGTCTGAACATTCGGCCTTGATAGACTGCTCTGCCGGTATAGTGCAACTCGCTCTACCTAATGTTGTTGATCCTCCAAGTGCCCTCCAAGTCGGCTTTGTTCTACAGAACACCTGCGTCTCCCTCAACGAACAGTAGCTTACATAGGCGTCTCCCCTGTTCCACCTGTCCCAGACGGTGTTTATATTGTGTCCCCCAATGTTGACGTCCTGCTTTCGCACAACGTTGCGTTTCCTCACACCGTCGTCACTATTACGGCCAATGCATCCTGCCTACCCCTAGTGAATTTTTCACTATGTACACAAGTCCTCCCTCGTGGTATATCTCTAGCCGAAATCGTGCCGGCGGCAGAGTGCCATATTTGCACTCTAAGTTATGACAGCATCCCGAGTGCCGAAAAAACTTCGTCTACTCCTCCATCGGACCAAAGTGTGTTAACCAAGATGATTGCCCCCGACTTGCCGAAAGAACAAGCTAACGACCTGCGTTCCCTGCTTGCATCTTTTTGGGACATCTTCGACCTTGGCGACCGCCCACTCGGCCAGACGTCCGTTGTTAAGCACCGGATTGATACAGGCGATACGAGTCCCATCCATCGGAGACCCTACCGTGTTTCCCATGCAGAGCGGCGCATCATCCAACAGGAGGTCGACAAAATGCTTTCTCGGAATATCATCGAGCCTTCATGCAGTCCCTGGGCGTCCCCTGTTGTACTTGTAAAGAAGAAGGACAACAGCTGGAGATTTTGCGTCGATTATCGCCATTTAAACAAAATAACGAAGAAGGACGTCTACCCTTTACCACGCATAGACGATGCCCTGGATTGCCTTCACGGCGCAAAATATTTTTCCTCCATTGACCTTCGCTCTGGGTACTGGCAGATTGCCGTTGATGACATGGACCGTGAGAAGACGGCGTTTATCACTCCCGACGGCCTTTACGAGTTTAAAGTGATGCCATTCGGTTTATGCAATGCGCCCGCCACATTCGAACGTATGATGGACGCTCTGTTGCACGGCTTCAAGTGGTCCATCTGCCTGTGCTACCTGGACGACGTTATCGTTTTTTCGCCTTCTTTTGCAACGCACCTTGAAAGGCTATCGAAAATCTTATCTGTCTTTCGTAAGGCGGGCCTGCAACTCAATTCGGCAAAGTGCCACTTCGGCCGTCGTGAAATTTCTGTCCTCGGACATCTCGTTGATTCTGTAGGGGTTCGCCCTGATCAAGATAAAATACGCGCAGTAAGAGATTTCCCTGTACCAACCTGTACCAAAGACGTTCGCAGTTTCGTTGGCCTCTGTTCTTACTTCCGCCGCTTTGTTAAAAACTTCGCCGACGTAGCACGCCCTCTCACTCAACTTCTCAAAAAAGACGCTGGCTTCATCTGGGGCCCTGAGCAAGCAGATGCGTTTCAAAATCTAGTGTGTCTGCTTACGTCTCCGCCTATCCTCGCCCACTTTGATATCTCATCTCCAACAGAAGTTCGTACAGACGCAAGTGGCTATGGCATCGGTGCAGTCCTCGCCCAGAAACAACAAGGACGAGACCGTGTTGTTGCTTATGCAAGCCGCCTTCTTTCGCCTGCTGAAAGAAAATATTCAATAACTGAACGGGAATGTTTGGCACTTGTTTGGGCAGTCGGTAAATTTCGTCCCTATTTGTACGGCCGGCCATTCACAGTAATCACAGATCACCACGCCTTGTGCTGGCTTTCGTCCCTTAAAGACCCTTCAGGCCGTCTTGGCCGCTGGGCGCTGCGCCTTCAAGAATTTGATTACTCAGTCCTGTATAAAACCGGCCGCCTGCATCAAGATGCGGACTGCTTGTCCCGGTATCCTGTCGACCCTCCAGACGGCGACTCCTCTAAAACCACCCTTCCTGTCGACGTTTTCTCTCTATCCGCGTTTCATGACATTGGAATCGAGCAGCGACGAGATACTTTCTTGGACGGTATTATCCGAAGGCTCACATCGGTGAGGCCCGACCCTTCCCTTCGAATGTTTGAAATACATGATGGTGTATTGTACCGTTGCAATATGCGTCCTGACGGCCCCGAAAGACTACTCGTCGTTCCCATTCAATTGCGTCACACTGTTCTCGCCCAGCTTCATGATGCACCTACAGCGGGTCACCTCGGCGTGTCACGGACCTACGACAGAGTTCGCCGGCGCTTCTTCTGGCCTGGCATGTACCGCGACGTCTGCCGTTATATTGCAGCCTGCGACCCTTGTCAACGACGGAAAAAACCAAATGTCCCTCCGGCCGGACGTCTCCAGCCACTGCACATCCCACGAGACCCATTCTACCGTGTTGGCGTGGACCTGCTTGGCCCTTTTCCTACGTCAGCTGCGGGTAATCGGTGGATTGCAGTAGCAACCGATTATGCTACCCGATACGCGATCACACGGGCCCTTCCAACCAGCTGTGCAACTGACGTGGCCGATTTCCTTTTGGAGGACGTCATCTTACATCATGGCGCCCCTCGACAACTCCTTACCGACCGAGGCAGCTACTTCCTTTCCAAAGTGGTTGATGACCTCCTCCGCTCCTGCGCCACTAAACACAAGCTCTCGACTGCTTACCATCCACAAACAAATGGTCTAACGGAGCGCCTCAATCGCACTCTCACCGACATGCTCTCCATGTATGTCTCCACCGATCACCGCGACTGGGACACTACGTTACCGTTTGTAACATTCGCGTACAATTCTTCCAGACACGACACCGCTGGGTTCTCTCCTTTTTTTCTGTTGTTCGGCCGTGACCCTGCGCTACCTTTCGACACCCTCCTGCCGGCCGGACTAAATGACAAGTCTCAGTACGCTCGTGATGCAATAATGAAGGCCCAAGCGGCACGCCAAGTTGCTCGACGACGCTTACTGGACTCCCAGGACAATCAGAAGAGCGTATACGACGCCCGCCATCGTGACGTCCACTTCACACCCGGAGATCTCGTTCTGTTATGGTTCCCCTCACGCCGCGTTGGACTTTCGGAGAAGTTACTCCCACGCTATTCAGGTCCCTACCGTATCTTACGCCAAGTAACTGACGTCACATACGAAATCACCCCTACGGACCCCGCCATCATTCACCCTCACACTGACGTAGTGCATGTTACGCGACTCAAACCGTATTACTCCAGTGCCTCCTGATTCGCACCGGGTCGGTGCTCCAGCCGCCGGGGAAATCATGTAACGGTAGGATGAGAACGACGAGGAAGACAAAGAGGAGGACGATGTTGTCAGATCTGCGAGCCAACTGGGCGCCATCTTGTCCACCACCGAGTTTATTCCTCGTTTTATAAAGTAAAGTTATTTCCCCGTAACATCATTACCGCGATTGCTTTCCCAACATCAAGCCTGCCTAAGGCAAGTTTGACAACAAGCCACAAGCATTTAATTTAAATAAAAGCCACCAGCACCGGTGTAGTTCAGTGGTAGAATACTGGGCTGGCACCCGGGTTCGAGCTCCACTGTGTCATTGGTGCTAGGGTTTTTTTCTAATTTCGCGTGATGGGGTTACGGACACCGGCGGCGGCGGCGTGCAACAGCACATGAGCCGAGTTGGGATCTTATACCAGCTTTCGCTGTAAAAGGTGCAATAACTGTTGCAGCAAAGCTTTAGTAAAGCACTGTTCAAAGAGGTGGTACGGCAATTTCGACATTAAAATGTTAATATGCTCCGGTGCTGATCGACACGCTTTTCAATACAAATACATTATGAGCATTGTAATATTGTCAAGATCTAGACAGCTGTTTTTGCAATTGTCCATGTTTTTTTATGCCATACTTGATGCTATTTCAATTTTTCACGGGTTACCAGCAAAGTCGGGTGTTCACAATTCAGTTCGGGCTCTACTTTGTGTGAGTTGGGCTTGTGATTTGAGAAGAGTGCACATACCTCTTGTTTGTTTTCTGAGGCTTATTTCTTTTCTCGCTGAAACGTACTGGCCAGATTGAGAGCCTACAGTACTACTTGAATACTATTGGTGCGCAGTATCCTCCACTCATTTTCATCTTTTCTTGCGGACCCGGCACAGTGATATGCTAGTTTTATTGCTCGGCGGCTGACCTGGAGGTAACAGAATTGAATCCGTGCCATGGTGGCTAAATTTCCGATAGAGGCGAAAAGATCCATGTGTTTAGTTTAAGGTGCATGTTGGAGAACTCCTGGCGCTCGAAACTGCCGGGGCTCTTCACGATGCCCTCCCTGATAATCATAATGGTTTTGGGATGCTAAACCCTAACAATTGGTTTACATTATCGTTTGCTTTTCACATTGCGTATGCTCCTTCACTCAATGTAAAAGAGTGAACAGCAATCAAGCTGACCATTCTTCTTATTTTGTAATTTTTCTTTCTCTTTACCTTTTCTATGTACAAAAAGCTTCATTATAAAATGACTGTGTCAGATTAGAAATAGGAACTTTCCCTATAGTACAGATGTTGCTCTACCTCCAAGCAAAAGTGCAAGTTAGGGTGGGGTAAAATGCGAAAACATTTCATAATAGTGAGCATTTATTTTTATTTAACTCCTTACAAGTAAACATCAATGCAGAACTTTCCTTTGGGTACAAGGTATATGCTATATAAATAGTGCCATGTTGATACCATTCAAAACATTATTTAAAGAATGCTCCAGATGTCTCATTTTGCCCCAATACCTATGGAGCAAAAGGAGACGCCGCGTGGGGTGAAACAAAGCAGAGTGAAAGCAATTATTGATTCACTATTTGCAGTAAAGATACTTGAAATTCACTCGGTGGGCCCTTGCACAGTTTTAAGAAGTGGAGCCTAGTCCTCGGACTCCATCAATTGAATCTAGACAGAATGCGATGCTGTGTTGATCCGAAACTCTCTGCAAATAAAACACCAGCAGTCTTTCTTTGTTGTCTTTCAATTAACGCTTGCATTTCACCGCACTAGAATATTCAACAATTGGAGGCTAGATGTGCTTTGACGTATATTCTTCACCTCTTTTCGCCATTTTGATGCAGAAGTGCTAAGGCGTTCAATGACTTTTAACTTGATCCGACGTGCTTGGCGAGGCAATCAATCAAAATTTGTGCGAGATTCAGATTGTCCAGTGCTTGCTTAGTTTTTTTATACGGAGTGTTGGGTAAACATCGTTGAAACTTAATCCAAATACCTGCTTGTGATTGACTTGACTTGGAGATTCCACCATTTTTTATGCATCTCTCGAGAGCATCCTTGGGAACACGAAAAAAACTTCAATGCAGCGCAAATGGAGGGAGTCGTCCTCAATGACAACCAGTGTATTTTCATGTAGTTTTCTTCACAGGAAATTCTATATGATATTCTGTTGGCTTTATTGTCCCCCTAAACAAAAAATATAGAATATAATTAGTTTGACTAAATGCTTCACTTAGCATGATCCCCTCTAAAGCACTTGGATGCCTTTTGCCGCGTTTTGCCCCTCTAAAAGGTCAAAATTTAAACCGATTTCCGCTTTGTCTCCGTGCTCAAAATGAACTAATCTTTTGGAGTTATGTAGATCATGGTCTAAAGTACCAAAAAATATTTACGTTGTTGCATTGATGCAGGAGTAGCTTTATGCACGGATTCGAAAAGTTGGCCGAGCAGAATTTTGCCCCAGTTTGACGGGTCACAAATACACTGACACCAGCCACGTAATTTTGTTTTGTACGATTGGTGTGAGCAGTAATGAACGTTTGCACATGAAAGCCTAGACAAGGACCACCACTGATTGCTGAAAAAGAGTAAAAATAAAGTAGTCTGGTATTAGCTACACGGGTTGGTAAAGTCAAAATGCCACCTTTTGCCTCGTATCTCATTTTACCCCGCCCTACCCTATACAACAAGGTAAATTGGACAACCATAGAAACGACTATATAGCAACAAAATTGCATTGGTTTGGTTAAGTTCTGCTTTCTTTGTATGACTTAGTGTAAATGAAATCTGGTATGTTGCGAGTGAAATATTTGAGGAACGTTTTTGTGTGCACCGTCGCCACCTGCCGGCCGAAGTGAGGTAGTATACGGGAAACGAGCAGGTGCTTGAATCGTGCAATTCATAAGGGTCACCCAACTGTGCAGATGCGATGTAAAATTGCTCACGTATCTTATCACGTGCTTGCGTGGGAGTCTTTGCGAATCAGGTTAAAATCGACTGATTGATTGATTAATTGATTGATTGATATATGTGGTTTAACGTTCTAAAACCACCATACACTGAAAACAATACACCTTAAAAGGTGTAAAACGGGTGCACGCTTTGAAATCACCCATATGAACACCCTTTTTACGCTCTATTTTTAAAATTGGAGGTGTTCGTCATTGAACACCCTCAAAACATCCCATTTACACCCTTACATCCGGGGTGTTATGAACAAGGCTACAAACTATTGATTGGTATGTGGGGTTTAACGTCCCAAAATTACCATCTGATTATGAGAGACGCTGTAGTGGAACGCGCCGAAAATTTCGACCACTTGGGGTTCTTTTACGTGCACCTAAATCTGAGCACGCATGTCAACAAGGCTACAAATGCACGACATTCTCGGGCAGTTTTGCTTATACTGTTAGTATACATTAACCATCTTGATACCAGCAAGGCTCCCACTACTAGCTGCTTGCGGGTCTAGTAATTAATCGAAACAGGAAGTAATGGGACCGGAACGCAGTTTTTATGGATAAGGCACGCAAACTACTATAAGACGGAAGATACAATAGGAGCGCCACTTGTTCAATAGAGTAAGGACCAATCCTTCTGTATCTATTTCTTCCATCTGTGTCATTTGATTTGCCTGAACAAGGTAACTGATTCAACTGATTTGCCTGATTCAACTTATTTGCAAGTCAACTGATTGGCCTGAACAAGGTAATGTTGCGCGCATTGGTGTAGCCATGCATAGAACACTCCTCCCTCCCCCCGTCCCCCATAAGATCTGAGCTTTTAAAGCTGAAGATAAAACGTCCACCACCTGCCAAAAAAAGCAACAGCCATAACAACAACAGCCATAGTTATGTTTAGCCATAACCACTACGTCAGCAGGCCATCAGGTCCCTCAAAACAGAACATTGACGCCATGTACTTTTAGCAGGCACGTTTTATTTAATTACTGTAGCGAATGTTTCTCTTCATGTGTTTTTAAAAGTGCGTCGTGGGAATGAGGAAGAGGACACGGACCATAAATAAAATGCAGAATAAGGACATTTTGGTGACCTTGACGCAGCCTTGCTCACAATGACGGGAGCCTTGTTGACTAAATTGCGAACAAAGCTCTCCTCAGGGGAGCCAAAACGCGTTCTCTAGTTCTCTCTCTCTCCATTTTTTGTGAATACCCTTCTTTAAATTTATGTAACTTCCCCAGCAGACGTGCTTTGGTCAAAGCCTTGACTTTGTAGGTAGTGAGAAAACGACATTGATAAAATATTTTCAGCCGCGGTCTTGTTCCAAGGACTACAAGCTAAGTACAAATGTATTGTCGCAATGTGAAGACAGAAGTAGTAATTAACAGGTTGAGAAAGTAGCAGCAGGTCAGAATTTTTTATTTACTGCGCGCCAGAGCGTTCCTTTTCTTTCTTGTTATTGCTTGCTGCATAAAAGCGTGCAGATGCGCGTATGCGCTGTCGTCTTCGCCTTCCTAACAGTACGCACGTGGCAATATGTTCGCATCGATCAGCTTGATGGCCGATGCATGCAATGTTGCAATCTCTGTACCGAAATGAAAGTGCTGAAAAAATATCGCTTGCGTGACCCTGAATGCGCCGTTTCTAAAGACCCATAGAGCTAAGCAAAAAGCATCAGCTTATGTTTTTACCAGTATACACTACATGAGGTCGGTGAAGGTACGCTAAATATTGCTCCTGAATATTACAAATGCGAGTTCTGACTAGTAGCTCGTGCTGGCCGCACTGAACCGTCACAATATTCACTGCGATTTAGATGCACTGTTAAAGAACGAGTATAACGCAACAAATCACTGCCGCAAAAAAAAGAAAAAAAAAGCAGCGCCCACGCTATGAGTAGAGAGCTTGAGCTAGCGTTAAACCGCATCTAGTCGGTCTGAGAGAGCCACCGACGCCATGAAGTCTCGTCGCCTAGATAACCTTGGCTGCCCGGGATCGCTCTGCGCCCCGCGCAGAGCGCGGGAATGGGACCGGCGTCGTCTTACATGTCACTGCGTGCGCTGGCGAAAAACCCTCCCGTGTGTGTGTGTGTTGTGCGCGTGGCTTCTCGATTGGTAGAGCTTATTAGTCGGTGTTTAGTTTGAAATGTGCCTGCGCTCTGCGCTCGACCTGTCTGTTCTGTCAGTGCTGATTATTGCGAATGTGCATCATCCTGAAGACTGGACCTGTGGATTAATATTGTGGAGCACTCCACGTGAAATAGTACCGCTCTCACGTTATTCTGTTCAACGCTTTGTTAACTGCGTGACCACTAGAATAACGCCTCCAAACAATTTTGTTTTCAACTAGTTGATGACAAATCAGCATTTGTTTACTTTGCGAGAATATTTGTCCTAACCGTTTCACGGGGATGATGGCGAAGTGTGATTGTGGGCAAGTTTTTTTGTTTGTTTGTTTAGATTGGAGTACAAACCAGAGTGTGCGTGCGCCGCTGAGCTTCAGCGAAGAAATTGAACAGATTTTTGCGGTGCCCTTTGTTGGCAACCGTTTATAACGGGGCCGGCTCATGGTGCACATCAATTTCAGTTTACTAATTAATACATATGTGGGGACGGCGCCTGTTAGCTCTAAGCATCAACCGTATCTAAGACGCAAATGCTTAGGCATTCTGGTAGTTCGTTTACTCTCTTTTTTTTCTTATTGCACAAAAAGACCGAGAACGGAAAACAAAGGCGTGGTGTCCATGTCAATCTTTTCTGTTCTTTTTTGTCTTGTGCGGTATCACTACCGTAATAACTCGGGTTAATGCATCGTGTGAAAACACAGCATATTGCTTCGCGTTAGCTGTGCCTCGCGAAGTTTGCCTACTTGCGAATACATTCAATTTTAATTCAATTAAATGCGTCTTCACCGGTATTTCCGTTCACCCGCAACGTAGCGTGACACTGCCGACAGCCTTGCTTGTGTAGCGGATAGAGCACTGAAGCTGTACTTTAGTTGGAACAGACCTTTCGTCTGTGTGTGTGGTCGATTTGCCCACCTGAACAGTGCAAAGGCTTGTTTGAATATAACTGCTAACGTTCGAGTACCTTTTATTCAGATTGTTTCCATTATGTGTAACTTTCAAAATATTCTCGTTATTCAGAGTTTTATTGCCATCGCCTCGCTTTGGTGTTTAACTTCGCTAAGTACTTCACATGTTAAAGGTTTTTTGACTATGTTAAGTGTATTATTAGTTTTTTTGTTGCACAAAACACTTTATGTTATACATACTGCACGGTATCTAAGCATGTGTTGCGGCCAAAATGTAAGACTGGGCAGCATATTTATTTGGAGCACAACACGCACAGTCACTGAACAGCCTACGCTGCATCGGGAAGGAGTTAAGCTTTCTCAGCCTGCCAGCATGATTGAAACAAATGGCCCTATTTAGCAGTATGGAATGGACATTGAGTGAAAGCAACAATGTCACTTCATTCCGAATTTCCCAGACAATTTTGCGGCTATGGCAAATGTGTTTGAAAAAAAAATCGTGCTGGTTTACTCCACCAAAAACAGTGAACTGCTTGAATATTTCGGAGAAAAAAAACGTTTTTGGTCACGTGGGTGCCTTTTAAACATTCCAGACTGTTGTTTGAGTGTTGTTTGTGAAAAAAAAAATTTACAAGTACCGCTCCTTTTTTTATATGTACCAAGTTTGGTACACGCTAGGTAAAGGGGCTTATGTAAGGTGTTTGAAACTCTGTAATATTAATACAAAATTTCGGCCACATACGTCTGCAATAATTTAGCCAAAATGTGTTATGTTTGCATTTTCTCATTGCGATACTGCACTTTATATGAATATCTCAGCTGTGACTACTTACTTCACAGATAAGATATTTTGATGAAAAATTATTTTTAGACATCTTAAGCTAATAACCTCTACGAGAAAATATCAGTGATTTCACAGAATTGTCATTTTTGTCCGTGTTAAGACGCAATTTGCACCATGTGGTGGTCCAATTCAAAATTACCTTTTACCTACATTGAAAGCAAATAAACAGTTCTTTGTATGCGACAAGTTTCATCATTACAATTTTTATTTCAAGGAATAAAATGATTTTTTTAATTTTCCCGTCAACGGCAATGGGAAACTTCGAGGCGTTGGCTGTCGTATGGCAAATTGGCCAATGGGGAACTTGGAACTTCAAAAATTATTTAGGGCCAAAGCTCTTGAGGCCGTGGGTCGCTCCTTCCTCTGTTGTCGTTCTAGTAATATGTAGCCACTTTATGAGTTGAACAATAGATAGCGTTAGTGGTTTTCACAGCCTATACACGGACAAAATGATGATTCGTGGGATGAATCGTTCGTCCGTACATTTGTGATTTCGTCCGTTCGTCTGTTCATCTATCCGTCCGGGCTTCCGTGTGTCGGTCTGTCCGTGAGTCCGTCCGTCTTTCTGTCTGCCCATACAGGCGTCAGACTGTCTGTCCATCTGGTTGTGCGTCCGGACGGACGAACGCTATGCCCCACTCATCATCAGTCACTCCGTGGATATGCTGTGATCTTTTTCTCCAAACATAAATTGCTATGACAAAATTTGGCTCATAAAAAGAACTGCTTATTTGCTTTTGAATAAAGTACAAAGTCTATTTTAGTTCAACCACTACATGGTGCAAACACAGCACACTTTTGCGGACACCATGTTTGGATTCCGCCCTCAGAAGTCAGCCCAGGATATACTTCTACAGCTCCACCATGACATATTAGATCCTGTTGAATGCCCCTACAATGACAAGGTAGTCCTGGCCTTGGATCTTAAAGGGGCATTCGACAACGTGAAGCATGAGGTAACCCTTAACCACCTCAGTCAGACCAACCGTGGTTATAAAACATTCAATTATGTTAGACAGTTTCTTACAGACCGTCAAGCCTACTTACGCATACAAGATGAGGAACATGGGCCTTACGTCATCGGCTCGAGGGGAACTCCTCAAGGCGCGGTTCTCTCTCCCCTCCTGTTTAATATAGCCATGCTTCATCTTCCCCCCAAATTGGCTTCTCTACCAGGGATACATCATGCTCTTTACGCGGATGATATCACGATCTGGGCCACGCAAGGTAACCTGGGTCACATGGAGTCATGCCTGCAAGCAGCAGCGACTGTAGTCGAGGACTACGCAACCTACTGCGGACTCCAGTGTGCCCCGGCAAAGTCAGAATTTGTGCACGTACGTCCCTCCCCTCAGGACACAACTCAGCTCCATATCAGTCTTCCCTCGGGACCGATCCGTGAGGCCAAGGAGATCCGCGTCCTTGGCCTCTTCATACACCACCAACGCAAGGCCGACACCACAATAGCCAAACTTTGCACGGTGGGAGACCAGGTGGGCCGTATGGTCCGCCGGGTCTCCACAAGCGGGACGGATTACGAAACAGGGATGCAATGCGGCTTGCCCATGCTTTCGTAATGAGTAGAATACTCTACTCGACTCCCTACTTGCACCTACGCAAACACGAGGATGATCAACTCAAGGTCATCCACCGTAAAGTTATCAAGCGGGCTATCGACCTCCCTATCACCACGTCCAACTAGAGACTTCTGGCCCTAGACGTGGTGAATACCTACCGGGAACTTCGAGAAGCCCACCTCGTTAATCAATACACGCGCCTTGCACAGACCCGTTCCGGTCACCGCCTCTTGGACCAAATACACATCAAACACGATTACTATATCGATGAAAGAGTGAGAGTGCCAGAACCTTGGAGACGCGCCCTCCGGGTCCGACCCCTTCCCCGCAACATGTCCAAAGAAAACCACAGTGGTCGCCGCCAGGCGCACGCGGAAGCGTTGCAGCGACACTTTGGTCAAAAGGAACACGTGTGCTACGTGGACGTTGCCGGCCCGCATCATGGGGGGTTGTATACTGCCGCAGTCATACACAACGCAAACACCGTAAATGGGCTCACTTTCAAAGCCTACAGCGCAACACACGCGGAGGAGATTGCCATCGCTCTGGATCTCACCTATCCCTCTTCTAAACATATCATCACCGACTCACGAGGGGCCTGTCGGAACTATCAGCTAGGGTGGGCTTCACCGCTTGCTCAGCGCATACTGGAACCTAGCTGCCGATACGTGAATCCAACTCCGCGAAATCTGGTTTGGGCACCCGGTCACCAAGGACTCAGGGGTAACGAACAGGCCGATCAGGCTGCCCGCGCACTCTCTTCCCGGGCTATCTCCCTGTCTTTGGAAGCCTACTCGCAATCAGAAAATTCGGCCCTTTCATTCAAAGATATTACCAATTACTACAAGGAGGAGCACCGGCGCTATCCAGACCCTTGTAAGGGACTGCATCGCGCTGACGAGCGCCTCCTTTTAAAACTGTTTACCAATGCTGTACTATGTCTGGCGGTGCTAAAACATTTCAATTCATCCTTTGATGGCACGTGCCAGTTATCTGGTGAGGTGGCTGACATCTTTCACATCGTCTGGGCGTGCCAGTCTAATCCATCTATCCCCCCCCCAACCCCGATACCACGAGAGAGGACTGGGAGGTGGCCCTGCTCGGCTGTGAAGACCTGAAGGCCCAAGAGGCTCTGGTTCAACGGGTGCGAGCAGCGTTGCTTGCCAATGGAGCCCCGGAATAGGGGTTCCACCTAGTGCTGTGAGGGTAGGAGGCCAATAAGGCCCCAACCCAATCACCTCTCTGTAACCATTTAGTAGGTTATTAAATGTTTTCACCACCACCACCCTCATGGTGCAAGTTGCGTCTCATTATAAACAAAACAACTATTTTGTGAAATTAGCGATTTTTTCTGGTAAAGTTCGACAGCTTGAGAGGTCTAAAATATTTTTTCCTCCAAATATACCTTCTGTGGATTATGTATTCACTCCTCAGATATTCAAAGTGCAGTACTGATATAGCAAAATGCAGATATAACACATTTCGGCTCAATATTTGAGGCGTATGTGGTCGAAAAATGGTTTTAATATTACTGAGCTTCAAACACTTTACGCAAGCCCTTCACTTAACTTGTAGACCAAATTTGGCACGGAAGAGGTACTTATGAAGTATTTTTTTTCACAAACATCGAGACGAGATTCGGGAAGTTCAAGAGGCAGCCACGTGCCCGAAAATTATTTGTATACGAAATATAGCAGTTACCTTTTTTAATGAAGTAAAATCAGCACAATTTTTTTCGAATACATTTGAATTGGTCGCCGAAATGACGGCGGCGTCTGATGTGAAATGACCCAATAGCCAATTCTTCCATCATATAATCGTGTCAATGTGAGCCAGTACAAGAACACTAGTATCATTCGCATTTTAATACGTAACTGTACAGTACCTAATTTTACAAGTTAGCTGCAATGAATAGCTTCTCAATGCGCATAACGTCATGTAGGCTCAGTGGCACTGCGCTTTTGTGCAATACAGATAAAATATGTATGTTGTTGCGCGTCGTACTGTATTCCTTTTAATAAACTAATCGAATGAGTACCATGGTAGATCTGCAAGAATACACATGCAGCTGTGTTGATGCATACTTAGGCATGGAGCTTGACATTCACTTAGATTGGTCGATGCATGCAGCTAAAGGAACATTCTCTATTTGGAGCAGCATCTTTTTATTTGCCTTCGCGAGCAAGTTGAAAGGGTAAAGAAAAGTTCATATCTACGGCACGCAAGGTGTAATCATTCTGCCACAGAGCGCTTTTTATGGCGTTTATCACTCAGCATACCTTTTCTAGCATTTCTCACTGCAGTGGAGATTATTGCCACTGAATATGCTTGCTATGCACTCAATTTATACTTACACATAAGAAAGCAGTTTGTTATGCAGGGTGCATACTGTATGTTGCACTGTTTGTAAAATTTATTTAGGTCATTGTTCCTTCTGTATTTATTTTAGGTTTCCGGGATTGAATTTCCTGTACAGGAAGAACAGCTTAGCCCCACTTCTCTCGAAGGCACCAGTTATCTCAGCAGCTGAAGATGAATGTGCAAGCAGCAGTGACTAGTGGTTTTGCAGTTAGAAGTATACCAACACTGACATTACATTAATACAACCCCAATTACACCACCTTGTCGAAGTTCTCATTTTTAATGTCGAAGTCTATACTGCGAGATATATTAGGTTGTAAATGTGACTCCAGAACCTTGCTTACTCTTTCTACGTGTTTTTTTCTATTGTATATGTGTCAATCAACGCCATACCTCTCAGTCGTTTGCCCAACTGGCGCAAAAGTTTTTAAAGTTGTGGGGATTTATTTTACTGAAAACAATAAATTTCTAGTATATAGAGAGAAAAACAACTTGGTCACGTGAGATATTTCAAAATTTTGCAGAATGCCATCAGAGTCCTACTTGTCAGACTTGCAGTTTTTCTATAATAAAGGCAGATGCTAACATATAGGCTTAATTGATTTTGCTTTGGCGTTATGTTCGGTTGATCCTTACGCTACAGGTTACTGCTTGCACTACTGTGGTGTGATGCGTGCGCGCGCGCGCGCGCGCGTGTGTGTGTGTGTGTGTGTGTATGTTTAAGTGCCTTCCACGTCCTACTTTTTCCTTTTCGGCCCAGTCTACCTACACATATCGCATACATACTCTGGTCTTGTGCAGCTCATTCAAGACCACAACACCTTATTTTATCTGCTGCATGCATGCAGGTATAAGTGCATTGGGTGACACCAGTATCTTCCTTCTTCCCTGTCAGCCGCAGAAAAGGTTCATATATACTTCTCCCCGAGAACAATTGAGGCTTGGGCCAGTTGGTGATGCATATTTGATGGAATGAAGTGCTATAAACGGCTCTCCTCAACACACAAGACTAAGCGTCACCTCCTTTGTCCATGCTTTTGTTGTCCCATTAATCGCGCTTCGTTTGATCAAATATGCTTATCCATATAACTGTCGTTTCAAGGGGGTTTTTAGTGTTACACCTCACTCGCATGGGTGTAGCTTCATCCAACACCCTTATTTTAGGGATGTCCATAAACACCTATTGAAGTAGGGTGTAACGTTTCTTTACATCCTACGCTTTCAGGGTGTTTCTAAACACCCTATTGTTTAGGGTGTTCCTAGAGACCCTAAAAGGGTGTTGCCCATGCGACAAAACAAATACACCCTTATGGGTGTAAAATGTTTTAGAGTGTATGATTATGAGACACGGCGTAGTGGAGGGCTCCGGAACTTTCAACCACGTGCGGTTCTTTAACCTGCACTCAAATCTGAGCACACAGGTCTACAGAATTTTCACCTGTATCGAAAATGCAGCCGCAGCCGGGATGAGATTAAAACCAACAAGATACCTGGTTCAGATGAAATACTCTGTCAATTCATACATTTGTGGCCATTTTTTCTGCTTCAAATTAAGACGGAAATGTTTAAATGATCTAATTACTCTAAGAAGTAGGAAGTTATAATATTATTACGCATGTCGCATCTTAAATATGCACATAACTTACACTTCTGCCGACGCTCATCGTGAAAACGATTCTCTAACTCTCTCTATTCCGTTTATTCAGCGCTATATGTCTGTGCGACGTGAAGGCGTCGCGCAGATATCGTCACACAGCTCCGTGTGCGCCGTGAAGGCGTCGCACAGGGAGCTGATTAGGGTGCTTAACGGCTTGAAGTACACAGCGGCACCAGGTAAAGCGTACTTTTTCTTTCAACCCTATATATCGCATGCAAGATCAGCAATCTTTGTTTTTCGATTGCTTTTTTAGACACCCATACTCGACCTCATGTTTTGCCTTAGACACTCGATTTGACCAAATTGCTGGGAATTATGTCGATGTGGCACCTCGGTATGCCTCTCAAGATAGACGGCTGTCGTGGAATGCGATGATGACGCTTCATAATAAAGTAGCGAGAAGCAGCTGTTTTAGGCGCCCCGAGCGACAACGTGCTGGGCCGGATTAGTAGCGAGCACCGAGGGCCGCGCAAGTTGGCGGGGCCGGAATTAGAGCGTTCCAACCTTGCTCCGATTGAGGATTGCGGCCTGCACGTGTTTCTCTGTCGTAGACCGGTGACATGGTGGGAGCACACCGCAGCGCCACCACATGTAGATGTTGGAGGCCGCAGCAAAGCGGGCACCGAGCGCTCTAGTCCTCGACAAGCAATGTTATTCTATATCTTTTTTCTCTCGCTCTGATTTAGTTCCTACTCTCTTTTGCGCATTCAAGGTACCGGGGGTTGCTTACGTGAGCGACCCGCTCACGTAAGCAACGTTTACACATATCTGCGGCGTTTGCCAATGCTCAACGAGAAGGCAATGAGTTTATGGCACGCACGGCGACCTATCGCTGTCCTTCGACGTGTCCTATAGTTCACTGATTGTTAATGTCACCTTCGAAGTTTCTCTTGTGCGGCTTGTTTATTAACGGGAAAAGTAACGGTATAGTAACGCGAAATAACGCAAAATTGAATTTCTCTCGACCATTATCACTCGCCGCTCATGGCCAACCGTTATACAGGATGGTGCACCGATCATACTACTAACGAAACTCGCAAAGGAAAAAAAAGCCAAAGTTATGTGCTTCTATCATGCTGACCTTGGTTTAGGAATGGCAGACTGACAAAAGCGCTCAAATTATCACGCTCAGGTGATTGTGCCACATTGTTGCGCAATTGTGCGCCACAAGATTGATTTATATGAGAATGAAAATCCCCACACTATTCATCAGCAGGAAGCCATGTAGACACGATAGAGTTAGTGTCACGTTACAGAAATTTCTGAGTCGCAGTTACGGTGTACACAATGTGAAAATATATCCAGCCACCACGCTAACAGCTATAGGGCTTTTTACCAAGTGAAGCTCGTGCTTCGGCACATCTGCAAACACCACCACAAAGAAAAAAACAAATGACCCCGTATCTGCATGTTTTGCTGCCAATGTTGTTGAATGATGATATTCTTTCGACTGGAGAGAGTGAATAAAGAATGTTCTGTGCTAGAAAATGAATCGATGATATTCTGGAGGCACTGCGTTAAAGTGCCTCGAGGCGCGCAGTGGTAGGTTCAACCGCCGTATCGTCCTAATAAAGCGCAGAAAACACCCACGTTTTCAAGCATAGCATTGCATTGTCAGTTTAGCGTAATAAACGCAAAGTTCTTCAGAATTACTCATGTATGACTTTTATAGTATAATAATAATGTGTAGGGCTTAATGGCGCAAGGGCCAATGTGTGATGGCCAAAGAGCGCCATTTCAGTAGACAAGAGATGTGAACAATGATATGGTGTGTGGCTGTATAGGGGCCTTGAAACTCCTCACGCTTACGTGGGTAAAACATATAAGTATTAAAAACATGTCATAGGTGTGAAATATGTGCATTGAAACTTAAAAAGCGAATTGTCATGACAATAAAACTATGCTGAAGATGTAGTTACCGCAGCCGTGACCTCAGTGGTGAGGTCGGGCTACGGATCAGCTCGGTATATGGGTTGAAAGCTATGTATATCATTTTAAAATGCCAACAGTGATTGAACTTTAAAAAGCGGATCCCTACCGATGAGCATGGCCGGATGTAGCAGCAGCTACTATCGGTAGGAAAGCAAAATTGCTTGTTTCTCAGGGAATCGAGCTCATTGCATTGCACAAGGATATGGAGAACCGTAAGCTGTTCCCCACAATGGCGGATAGCCACGAAACAAAAGGTGAACGCGTAGAGTGAGTGTATGCTATTTGTAATCTTGTAAGTGTGACTTGTGTGTAGCGACATCAAGATACTGTTGCCCAATTTTCAAGCCTTGGTTTGATATCGTGCAATTCATTATTCGTTTCTCTATCCCACAGGTGTTGTCAGAACGCCCAGAGCTCCCGTCGTAGGAAGGATTTAATGTAAATTGCAGAGACGAGAAGGAATGTATTAGTGGGTGCATGGTCGTGCGCAGACCCAGCCAGCTATTCCGCCACTACGTTTTCAGCAATCTCGCGGTGCCCTGGCACCCAGCACACCACAACCTGTCGTTTGAAGGCATAAATTGTGCATAAAAGAGAGTAAAGTGATATAAGGACAGAATTGTAATGTTTTCTCAGTGTTTTCAAAGCTGTTACGACACTCAGCGAATCTGTGTACACAACCGCACGTGCCAATTGTAATTCCTTAAAATGCTTGACGGCCACAGATATCGCATGAGCTTCTGCATTGAAGATACTTGTTTGCGGGTGCAGAATACCGGATTTTGAAAAAGCTGGGCCAGCAGCTGCATAGGGCACACCAGTACGAGACTTTGACGCATTTGTAAAGAATTACGGGCAAGTGTACTTATGTTGAAGTTCGAGCAAGTGCGTGCGGATGTGTGCAGTAGGTGCGTGTTTAGTAACCTCTACTAAGGATGCGTCACAGTCAATTATCTGCTACTGCCACTGTGGTGGATATGCTGCGGGAGCCATCAACAGGTGCTCTGGAAGTGGCACGCCTGTTTCCTCAGCGAGACTCCTCACGAGGAGCGAGCAGGGCTGTCTCAGTGAAGGACGGTTGTTGAGCAAGGCAGCTTTGGACACATCATTAATTATGATATGAGCGGGATGTCCCTCGTCAGAGTTAACCTTGAGATAGTATGTGAAGGACAGGTAACATCTTTGCAGACGGAGCGACCATTCATTAGATTCTACATACATGCTTTCTACGGGGCTAGTTCGAAAGGCACCCGTAGAAAGGCGAATGCCTAGATGGTGTGCGGGGTCGAGCATCTTTAAGGCTGATGGGGTTGCAGACTGATAGGTGACAGCACCGTAATCTAGGCACGTGTGTACGAGTCTTCTATACAAATCCATCAGGCATTTCCTGTCTCTACCCCATGTAGTGCGTGACAAGACATTCAGAATATTCATTGTCTTTAGGCACCTGTTCTTTAAATACTTGATATATGGTATGAAGGTTAGCTTTGCGTCCAATATTAGGCCAAGGAAATTATGCTCAGACTTTACAGCCAGACGTTTACCATGCAGGACAAGATCGGGATCGGGATGAATGCCCCTCTTCCGGAAGAACGAGATGCAGGTACTTTTTGCGCGTTCAGCTTGAAAACATTCTCATCTGCTCATTGAGAGACCTTGTTCAAACGTAATTGAACCTGACGTTCACACACTGAGAGGTTAGAGGAATTGAAACACACCTGCACGTCGTCAACATATGTACAATAAAACACATTTCGTGGGATAACAAGGTGCAAGGAGTTCATTTTCACCATAAAAAGGATACAATACAATACCCCTCCTTGCGGCACTCCTGTTTCTTGAACAAATGTACGGCGGACAACACATTGTCTACTCGAACACGGAATGTCCGATTAGACAGGTAGCTTTCGACAATTGCGAACATTCTGCCACGTACATCTAGGTGTGACAGGTCTCAGAGTATGCCAAAGCAGCACGTTGTGTCATAAACCTTCTCCATATGTAGGAACACAGATAGAAAAAATTGTTTGTGAGTGAAAGCATCACGAATTTGTACCTCGATACAAATAAGGTGGTCAGTAGTGTATTTAGTCTCCCGAAACCCTCACTGGTATGAGTCAAGTAGGCTATTTGTTTCAAGAAAGTGCATTAGTCGCATGTTTATCATTTTCTCAAAGACCTTGCACAGGCAACTCGTCAATGCTGTGGGCCTGTAACTTGACGCTGAAGATGGGTCCTAACCCTGTTTAAAAATTGGAATAATGATGGCTTCTTTCCGGGCGGAAGAGATCTCTCCGCAAAACCAAACAGCATTATAAAAAAGGAGGGTTTTTGGGGTTTCAGGGAGCAGGTGTTTCAGCTTTTCGTACACTATACGGCCGGAGCCTGGGGTGGTCCTGTTACAGCAATTTAGCGATGCTTTCAGCTCTGCTAAGATGAAAGGCTCATGGTATGTGTCATTATTTGTCGATTTGCGTTCTCTTTTTTGTTTTTCTGTTCTTACTTTGCAATGTTGGAACGCCGGACTGTAATGGGTTGAGCTGGAGGCCTGTTCAAATTGTGCACCGAGGGAGTTCGCTCGGTCTTCCAAACCATTACATTGTGTGTTTACTAGAGGAAGAGGATGTGCTTCTCGCCCGACTACCCTACTGACCATGCTCCAGACTCTTGCCTCATGTGTATATGAGTTGACGCCAGATAGAAACTTCTGCCAGCTCTCTCTTCTGGCCTGCCAAAGCGTTCTCCTGCCTTGTGACTTGACGTTTTTTTAAAATTTACAAGGATATTTGCGCAATGCACTCAGCCGCAGCTTCAATAAGAAAAGCAGTAGAGAACTCTACAGATGCATTTGTGCTAGAACCACATATGCCAGTCCACCTTAAGCTAGCTATCTTATAAAATTGGTCCCAATCGGCTTTTTCTATGAACCAGTTGCGAACATGAGCAGGACTTTCAGGAGCTGTTGATGTACTCACAATTGTAGGATAATGGTCACTTCCGTAAGGATTGTTTATGCCTTTCCATGTGAGTATTGGTAGGAGCGATGGAGAGACAATGCTGAGGTCTATCGATGAGTATGTATTATTAGCTAGGCTATAGTATGTTCACTATTTTCGGTTGAGGAGACACGCACCAGAAGAGAAAAAAAAAACTGTTCAATAAGGTGGCCTCGCACATCGCCGCGAGAGTCACCCCATAGGCTACTATGAGCATTGAAGTTCCTAGGGCAAGATACCGTTCTAGAAGTTCAGCTATCAGCGACTGAAACTCGTGTTTAGTCAATTGATGGTGTGGTGGTATGTAAATAATGCAAATTGTAACCAATTTTTTTAATATGATAGCTCGGACAGCTACTGCTTCCAGGGATGTCTGAAGGGGTAAATGTGTACAGGCTGTTCCTTGATTAACAGTTATAGCAACACCACCGGATGAGGCGACAGCATCATCTCGGTCATTTTGAAAGATAACGTAATTGCGCAGAAAGTTAATGTGTCTAGACTTTAAGTATGTTTCTTGCACACACAGCACTTTTGGTGTATGTTTGTGTGGAAGTTCTTGGATATCGTCGAGGTTCCTAAGCAAGCCTCTAATGTTCCACTGTGTTATATGTGTCATTTTAAAGATGTGTGGTGCTGTATGTACAAGTAGTGTTACTTCAGGTTACAGAGCCTTTTGGGGGCCCCGTAATCCAACGTTTTTCTTTCTGGGCATGCTTCAAAGAGTTGCGCCTATCCTTCGGCGCCTGAAGCGCTGGAGGAGTGGGACTTGTATCCATCACCTCCTGTGAGGTGTCGGATGGTGCCTCATGAGCAGGCACAATAACAGAAGTTTCAGACGTAACTGCAGGTGCAGTGGTCTGGGTCCCGCAGTGTCTGAAGTCTGCTAAACCTGTTTGGCAGGAGACGGAGCAGCACAGGCTACTCCAGCCTTGGGTGCAGATGGCGCGACCACGGTCACACTTCGTGTGACATTCGCAGACGCGGAAAGATGTGGCGCGGCGCCCTGGCGCGTCACATCTGCAAAGGAAGGAGAGTGCTTGTTATGGAGGGACAAGCGCTGGCGCGCCTCTTGAAAAGCCAGGTTGAATTCAATTTTAAGTTGAAGAATTTGTTTTTCCTTTTTCTAGGATGGACATGATCTCGAGTAGGCGGGATGGTCTTCTTTGCAATTCACACAGCCGGCTGCAGCAATACAATTGTCCGATGGGTGTTCGTTGGAGCTACAGTTTGCGCAAGTCGCGTGCCCTCTGCAGCTTTGCGATACGTGTCAAAAGCGCTGACATTTGAAACACCTACGAGGATTTCGTATGTAGGACCTGAATCGAAGCTTGCAGTAGCCGGTTTCGATTGAATCGGGTAAATCGCTAGTACCAAAATTGATAATTTCTGTTTTGTTCACTACATATAACCTTCACTACATGCTGGTCTTGCCAGCCTTTGAATAACTCTCTGATAATCCAAGAAGGTTGTCATCAGAGATGACACCGCGGACTGTGTTCAAGGATCTGTGGGGGCCTACGGAAACTGGGACATCCCCAAACGCTACCAGTTTAGGTAAGTTGTCATATTGCAGCTTGTCGCGAACCTCCAAAAGGAGGTCGCCACTTCCAAACTTGGTTACACGCTATCCTGGGCCGATTGCTTCGGTGAGTGTTTTCGAGACAAGAAAAGGTGAATTCGCTCGGACTGTTTTGTTTTCTTTTTGGCTATGCACAACTACAAACTTTGGGAAAGACTGCTTTGGTTTTGAAAAGAGGAACGATTCTTTGGTGTGCCACCTTTCGGGTGTCGATCAGGGAGAGGGGGGAAAAAGTTGGCCATACAGATTGTGTAAAGTTCAGTGGCGATGGTGGCCACCCACCTCCGAGCCCAACAAGGGGACGCTACAAGGTTAAATAGTAAGCACCTGGAGACGCCAGCCATGCATCGCCGCTATAACTGAATATAACTAACCAAAGTTAGGTAACTACATAGGGTTAACCCTCGCCGCCAGGAAATGTGGAAGAAAATGGAAAAGCGAAGATGACAGGACAGACAAAATGTGACAGATGAAGACGAAGATGTAGGAAGAGAAAAAAAGGCGACTGCCGATTACCCTGGGTGGGTCCACCCAGGGATGCCGTCTACGTGAAGCCGGGGCCAAAAAGGTGTGTTGCCTCTTCCGGGGGCCCTTAAAGGTCCAAGCCCCCAGCGTCAGCTCAACCCCCAGGATCCCCTTTCCTGCAGACACGGCTCAGCCACGCACATCTAGGCGTCGGAGGGAGTCGAAACTCCTCTGGTAGCTCGGGTCCATGGTGTCGCTACACACTAAACGCCTGCGTAAGCAGATGCCCCTGCCGGGCTTTTATAGCATAAAGTGTAAATAAACATCCCGCAGTATATTGACGTGTTGATGTTCGCCCTTTGATATGCACCACATTTGCTTTTTAATCAATACTACTCACAGGTTTGAGCGCAGAAACAAGAGCAATAATTGTGCGTGCTGCAGAAGAGATTGAATTTCGGAATTAAAGGAAACCGAATCAAAAACAAACCAACAAGCTGTTTTGGGTGACAAACAGACAAGTTTACAGACGGACAGACAGACGAACGAAATTTTTGCGTCGGAAAATCTCACTAAAGACGATTGTTTTTGAAAGTAAGTGGTATGAAAAAAAGAGGCCGGTTTTCGGGGCTCGGAGCTGTGACTAAAGAGGAGCCGATAATCCTTTGTCTTCGATGTGGAGGAAGGAGAGGATGTTGCTTGCTGGCGCTGGTTGAGTTAACAAAGGGAAGGGAACCTCGCTGGAAAGTACTGACCTTTTTGCAACATTGACTTGTAATATTTCACTATTATATTTTGCCTCCTATTCTTCACTCTTTCAGAACTTTGTTGCGGTAAAATGCTTCCCAGACGACTATTCGAAACCTATAGTTTATAAACCATGTTTAACACGACTGTGTTGAGTGCCCCTCCAAACAAATTTATCCGGTTGACTCTCACAGCGCAAACTTACTTCTATATTTAAGTTAGTAATGCTTAAGTTAGACTTGTAAAGAATTTCTGGGGCACTCGACAGATCACTCCTAATAAGCCTCGCGAGAGGCAAATACAATGCAGGTTGATTGGATCCGCCAATCCTTCAGAGAAATCAAAGGAAAATAAGCCAGAGAATATTTCATCAGAGATATCTTCGCGTCACCTAGTTCTCTGTAACAAACTGACAAAGAATTGAAAAGTATAGACTGTGGATAGGATGGACTTGAGTTCAGTGAGGGATTGGCTAAGGCACGCATGCAGTGGGATTGAAATCGGGGAGGCTTTCCTCAAGAGTAAGTGATCTAAAATGCGACCTTTCTTTATTCTTTCTGGTTTCATATTGCTGCTATACTTCTGTCTTAATCACTAAACAATTTTGCTAATAGGGGCGTGTAAGACGTGTAGTGGTCTGACTATTGCTTGATGCGATGAGCATTACTCTGTCTAAATAGCATTCATTATCACGAAGACAAAATGCTGGCTGCTTCACGGCGTTCAGTTCGCTTCGTGGCTGTGAAGCATTTTCTCCCTTTTCTGTGCACAAGTCATCCAGTAAACTGCCAGGAAACATTACGGACCACAGAAGAGCACATAGTCAACTTTGAGCCTACCAGCGTTGCTATGTGGGGCGCCACCTACCGTGAGCTATGGTGGTGAGCTAAAGATCGGTCTTCATGTTGGTCACTGGATTAGATCGTTCAAACTGAGCATTCCGGCCACCAAATCCGAAACAGGACCCTCTCAGCGAGATTCGCCGAAAGGGCTCTCTCCGCGCCGATCGCTCTCGCACCGATTTTAACGGCGTATGCTGCTACATTGGCTCGCCGTGAACCGATAAGTGTTCTAGCCAAGGAATTTGAAAAATGGCGGCCGTGTTTGATTCATTCGTCGTGTCACAGTCAAGCAACGTGCGCTAAGCGGAAATTTTGGATAAATTGCCACATTTGCGGAAAAACTACAGCCCACGAGCAGTAGCAGCATAGTAGTGCTCTCTGCAGGTGCTTTGTTCTGATTGAAAAACATGAGCCCGGCCGGCTACCTGTCGTACAATCGTGTGCCGTGCTTCAGCAGCCTTGCTGTGGTAGTAAGGGGAAATATGCCAGCACAATGCACGAATTATTTTACCGAGAAAAAAGTCTGAAGAGGTGGGCCGGATAGTTCATGTTTACGTGCCGTGCGAGAAAAACATGCGAAAGCTTCCAGTGACGGTATGTGATTGTGCTTTCTTTGTCCTTGTCTTGAGTTTTTGCTGGCTTTTCTGGCATCTTAACCGAAAAATGAGCACAAATTTTTTCAGGCTCCCCTCCGCGAGGCTACGTGCAGAAACGAGCTCGGATAACGGCATGTGGAATGTTCGCAGAGGAGGAGAAAACCTTCAATTAAACAGAGCAGTTTGGTGCATGCGGCTCTTTGTGGGTGCCGAACTAACATTCTAAGATCTGCGTAGCGTGGCATGACCGCACACAGTGTTACGTATATCAGCGCGTCCAAAAGACCGCACAATACTGCCGTTAGTACGCGAGCATGTGCTGTCACGTATCTGGGTGAACCATAATTGAAATTGAAGTAAGGGTAATTTAATAGTCACAATAGTGGGAGCTGCATCCGTAGCCGCTTTATGTATAGTACGAGAAACTCATCTCACTCGAAAAAATCCTAATGTTGCATGTTAGTGTGAGGACCCACCAAAATTGTTATCCTAGTGAGCACGTTCACGAATGTTCATTTACATTGTATTTTGATACTTTGGTGATTTTAACTAGATACATCTATATTAGAGTACTAAAACCTAAATAGCACGCTCTACTTATATATGAAAATCTATCTCCCGGCAACACAGTCAAAGTGTAGTCCAACGATGCGACCCCTAGTAACGACGAACACTGCAGCTTTCACGCAAATACCGGACCTCAGAGATGGTACGCTAGCCGTGGTCAACTTGAAGTGTATAACACAGCATTAGTTATGTTTGGGCAAGTCAAGGATGGTCAATCAATAGAGGGTGCTGGATGAAAAAGGAAATAATTAAAAAAACTGCAGAGACGAGTACTTAGTCATTCGCGTTTTCACACGCCTTTGTTGCCAAACCGCATGAGCTTTTGTCTACCGCACCCTGTGCTGGTGAGTCATCCGCATGGCGGAAGCGTTCTCACGGTGAGCCAGTCTAAGAAATAAGTCTAAGAATAGGTTATATGATATAATTCTGTCTGTATAATTTTGTTTGTCTGTTATGTGATGTACATTGTATGATGCAGCACATACACACGGAGCAGAGAGAGAGAGAGAGATAAAGATGCAAGGAAAGGCAGGGAGGTTAACCAGACGCATATCCGGTTTGCTACCCTGCACTGGGGAAGGGATGAAGGGGAGAAAAGAGGTTGCAGAGAGATGAGAAGGTACACACAATCACGAGCACATTCGGGGAGCGCACACAGTCTACAGGCGGTCGCTCAAGTTTGTTGACTTTAAGTAAAGTAGCAGTGCTTTAGTCGCTTTCTGCTGGACTGAGGCAGATGCCCAAGGTCCTAGTATCTTCTGCACACAAAATGGTCCGGGGTCAAGTTGATTCAAAACCATCCGGAGCTGGCATCGCTGTGTGTCGTAACAAGCGCAGCTGCACAGGACGTGTTCGATGGTTACACAAGGAGCAAATTCGTATATATCTTCCCTGATATTTTCATCATTTATTTATTTTTATATTTTATTTCTTGGCAATATTGGTGTTATGGTTGCAGAATTTTTTTGTTTTTTTCTTTGTTTTTTTTTCTTTTTGCTCGCGTCCATGTTATCTTCTGTGCTATGCTGGTATCAGGATGTTTCATACGAATGTATATATATATATGTTTTTATTACATCGTAATTGGAATTGTAATGTTAGCTTATGGTCTTTATTGTTATACACATCTTTGTCATTGTCCCACCTGCCTTGTATAGGGTTCACTGGCCTCGTCAAGCTGTCCATAAACAGCTTTTAGCCAGTGAACCTCTCCAAAACTTGTTTCTTTCTGGGAAAATAAAATGATTTGATTTCATTTGATTTGAAGTGGACCCTGTCGCGACACCTCTCCCGACAGGATAATCCGGCAGCGTGCTGTCACACTAATTGTGGAGAGACTGCAGCATCGTGTGTGTTGACTCCAGACAGCCGACCGGCTGTCTAGCCAGGCTTGTTGTTGTGCGAAAGTATTTTTAGGCTGTATGTTGACCAAATGACGAAATTTTTTCAGCTGATTTCTTGGAGGAAGAGGAAGGCATAGTCTGGGAACGCAGAGGCTGGGACACGTCTCTAAGGAAAGGAGAGTAGTTTGCTGCTTTAGTAGGGCATCAATAAGGGGTTCGTCCCACGAGGCGGTATCAGATGAGACGGTAGTTGGGGAGCTTGGTGCTCGAGGCCGAGTCCGGGAAGCGCGAACAGACGTCGTACTTCGCGCGGACTCTGACTCAGGGTTTGATGCTACATCGAGTTGTTGGTGTCAGTTTGTGGTGTATACGAAGGGCTCGGCAAGTAACACTGATGTTAATACAGCCCAGTGCTTACTGTGCGGGTGGTGTAGTGGCACCCGACCTTTGACTGTTAATATGTGACCATGTGTAAATAAAGTGAAATATGCCAATAACTGAGAAAATGGCCCTGTCAAGTCCTTCAACGTGTTATCGTGGTCACCTGAACCATCGCAATCACCTCCATCATCCCTAACTTAACTGTGTTCTTTCTTAAAGGGCATGCACGATGAGCCTGGCGAACACACGAGGTAGCGGAGTGCAAGTATCACCTCACATGGTCGTTTCTCAGGCTGAAACGCGATAAATCCTCGTTGTAAACCATTTGTACAAACGCAAACGGAGTGTTTTTCACCTCTAACTTGTTCTTCGTATATTTCTCTCAAGTTTACAGCACTAAAGCAACTAAACAAGATCAACTGAATCATTGAACGTTGCCTTGAGTGTGCTAACTGTCGAAGACGTTTTCAACCAAAAGTACGAAAGATGCTCCCCTGTTAAGACGACATGGGCGCTCACTTTTCTGGAAACGGTTGATTGGTCCGCAACCACCCCGTCCTATAAAAATGCCACCCCAAGCACACGGGTTGAAAGTGACGTCATTTCAGGCTAGCAAAGTGACCGACGGCCAAGTTTATCAACATTGAGACAGGCTGCGCGTGCAGCTTACCGCTGTGTCGAAACTTGTCGGTGTCATTCGAGCGATATGGCGAAATAAAACGTGTACGCGCTTTGCCCGTCGTGTCATAGAGTAATATATAGAAAAATAAGAGAGGACACTCCCATGGGCACATGCGGCTGACGTTGGTTTGCAGCGCTACAAAAAACAAAAAAAAGTGTTGTGTACCTTCGCAGCCTCAGAAATGTAAGACCGCAGAGAAGGATGTCTCGAAGGCTACTTTATAGCAATTAGGTTTATTATACAGCCTCTGAGACAACTCCTCATGACGTGCCCTTTTCTCAGACCATGCTTTATTTTTTTATCACGTCGTTTGCACGCATCGATTGACTTCGTGTAAGCTCCACCACTTGAACGGCAAGCAACCGATGCCACTGTATGCCTATGGGAGCTTTTTTTAAGAAAACATGAAAATTTTTGGAGAAGCGAAAACTTTTATTTGCAATTGATAATCTTGGCAAGCACATTTATTGTTTGATGAATGCGGGTACGAAGAGAGATGTTCATTGGACTGCAAGAAGTGGGAACACAGCTACCATACCATGAGTATAAATTACAGACAAGAAATAAATATAGACACAACATTATAGGAGCCACAGAACAGTAAATCTGCAATAAATGCACACAACTGCCTATGCAACGTACAAAGCAACACGGCCGGCTGTCGTTGCGCAGCACTTGACTCCGGCATGAAAAGCTAACAATGTGAACAGTGACACAGAAAAGCTAACAATGTGAACAGTGACTCGCTTTCTTGAGCCAGGCAAAAATGTTCTCGCAAATGTGCTGCACAGCATACCGAAGAGTTTTTTTTTTCTCGCGTGAAGCAATCTCCGAAAATAACGTGCAAAGTTAACAACACAAGAAAGCTGTCTGCGCCGAACAACACAATGCGAGAAATGTTAGTTTATGGCTTCAAGTACGAATGCAGTAGGCACTTTACAAAGTAATGATATACCTAGCAGCAGCCAAGCTGAGAGGTAACGAAACAAATGAAGACCACAACGCGCGCCGGGCACGTTATCACACACCATTTATCGCGTCTCCCTGCCGCTGTCCAATACTTCTTCATTGCCCTAAATGCTCATGAACACGGAGCGTTGCAATGTTTTCGTCGCATCAACGCCATGTGCACTTCTCTCGCATTTGATTCATGTCAGATCTGGCCAGACCATGTGCACGCAAGGCAATAAATACGGATGAGAAAACCACAATCAAGGCCACATTCGCACTCGCAAAGAGACGTAGATGTATAATGCACTAGAAAATGTACTGTCGTAGATAATTAGTACGCGCGTTTTCTTGGAAGCATTGAGTTACATGCCATCTTCCGGCCAGCGTGAAGCTGCGTATATAGTGCCACCACTTTTGGCCAGAGTGACTACTCCTAATTTTTATGTTACTCTATGTTCATACTTCGCAGAGCTTGTGGTACTGACTTGTGTATGTTACCGAGCAAACATTGAATTGTGCGATGGCATCCTCCCGTGCGAACGGCGCATCGGTAAGGATGCTACGCCGAACGTTGATCTGCTGCCTTCTGTAACACACGGTGACATCGTGAACTGTTTGGTGCTGTCGACATGTCATGTCACGCTGAAATAAATCACCATCTGCCAGTCACTGGACGGCTACAACTACATTACCAGCGGATGGGTGAAGAGCCCAGCAGCAAGGCACCTTTCATCACAGCGTGTCGCTGTTCTAAACAAGGTTAGTTACCACGGAATTTCACGTTACGGTCGAAGTAAAACGATAAAACTTCGCCTTTCTCAAGAGGCAGTGGCTTCGAAAAGATCTACTGCCGATAGTTCATCACGCTCTGGTTCTGCGTCTGTTGCAGGCAATTCGAGCGATGTACCAAACTCCATGAATTGCGTGCGCGCTGCGAGTGCACGCCGTCTAGCGGCGAAAACGCGCACATACTGCGGTAGTAGTCTGGTCATAAACGCCATGGCCAGTAGGCTCGGTGCACATTCGGGGTTCGCGTCGTTCATTGAATTCACGGGTAGTCTTATTTAAATAACACACTTTCACATGTTTTGCGCCGTTAGACCTCATATAACAAAACGAGACTAGGTTGTTTGCGCGCAAGAGGTCGTCTGTAGACGCTGAGAATTTAGGTAGCGTTATGAAGAAGCAACGCGATGACGTCACTAAAGAAGGTAAAGCTTTACATAACTCGAAAATACCTTTACCTATGATGAAATGTAAACTGCAAGCACGGATGTATATCTCTTTTTCTGGTATTTTTCGGTTAAAACGTGCCAGTCAAGCGATGCGGCGCTTTTAGAACGACATCCTTGTTTGCACGCACTGATTTGTAATTATATCGCGGGAAAACTAAGCATTCAAACACGTTCCTGCGCCTTGTCCTAAAAGGCAGAAGTTCCATTTCTGCATTCAAAAATGGCACAAAAACTTATGATGATGAAGCCAGTAGCGCGACTGAAGACGAGATTTCGCCACTTCAAAGCTCCCGACTACGCTTCCATTAAGAAAAAAAAAGAAGTCACAGCTTTCCTGCAAAGGCGAAGCAATTAACGCGACAGGAAGACATTGGAAGGTCACGCGCAGAATGGCAAGCAGATCAAAACATGCCCCGCGTTTCTCACGCACAAATTACACCCGAAACGTAATCACAGGTATGGATGAACGTGAATAAGCATCCAAGTTGTTACTTCGCTCTGTCTGAAAAGCGCGCTCCTTTCGCAAACGGAGACTGCAACGAGTGCTGTTACCTTTCGTGCAGCCAGTAACTGAAACAAAATCGTTTTTGTGAAAGTCCAAGGCGTCCGATTGTTCCCACCCTCCCCTCTCTACGGAGCAAAGTACGCGTGAGAGATGAGAGTTGGTGACATCGCGTGCGACAATATGGTGACGCGCGCTCATTGCACCATCTCACTGGTAATGCTGAAAACAAGATAGTTCCCCCCAGATGCCTATTCAGCGGTGAATAGTAGATATAAATAGCTTGCCATTTGAACGTTGAAGGAGGTCCTCCTTCGTGGCTCAGTGGCTAGCGCCTTGCACTCACAATTTAGAGTTTTTTTCTGTATTATATTTATTCTTGCGTTTTCCTATATAGATACGAATACATATACGGGGAATCCAGCCAGGAGTGTCCATTAGGGTGTTATCGCAATAATATACTGACATACTGCACCAGACATAAAAGCACGTAGCCAAACAAACGGGTGGTGCGTATACGAGCAGCAAATTTTTTAATGCAAATATTCCAACAATGAGGCATTATGCCTGCAAATGGTCAGATAGTGCTCCCTGGCCCAGACGTTATATATATATATATATATATATATATATATATATATATATATAATATATATATATAATATATATATATATATATATATATATATATATATATATATATATATATATATATATATATATGCGATCTAAGCGACAATAATGCCAGGGAAAGCATAGGGCAAGTTACTTGACTGAACCCTATAGTAAATGTGAAGAAAGAAAAGTGGGTGAAAAGGTAATTTGCCATGGGCAGGAACCGAACCTATGACCTATGAATAACGCGTTCGATGCTCGACCACTGAGCTACCACGGACGCTATACTCCTATATATATATATATATATATATATATATATATATATATATATATATATATATATATATATATATATATATATATCAGAAATGTAGGAGGTCTGGTACGCATAAAAAAAACTCAAGCGAGTACACGTACGAGAGAGCAATGCTTTTATGCCTGAGGTTTCAGCCGTGGAACGACCTTCGTCAGAGATTGAATAGTAGACAAGCATAAGGGCCGGTAAAGTCACACAACTGATAATTATGGTGGTTAGAAAATTTGCGCTCAGCTTCGGTTCCTCATGTGGCCAATATTCTAAAAGCACACCACAACATCTTGCAACAAATTGATGGCTTGTGAGACATTTTTTACGGAACCATCGAGGTTAACTTACCGCAGTTCACGCAACCTGTATGATACATTAACATGAACAAAAATAACTAATCGGTCCAACTACAGTGGTTGCCATGTTTTCAATAAGCCCCACTGCGAGGTTTTCCCGTACAAGTCAAGTACCCATACCACAATTAGAACTGCCTCAAACTTTTCCTTAAAGATCAACAGACTTCACTTGCGACAGCGCTTATGTTATCTACATGTTTCAGTGCTCCACTTGCCGCATGCAATACATTGGGCATACCGAAACGTCATTCAGGTTACGTTTTAACCACAGAGCCCATGCTTCTAACCTTCCATTCGTTAACCTTCATTTCATTTACTGTTTTAATTTTGTTTTTTTTATTTCGTTAACCTTCATTTCGTTTACTCTGGTATCTTACAATGTGCGTGCCATGTGCCCACGATATTCGCTTGGCTTATTAAGTGCTTTATTGCTTCAAACATGTGCCCTACGCCAGCTGCGCGCTCATGCATACCGAAACGTCATTCAGGTTACGTTTTCACAACCACAGAACCCATGCTTCTAACCTTCCATTCGTTAACCTTGATTTCGTTTACTGTTTTCATTTCGTTTTTTTTATTTCGTTAACCTTCATTTCGTTTACTCTGGTATCTTACAATGTGCGTGCCATGTATCTACGATATTCGCTTGGCTTATTAAGTGCTTTGTTGCTTTAAACATGTGCCCTACGCCAGCTGCGCGCTCATATCTTGAGTTTTTGACAGCGATCTTGTTGCTCAACACTCGCATCAATTTATACTGACAATGTTGTTTAGGGACAGTTGTCGTATTTCTTAATCACCATTTGCATCAACTTTGCCATTTCACCGGCCCTTAAAAGGGATATATATATATATATATATATATATATATATATATATATATATATATATATATATATATATATATATATATATATATATATATATATATAATCTGTAACCACCTAGCTTTTTCAAATACCAATTTGTCTTCAATCAATTCGTTCTTTCAGCGAAAAAGAGCACAATATAAAAAAGTAGAGAAATAAAGAATTGACGTGGAGTTCAGGAATTTTCTTGGACAACGAAACAGCAGAAAACACAAAAAGAGCAAAAATATTTGACTCTGAGACCTTTCACTTTTTCTGAGACCTTTCGCTTTATATTACCATAGGTATCATACAAATCTAAAAGCGCCATTTCCTAACAACCTTGGCGGTACTCCAGCGTAAATTTTGCTGGACTGCTTCAGGGCCTGAATAATTTTTTTCCTTAGCTCGTGACAGTTGGATTCGCGGAAGGCATTTTGAATAAAACGGCTTGAGTGGCCACGTTTCTCTCATTTCAAATAAGAAAAAAATATCGTCTCTGTCATCGTGCAGTGCGAACTGTTTGCGTCAATGTATGCTTATAAGTTTGCTTCACGTATACGAGATCCCCGCGGGACTTGAATCTGAGCCAACTATAAAAGCAGACACGCGGCAGTAAACCCAAGCACTTTATATGCAGTTAACATTACCCGCGTCACTCTTATATATATTTCAATACATCAGAAGTCTCAATGTCGATATTTAGGGGCTCTCTGATGACGACAATGTATATTTATTTCATATTGAGGTTATGTATGACGCTAATGTAGGTGGTTGTCGGCACAGGTTGCGGCGTGCCCTTGAATGTGCTGAATCGCTGAGGAGTACGAATAAGTTAGGTAGCAGTTTTCACTCCTCGGATGCGCATGGGATTTACGTGGGCAGTGAATGCCACTAGGGAACTTTATATGCGTCAGAAGCCCTATGAACCTTTTAAAAGGAAGGATTCAGCGTCTCTGATTCGTTCTTGAGCACCAAATACACACGGCATAAAAGTCAACATACACAGTGAAAATATATATACATAATAAACTATACACTAGCCGCCGTGGTGGTCTAGTGGGTAAGGTACTCGGCTGCTGACCCGCAAGTCGCGGGATCGAATTCCGGCTGCGGCAGCTGCATTTCCGATGGAGGCGGAAATGCTGTAGACACGTGTGCTTAGATTTGGGTACACGTTAAAGAACATCAGGTAATGGAAATTCCTGGAGCCCTCCACTACGGAGTCTCTCATATTCATATGGTGGTTTTGGGACGTTAAACCCCACATATCAATCAATCAATACATAAAACAATTATCTATGTTTCGATCCGAGCGCATGCATTAACAAAACCGAATCTAAAAGACGTCGCCACGCTCATTATGAGGCTCGCAATCACAAAAGCACGGCAACTAAACCATATGCCTTTTCATTCAACTTCACCATTGAAGAAACACAATCTTATACAAGCCAAACCACATATGCTTCGCAGCTGGTCCATTAGAGATAGAGATAGAAGAGCAAGGCCAGAAAGTGAACGAGACGGCAGTATCGGGTACGCTAGCATGCACAGGGGGAGGGGGATGACGGGGGCTTATGTTTGTTGCATGATCATTGAACCAAGCTTCGCTTTCACCCGAGTTTGATTAAAACGTACGGGCGACTGATCAAGAGGCGCTTGCGGTACACGTCCCGTGTGGTCTCGCATATGGGAAGCCATAAAGCCATAGCTATCGTTAACACAATATATATATATATATATATATATATATATATATATATATATATATATATATATATATATGACATCTGTGTGTGTGTGTATGTGTGCAGATCACAGTAACGTAATGCATTGATAAATGTCTGTCACCTATAGAAAGTCTGTGATCAAAAAGGTAGAAATTGTGATCGTAACGTGTCGAATAAAAAACAGCGGTGTCGAATAAAAAATAAGTCAAATCCTACACGTAGTTCTTTAAAACTCAGTCCCATCCATCAAGCCGACACTGCGTCAACAATAGTGACTAAAGCAATCAAGCAAAATCACTGCATACGAAACGTATCATTTGTAGTTGGTTGTTTTGCTATGTTATTGCACACCACAAATGCCTTTTCTTGAGCGAGTTGCCAATAACGACAGGACAAGATATAGTAGGGCAAAACTCGAACGGTAAAATTAAGAGGCCGACTTTGCTGCCCCTGCATCTCTTCGTGTTTGTTCTCGAGTATTTAGCGACACCATCATACTTTTTCGCTCCAGGACGGCATAGTTTCAATTGAAGACAACGGAAGTGAAGGTAATAGGCCGATCCAATCGTCAAGAAATAAGTGATTGTAAATGGGGCAGCGAGGAAGGAACACTATAATTTGAAGCATTTTTGAGAGGCCTTCTATAAATGCAATGAACAAACGGACGAAAAACGCTGCTCACAATCCAGAACAGTGCTTCAATCTATAAAGAGAAGCACTTGCTCTTCAAGTTTATACTCATCGCCAATATGCCCGGGCAACAAAGGAGGGCACTGACAAACGAATTCAATTGTGTTTACTATGTCACAAAATGTATTGCTATATCGTCAATTCACAGACACCTTTTGAATAACTAATTCAAGGCCAAATGACATCCTCCAATCTACAAGAGCCTAATCCAAATTTTTACTAGGACTAAGGAAAAAGGAAAGTGTCGTGTTTGTCTTCACTGCTTTGTCCTACTCAAAAGGGCGCTACTTCAGCACATGGTATAGCGCGGCTTCATGTGATGTCGACAGAATTTTTCACTTCCGTAACAGTTTTGCGTTCACAGTTGTTAGGACAATGCCGAAAAACATCTGGTAAAAGGCATAGTCAGTGAATCACTGACAAGAAATATAATTAGCTAATGAAACCAACTGACGTGAAGTTAGGCCAAGGAACCCTAAGGGGACATTATTTGTGATTTCTTTGCACTCATGTAATAATTTACCCTAAATTTAAAAAAATAACTAAAGCGGACACAAGATCACTCTTTTTATCGGTGAGATCCGAACCCACAACTTTTAAAGATGTTGTGGGTTTGGATCAAAAGAAAGGGCAACTTTTGTTGTGACACGTTCTGTGTAATCTGTCTTCTGGATTGTTTCGTTTGTAGCAAGCAATACACAGGTCAAGCCGAAGAACCTATTGTCTGGTTTTCAAGAGTATATAGGCACACCACGTCTTCCCTTCGAAAGCTGCCTTTAACGAAACACGTAGCTCTTCTCGGTGATTTTTCCAGCAATGCGAAAGCTACAATTCTACAGTCAGGGATCACCTCTGGTCTTGACTGAAAATTTCGCGAACCATATCTCATATAACAAATTCAGTGCCATTACATTAGGCCTTAATACAAGTTCCGCCACTAGCTTTCTTGTGCTCTTAACATGAAATACGCATTCGTGTGCTTCAAGTAATCATGTATGAATGTTTTTTTTTAATAATGACGCCTTATTTACACGTATATGACTTTTCACTTGACATATACCCATGTTTATTTAGGCTTTGGTTGTTGTTGTCGTCGTTGTTCTGCCCATGTTTCGACATGTGCGGGCTACTCTGGTTTGCTTCTCTCTCTATTTTTTTTCTTTTGCGCGTGCGCAATTTCAAGAAACCTTTCGACCATACGAAATAATTTTTTTTCATGTGTACGGATTGTATCACTGCGTAATCATTAATAATATCTAAGGCTTAATGTCCCAAAACTGCCATATGTATATAAAAGACACCGCAGTGGAGGGCTCCAGAAATTTCAACCACCTGTGATCATTAAAGTGCACCTAAACTAAGCACACGAGCTTCCCACGCTTTCGCCTTCATGTGTAATCGATGTGACGCACTAGGATATAACTAGTAACTATTCCAGTGTTTTTGTTTTTTTCTGATGAAGGTCGGGCTCAAGGCAGAAATGTCAATAAATTCACTTTTCACTTGTATGTCCAACACCCTGTTTCTTCCACCCCTTCACAGATTTGGCGACGCGTTGTTCTCTTTTCTCTCTCTCTCTCTCTCTCTCTCTCGCGGTATATATATATATATATATATATATATATATGGGTAAACTAGGAAGAGGGCCCAGTGTCACCCACATACATATTAAAAATACTTTTTTATTGTTAAAGTCGAGGTTCTCACTTCCTATAACGTTTGAAGTTTGAAAAACAGCGTGTTGACGAAGCCTGCTCTATTTTCGGGAAGAGACGTAATTTTCTTCCCATTCTATTTCGTGCAATATATGCCTAATTACATTCCCACTAAATTCGTCTGCGCGTTGTCTCCATTGAATTCCCATTCCATTCCGGGGTCACAAAAATGCAGAATTATTCCTAAATCATTCCTATTCCGGAGTAGAAACTCCGGAACACTTGTCACAGTGTTGTCAAGGCTTTACTTAGATGATCATTGACTGTAGCATCCATGTATAATATCCCACACTTGGTGTTAGAAAACGCGTACGCGCTGTATTATTGAAGAAGTTTTAAAGGCTTGGCGCAACATTTGCTGAGGTGTGAAGGAACGCACGTATAGCTTTGAGAACACTGTCCAAGTATTGTGGCCGCCGACTTGCCGAGCGTGGAAATACCCGCAGGAGCCACGGTTCGAATCAAGGAGCGACCAAATGATGAAGGTAAGTTCACGTACTGCACTGGCATAATTGCTTTCCTAACGATGGGGGAGTATGGTCTCTATATTTTAATGGTATGCTCACAGACTTTGCGTGGATGACTGCGCATATGAAAGTGTAGTTACTGTTTTTACCCGCAAATAATACATAAACACTTGTCGCTCACCAGGCCCGAATGCTGCGCACGAATGAACTGCTTGCTACTGACGCGTGTGGCACGTAAGTATACGTACGCAATCGTTCTATATATATATACAATAGCTCATGCGAGCGGCTGCGTTCTTTAAAAGTTTAGTGCGCCCAACTAATCTCTCACGGAAGCAAAAGTAGACGCTTCTACGTCTTTTCCTATGTCTCTATCTTCGATGCACGGCTGCGAAAGCAAGCAGTGGTGCACTCAAGAGCGTAGCCGTCCACTCGCATGATCTAGCTAAAAGTGCCTCACGACACCCGCGTTCGAGCCTTATTGTGTAGTTTAGCACGGCAAAAACTACGCTGCCTTAATGCGCTTGTAAACAAAAAGTACTGGGTTGTATTGGCGTGCTGAAGCGTGATCACTGAGGTAGTACAGCGCATGGCGAAATTTCAGGCATTCTTAGAAGCCGATCACACCACTGTAGAAATAACAATTTCAAATCAAAATCTTATTGCTATTATATATAATTTCAAAGATAGAGACAACAAGCAAATCACAGCAATAAAAACGCTAAAAAGCAAAATTATTGTATGATTGCTGGAGAATTGTATGATTGGTGGGTGGTGTATAATTGGTGGAGATTTGTGTATGATTGGTGGTAATTGTGGAACCTAGCAGTCTACAAAAACGCGGTATTAAAATCATATTTGATCAGAAGTGCTTCTTCAATTTTACACTCATACGTGCGCACGGGTGCGTGCAGACGGGGGAGGGTGCTTCACTGGTAACCTAAGATGAGGGCCCAATGTCTCCCACATACAGTGATATTTTGAAGGGGTGGCTCCGCTTCGCCGAAATTTCAGCCCCCACCTGGAGGAGAATTCGGCGCGCTTATAGCTTCGTTAAATTCACCTGCACCATTTGGAACCGGTTCATGGCTGTGCACGCGAAGTTCAGAAATTGGGCGGTGCGAGTTCAGAGGTGCAGACAAAGCGTGACACCCGAAACGAATGAAGATGTGCTGACTAGATGCAGGTCTTAATTTTGTTCGCTTAATTTACACCGTTCCACGAACACGGACTAATGGCAAACCACACATGCGGACAGTTCGTTAGGTGAAAACATCTTGGCAAAACACACCGCGTTAGTGAGTAAGACACCTACGCCTAAGCGCTGCGTCGTCTGCTCAGCTGCACGCGTGGCTGCACCAAGCTGGCGCCGTCAGCGTAGGAGGTGCAAGAAAATTGTGAAACAGTGCTGCACTTCTTCTGCACCTTTTAAAAAAACGAATGGCAGCGTCTATAGGTCGTCATTTCTGCAACGTTGAAACGATTGGCAAGGTGCAGAACCTCGTGCACTGCAGGGTTCATGTGGTGTAGGTGAAATGAACGGACCGTATGCTTCGACTGAAATGGCGCGAGTACAAATATTTATTTTTTTCTCTCCCTCTTTTGCAGGGTTACTTCGCGTGCAAAGCAAGAAACCTCGCATTTGACTGCATGGCTTGTGTAAAGTGGCACCCAGCGCATTCTTGTATCTGTAGCTCACAGCAAGAAAATAAATAAATGAATCATTGCTACTACGATTCGCAGTACTGTTCGACTTCAGTTGTTTGCTAGAAAATTCAGAAAAGCCGTCGCACAAATCTCCAGTTTCTAAGTATAAAGCACCCGACTGAAAGCCTGCATGGGCTGGCTACGGGAGCATTCCCCAATTGACAGTTATTACGGGTGCCGCATGGCGGCGCTGCTATCAATTTGAGTGGTCTAAGTGGCGCTCCAGGTGGGGCCTGCTCAAACGAAATTCTGCACATCGTGGACAATAGGGTGACCCTATGACAGGAATAAAACCTCTAAAAAATTCTAGTGAGGCGCGAAACGTAGAATTTTTGCATGTGAAGAAAGAGAAGTGTTTGATTTTTATATGCTACCTTGGATGGCTCGGTTTCTCGCTAGTCTCTGTTTCAACTGACGCTTATTATAACTGCTGTCATACGAACACTACGAATAACAGTTACAAGTAGCGGCACGGCAGGCATACCAACTGTGAGTCTTCTCAGCGTTTTTATTGCAAAGCAAGAGCTTGGACAAAAGATTTTTTTCGGATGGGTGGGGGCGAGACCTCTTTGAGCTGAAGGGAGGCCAAGCAGACAGGTATGCCATGGCTAAAAGCATTTCAGAGAGGGTGGGGGAAGGGGCCCGATGTAAAACCCCATGCCTACGCCACTGTCGCAAACGGGTAATGCCATGCGACACCGACACAAACTCGCAAAATTACATTTTAGATTCGATTGAGTACTTCATTCACGCATACAGCACCCACTATAGGCTGAAAAGGAACTGTTTACTTTTAACCTGCAAAATTTACGAGGCAAAAAATATTGAACAATAACAGGGAGGGACTAATTTCATCACCAGTCACTCTCGAAAGTTCATAATGATGTAACACACAAATTTTACCATTACAAAAAAGACATCTTGTGTGTGGAATATATGCATATTGAAGGGTGAAGGAACATTGTTTAATACTTGTAGATCGAAGGAAACTATTACTAATATTGTCAAAATATTGGTAATCTTATCATACTTGTTGCAATATAGTCCCTACAAAGTTTATTATATTTATCAACTTTTTAAAAGATGTTTTGCTTCTCTCTCTCTGCAATAGAAGGTATGCGTTCTTGGTTATTGAACTACTGAGCCAGTGATGTGGCTCATATGAACACGCTAGTATAAACGCTCGCAAAATATGCGGTAATTTTACAGTCTAGAGGCAACGAGCAGGGTTTATGCACAGATATTTTTTTCATGACTAAGCCATAAAGGTTTTCTTCAGCGCGTCGTCAGAATAGCCCTTTTTTGTGTATGTCGTCCGCGCATGCGTGCCGGCGTAGATGAGGCACTAAGTTTTGGTGGCCAGAACGAGATGACAGGCGTGGACAAAGGGACATCTGGTGTCACAAACGTGCCAATGGACTCCTCCCCTTCCCTCCCTAAAGCAGGCCTTCACGACTGCCTAATCGCGCAAGGCGGCCAATTTTAGAGCCAAAGCATCACAAGTTTAAAATTCGATGATCTTCTCTGTAGGGGTTGTTTGGACTCGGTAAAAACTGAATACAGTGCATTTTTGGAAAAGTGAGGGATGCTTTTCTTATAGGTAGTGTGGTTGATAGAGTCTGATATTGTGCGTAATGTCGCATTAAGAAAAATGGCTTCACCATTTGCCACAGAGTCACAAGCCATCACATGTAAAAAGCAACCTTAAGCCACAATAACATTGGTGCATTTGTACAAATAATACAGGTTAAATGAGCGTATTGAATATAATCCATGTTTGGGTCAGAAGTTTCATTGGAAACATCAATTTAAGATATGAAAAATCCTTATTGTGGATACCTGTAGCGAAGGCACTAATTAAAATTTATGATTCTGTAGTAACAGCAAAGATATCGTCCGTTACTTTTTTCGGTAACGGTAACGTGGTACTTTTTCGTAGGTAAGCTGGGGTGGTAATGCGTTCCTTTTTTGTTAATGAAACAATTAATAAATTTACCTAGTTTTTTTCGGTAACGAATACAAAAATGGTCATATGCAATTATATTAAAAATTGAGCTTTACGGTTTTCTTGAACTTCGAAACCGGAAAGTACGGGGACACCAACAACACTGATAAGCCATGTGTTCAGGGACACACACAGGTACATCATAATTACTTATTTGAGTTACACAAATAACTGACTGAACAATTACTTTTTAGAGCCTGTAATGATTGGGTATGTTTTCTCTTAGCTCCCAGGACTCAATTTTTATAAAATTATAGACTTTCTTTTTAACTTTCAATAAATGGTATTTAGGGATCAAGCCAACTACCTTTTGAGGTCTGACAACATCCAACTAAGTGCCTGTGGAAAAACAGCAATTGGCATCTTCTTTTTTGAATTCCATTCTATCCTAACACAAATGTTCTTATAATTGCTATAACAACATTTCCAATTCAGTTCAATTATTTTACTAAGACGTAAGCATGCAGAGTATTTGTTTTTATATATTCCACGCACGTAGAGATTCTTTTGCTTTTGCCCACAACATCGCCTTAACATAAGGGCAAACTCAAGTGAAGCGGACGTATTAGAAATAACGTAAACATTAAGCGTAAACAAAATATTACCTTGGAAGTACGTTACAAAGAATAAAGTGTAGTAGACAAGCTGGAAAAAATATATCACTAAGACCTTTGTAAGGTACGAGACGCAGAAAAAAAACTGTCAGAAAACGTTTGAGCTAAGACATTATTTAGAGAAATATTGTGAATAAAGCCAGCTAGAAATACAAATAAACAGAGAGCCAAGACAGAAAATGTTTGAGCTGAGACAAAAATTATGATTTAGAGAAAAGTTATGAATAAAGCCAGCTATAAATACAAATATACAGAGGGCCAAGACAGATTCGTTTAGGGCCGTGGCTGTGCAATATTAGTGCACGTTAAAAAAAACACCAGATCGTCAAGCATTCCTAAGTCCTCCACTACGGCGTCTCTCTCATGATCATATAGGGGTGTGATGAGGTCCCCCCACGCCGCTAAGAAGACTACGGAGTCACGGCGAAAACATGCAAGCACGTGCATTCATCTTCAGCGTCGCCTCGCTGCCCGTGCCCGCGTGATAAGCGCAAAGTAAGAATTGGCCACGTTGGCCGGGCAGACAGAACCAGAAGCTCGAGAGGTGAAGACGTGTTGGCCTGGCCGGACGTCAACGTTCGGGAGGGCAACATTGCCGGAGGCACCTCGTCGGACGTAAACGCCAGAAAGACTCCGTACATGGCACGTCTTCTGCTGCTGCACCCAGCGGACGCCACATCTGCGACATCCCGCCTGGCCCTTCTCGTCCGAAAGCATTGACGCCACCACGGCTGCTTCGTCGAGCCCCAAACGCGTGAGCGCGTCGTCTCTTTGAACTAACTGCCTGCTAAAGACGCTTTACCATTTCATATTGCTTGCAGTGCTTTGATGATTGATTTGATTGATTTGTGGGGTTTAACGTCCCAAAACCACTTCTGATTATGAGAGACGCCGTAGTGGAGGGCTCCGGAAATTTTGACCACCTGGGGTTCTTTAACGTGCACCCAAATCTGAGTACACGGGCCTACAACATTTCCGCCTCCATCGGAAATGCAGCCGCCGCAGCCGGGAATCGAACCCGCGACCTGCGGGTCAGCAGCCGAGTACCTTAGCCACTAGACCACCGCGGCGGGGCTGCTTGCAGTGCTTTGTATTTGTGTTGTTTGTGCCTTTTTGTGTTGAAGTATAAGTTTGTGTGCCGTGCCATTTGCGTCCTCTTCCTTGCGGTCCTAGCCAGCGTCTCTCGCACGACTCTTAAAGCCTGCTCCCCGAACCTTTATTTTATAACAAGGGGTTTTGAGACGTAAAACTCCAAACAATAATAATTAACTCCTGTTAGGTGAATACTGCGTCTATTAGACCTAGCAAAACAATCGGCGGTGCCGTAGTTGTTTGAATATTTTTTGCAAGCAAGTCGTTGTCATCGAACTTAAGTTGAACTTACATCCACACAGATGGGAAAAATCGCTGATACGCCAAAACCACTATAGACGCATAGTGACCACATTGTTGCATGCCTCAGACTTGGTAACATGGCACTGTGCAAGAAAAACTTCGACAACAACTATGCGTAACAGACGCAGCACGAGTCGGAGTACGTAGCAGAGTGCACAGCGTAAGCAAGTGCCATGGCACCGACGAAGCTGGAAAAAACAAACGACCTAGGAAACAAACAGCCGACGGCCCCTGGCGACTCACGCCATGTGCAGTACACTTGTCGAGGCACGTAACACTGGTTGAAAAATACGTACTACGCACAGACTTCGCCCCCGCGCTTGTTGGAGTGCCCTGGCGTTGCTTTGAGTTCTATTCAGGCGGCTGAGTGGCAGCAGAACCAGCTTGAGGACCAGGTTTCAGCCATTGTTTCTATTTTAATTGCACAGAAATGTTTAATCTTGGATCTTATGGTAAATGATGCATTGTATCTTGAGTCAATACTGTAGATACTGGTGCATGTCTCGCAAGATGTATAAATACAGAAACAACATATCCAAAAGTATTTGAGATGGTATATATAGTTTAAAGTGAATATATTTTTGATACAGTCCAGCACTAGCTAATACAGCATATTTTATTGCCCTCGCTAGTGAGGTCGATTCACGTGAACGCCGGTAAGATAGAAACCAGCAGCTGAAACAGCAGTTTTTAGGCATCACTGGTGTACCCGCGTCATATTGACGCACGTAACGTGCAAGTCGGCCGGTCACACAGCATTTTCGTGTGTGTCACTATTCGGCACGTTACTGCGCAGCACATGACGTGTTTTGGTCGCCAGGCTTCTAATATAACTGTTGCCCCGCCTACAAACAAGTTTGGTAATGTGATAGTCAATTCGTTATGAAGAACGAAATATTGTCTGGTAACATCTTCAGCCTTTCGCAGTGAGCTGAAGCTTTACCAAGACGATATGTTTGCCTAGTTGCTACTTACTTAAAAACATGACTTGGCCGTGAATCAAAACACATGAAAGAAGAAATAGTTTTCCGCCTTTGTGTTTCTCCCTTTTGTGTGTGCTTTCAATCGCGGCTGAATCATGTCTTTCAGTGAGCTAATGCTTTGCTGTTGTCTAGAAAGTGGTGTTCACGTGTAAGCCTTGAACCTGGTTAGTTCTTCGCAGAAGATAGGTATCTCTATCGTGTTACTTCTTAACGTGCAACTGCTTTTCTTACTATAACTGCGATTGTAGCCGTATCGTTGAAGTAAATTTGTGTAAATTGCAAGATTTATGCTTTTTTTCGTACACTTCGAGAACAGGTTATATCATGGTCGTAGGTGGTTTGCTGAGCCAAACCCTGTCTGTTCGAGGATGGAATGCAAATCATATACACGTAATAACATACAAAGTGAACAATTGACATACGTCAAGCTTTCCAATCAAGCGCGGTACACCACGTCTTCACCGAACAGCTTGGCTTATGTCTCCAGGCATTATGATGCCTTCGGTATAGGACTGTATTTCGAAGCTATCTGTGTACAGTTAAGTCTTCTTGCATGCCTTCTTAAGGTCTGCTAGACGTTCTTAAAGCAAAATAAAAAGGGTCTTTATAAAATATGACCAGGGCTGGTGATCCAATGGTCCTTGTCCTTCAAAGATGAATAAAAAATCAAAGGTAATTAGAGAAAGAATTATTGAGCGTTGATTTTCTGTTGGTTTCTGTCATTGCCATAGCTTCGCTGTTTGTTTTGTTACCTAAACAAAAGCCAAAAGAAGGTTCCTCTCCGTGCAGTGTGCAGACTGAACCCACCAATTAACAAACGAGATCACAAGTGTGCATGCAACCGTGGCTATATATACTCACGTCTTAGCGCCCATGGCTCCAGGTTGCGCAGTCCCCGTACCATCTTCAGGAGGCCGATGCTACACTGAGGTGAAACGTCGGCTGTAAGAAGCTTGCGCGTCAGTGCCGGCGAGGATTCGTCGATGCGCTGGCCGATCCATCGCTTGAGCTTGTCGATGAGACTGGGTTCGGGTGTCGGAGTGGCTACGGTCTGGACCACGACCACAGATTCAGCCGGAAGGACTTCATCCGTCTCCGCGAGTTCACCTGATTGCTGCTGGCAGTGGATACACCGAGCGGTGACCGTGAGTAGGATTACGGCCAGCGCCGTCAGCATTTCGCCGAATCGGCAGGTGTTCGAGCAAGCGCTTCTGTTTCGGAAGCGCATGACAGCCAGGTGAGCGGTGACGCAGTGTCGAATTGGTGATTCAGGAGCAACGAAACCGAGTGAGAGATGGTAGGTAGGCTTGTAGTCGGTGTATTCGGTGCTCGCGCGTTGTTGTCTAACACGAGACTGCACCCATAACTGCCGTGCACGGCGACAACAAACGACCCGACCCTACTCGTGTGTCAGAGACGAGTGCGCCGCGTAAAGTTACGAGCAATCACTCCTATTACTCGTTTACTTACTTGTCCTGGCAGCAGTGCCACGCATTTGTTCACACGCACGCACACACATGCACACTCACGCACTCACGGCACCAGCGAGTGGGTTATGCCTCTCTTATAACCTTGCACGAAGAATAAGAAGGTTGACGCGCGGTCACGGCGATGGGGAGATACTCCGGACCGGCCCACCTCCTTGCGACAGGCCTCTCTTCCCCGCCGGCTCTTGCATGTTTGTTTTTTCCTCAAGATTTGCTTTTGTGCGATCGGGCCCCTTTCCGCTTTCCCTTTTACGCGCGTGCTTTCGGTATATCGCAGCTTGTACAGAACAGGAGTGAGGGAATTCAGTACGAGAGCTATACATGATGGCAGAGATATGTTCACGTGGTCCGACTCTACACGGAGAGTGTAAATATACCGTGTTTATCCACGTTCGTAGAATTTTCAAGTATATACTAGATGCGGCCAGTTGATGATATAACGCGACTGTCTCTCATTATTGCGAAAATAGCTAATAGAGGATAGCTACGGAGTGAATAAAAAGCAGGGGGAAATACACCTCTACGTAGGAAAGTACGAAAAACAAAATTCAAGCATGTCATTGCTTCATTGCTCGGTTGCAGTCTTCCTCCAGCACAAAAAATTCCAGTGTTCGTATTCGGCGTTATTTTATTCCCTCAAAAAGGTCATGACTACCACACCATAGGTTTTACTTTGTTTGTACGTGTAAGTGTTTGTCGAACAGATGACCCTTGAAGAGACTGTGAGCACTTTACATCAAATACTGATCCTTTATTCTGACAGCGCTTTCGAGAGCTTAGGGTCGATAAAACTGCAGCAGTTTGATGTCCAAGCACTCCAGAAATCTTTGCGTCAACGATGAAATATGTAGCTTTGATGTCAAAGTACGGTTGCTTGCATACAACTTTTTTTGTCCTCGTATCAGCCCCTTGTTGATGAGCGCAGAAAAATGGGTCTGTTAAGATATCCCAGTGCGCTATTTGATTTTGAACTCAGTTGAGACATTTTAAAAAAAAATAGTGCGTATAATATTAGGGAGTTTCACTGCATGGTGCCTTACCATTTAACGTAACACCTTTTTTTATACGATGCGCTGTAGTGGTCTGCAAAGGCTTACCCACACTGAAGGTTTTCATGCGCGATTGAGCCTAATTGTAATGAATACTCATGAAGCATATTACGGTGAGCAGGAAAGTGCGAAGAGATTTCTAAAAGTCAGTGCCCAAGTAAACATAATCCTCTTAAGTTTATGCTGAACTCACTCACCCTTACGATGAGTGTACCGGCCGTCGTAACATTTGCCGTTACTTCTTCTTAGTATTCAGTGCTATTAGGAGGCTCTGAGAAAATGTTTCATAGATGCTGTAGTGTCGTGGTTTTTCAAAAATATTCAGGAGTGACAATGAAGTTGTGCCACAATCTGCAAAGTCGCCTAACAGTCGCAATTCGTAACTACTGTTCGCTCTAATTAGGAGAGGAGCAGGAAAAACACCGTGCACTGAGTTGTGACAATGGCTGCTTAAGATTTCAAAATTTTATTGCTGTCTCTAGAAATGTATATTTTTATATATATTGGCACGCACCACACAAACTTAAAGTCTAAAATCTGCGTATTTTGTGGCTGTTTAAAAGTTTTCTTAGTTATCAAACTGACTTTCTTCTGATTACTGGCAAGATGTCAATTATGCAGTTTCACACTATATCTTTCGTTAGCTGCTTACTTTCATATCGAAATAATGGTACAGCCCATCACCCCGAACTGTACATTCATTCCAATATGACGTCACTCAGAACAAATTAAGAAAAACGAAGAAATAGCCTGGTCTAAATAGCAATAAATAACTACAAGTTGCCGCATAACTGTTCAGAGTTGGCCGATTTATTGTCAACAAGGAGGAAAAAGCTACTAAATGTCTTACGAACATAATTTACCAAAATGATCTTTGAAGAGCAGTATGATGATCTGCCGCCAAATATGTACTTTATTGTGCATTACTCTGAAGGTCATTTAAAGAGTCAACTATGCACTTTTCCTCGATTTACCCTCGGAACGCCTCGTGAACGGTTACCCAATCTTCGCATCATTACCAATATAGTGCGCATCTGTCATAAAACCCAGTATGGCAGTGAGCCACTGGTATAATTGAGCATGAACCACGTAAATATTTCCCCTTGTGTATGTAGCTCTTGTGTGTTGGTTCTTTCTCCCGTTTTCAAAATGGATCGTATGCCCAACGTGGAAATCCATCAGTGCAGTAGCTTCGTTATCGTAGTAGCGCTAAACTAATTGCAGTTTTCGTGTCTGCTTGTAGTTGTGCAAGCATCAACGCGAAAAGAAAACTGCACTCGTGGGACACGTATGTAGCATACAATATACACACAATCCCCATGATTTTTGTGGATATATCAAACAATATACGCACAATCACCATAAAATTTTACGGATATATCAAAATTTGTGCCGACGAATAAAAACAAAGAATATTTACAAAAAATGAACGTCTGTTTAAAAAGTTAAACTTATCGCCGTCACTAATTTACAACTCAGCTATGATTTATTGAGCATTCATTCATATTTATATGTCTCGAAGCTGTTAGTGCACATTTCACTCGGGAAAGATTTCTACCATAAGCTGACTTAGCCAGCTAGAAAACGTACGGCAGATCCCACGCACTGACGAAATCAATTTCTTGCGGAGCAATAAATAAAAGCGGCCTATGCCGCTTTTGTTTTGTTTTGTTTTTACATTGAGCCAAGCGCTGTGACGTGGGCCGACGTCTTTGTGTAAGTTGAGTATTGTGCATATTGTGTGCTTACCAGTCCCGCTGACTACAGTGGTGACTAAATGGGATACGATATAATTTTCGCTCTCACGTTGCAGCATAGACGTCAGTTTCACAGAGACAAGGTGCACCCTGTATGGTGTAACTATGCGCTTATCTCAAATGTAGCATTCTTCGGCACTTTGCTGCAGGGGTGAGCAGCGCTTGACTAGATTGCTGGCTCAGATGAACACATATGTAATGCTTATTATATTGATAGACAGAACTGCAATCACAATTGTCGTTAGAAGAATATCAAATCACAGTATAGGTTAGGCGGCCGTCATTTCAACTGTTTATTTAAAGCATTTATTTATACTCTGTACCGCCAGGTCCCTGACTGAGGGTTGCCGCTGCACATTTGCGAATGGTAGTTCCCAACATTAAAACCAGCAAATATAACAAACGCTATGTCTTCTTCTTTTTTTTTTGAAACAGCGTGAACAACCACATGTAGTTTTTTCAGCATTGTTTGTTCGACAGATCACCCGAAGTGCATACCCATGACGTATGCGGTGGGCATCTCATGTTGTTCATGCCATGACCTGGCAATCGTGTTCGAATACACAAAGCCTCTCTTATTCAAGTGATAACAACACTGAATATCCGTCTTTACTGACAAGATGTCTAATATCAGGATTGTTTTGAAATCGTTCGTACGAACAACTATTAGGGGAGTACGGACTCAAGATATAGATGCTGATGACAGTGTTTTTAGCCTTGGTGGAGTTAGAGAGATTGTAAAGAGTTGTAGCAGAACTTAGATCCAAATGTTCAGTGGTTTTGGGGTTGCGATTAGTTTACCGTCAACAAGCTGTTTTTTTTTCTTCGAGGAGAGAAGCGAGAGAGGTGCCGCTAATACTTCTCCTAAGGTGCCGATGTCTCAGTATGCCTACAATAGTATGTCCAACAACGTGATTTGTAGGCACCTGCAATTAAATATTATTGTAACACAACGTATGTGCTAATTATTGAAATTGAATAGTTAGTTTGGATCAACAGGTAAACGCTCAATCTAGAAAAACTTACTAGTTTGAAATATTGTTGCTGTACACAAAGTTGGTCAGTCCTTGAGCCAACTGCTCTTATATACGTGAAGAAAAAATATTGTAAGAATTTTCTGTGGCTCCGTATGAATTTTACTGTCATTTTGTGTCGACAAACCGAGGGTCCCACTAAAGTCTCTGGCTCTAGAAACCTTGTCTGTATATCCTCAATTTTCTAACTTGTTTTTGTAAATAATAAAGCTTAAAACTTGAAAAAACTTGAAGGAACGGATAGCTTTGTGTCAGATGACTTCCTGATGGTACTATCTGGGGTTATGAGGGACGCCGCAGTGGGAGGCTATGGAAGTTTCGACACTGTGGTGTCCTTTATTGTGCACTGACATCGCACAGTACACAGGCCTCTAGCATTCCGCTTCCATCAAAATACGACAACCAGGACTGGAATGAAGACCGCGACTTTCAGGTCACCAGCCGAGCACCGTAATTACTGTACTATCAGGGTGGGCCTAAATGGCTTCCTAGGAAAACTGAACTATTTCACGTCAAGTAAAAGCGTTCTGAACTGCTGATCATTTAATGGTTTGTATTCCATTATATTTCTTGAATATTAAGCTCGATTTCTGTGTTTTTTTCTTACGCAGATTTTTACTTTTCCCTTTCCTTGCATACATAGTAGAACGTTGTAGCCTTCTTGTTGCATTTTTTACCTGGATCTAGATACCATTTGTTGTATAAGTATTTATGTTCTTATTTGTTTTTTATGCAAATGTTTTACCTTGTTCTTGGTTGTTGTTTTTTACCGCGTTACATTTTGTAATTCTTGACGATCAACTGTTATGAAATTGGACGTCCTTATTGTTCAGCATTTATCTTGTTATTCCCTTCCTGCCACGGCCAAAGTATTGGCATTGGGCATCCTTAAACGAATAACTGAAATATATATATATATATATATTTTAACTAGACTCTTCCTTGTTTTCAAGCGTGTGCAGTCTCGAAAGAATCTTTTGATGCGTAGATTATAGGCAAGTCGTGTTACCCCATTATATGTGAATCAGTGCGGTACGCCCCAAGTCCCTTTCCTTCTGCCTTCTTCAGCTCGAAACATTACAAATGCGCTGAATGATCCTTGCGCGGGACCGAATGGCAGCCGCGTAGTGTTGCCGAGAGCTTGCTGCTGGGTGCGTATTTCACGCGCTCTCCCGTCCTCATTTTCGCTTTCTACTGGCGCGAGAGATAGAAGGGGAGGGGGTGCTCTCTCGGAGCGTAATTTGGCGCTCCCCGAACCTTTTACGCTACCGCGTTGATCGGTCGCCACTTGCCTTGCCGCGACAAAACTTTTCGCTTCGCCACCATCTATGTTGGCTCGAACGCCCCGGAAACGTTTGCCTGCGCCTCACGTCTCGAGAAGGTTTTCTCCCCTTGAAATTATTCGAAGGCTGTACCGAGTTTCTCATTTCGTGTATGATATGTCACTTTATTCGTTTGTAACGACACTTCTCAAGAACAAGTTCAAACAAAGCACGTTGCTGAGCGTGGATCACAACGAAAGGGTCAAGGTTGAGTCTCCAGCCTAATTGTCTGTGCAGAGCATGTCATGAAACTGAAAAAACGCCGTGGTGTATTGTTTACCAATGTAGATGACGAAGTTTGTGATTGGAGAACTACCGGGGTGTCTCGTTACAACTGCATCTACTATTGAATGTTGTTCAGTTTTACGTTCCAAAACAAGGACATCATTATGTGTCACACCGTAGCTGAGGGCACCGGCTATTAAGACCACCTGGGAGCCTTTATGGTGCACCAATATTTAAGTACACGGGCATCTACCATTCTCGCCTCTACGAAAAAGGCGACCGGGTCTCGATCCCGCGACCTTCAGGATATAATTCGAGCTCCATAAGCGATAAACCAGTATGCGGATATGTTGCGTTGATAACGATGACATACTTGTTTCTTCCAAAAGCAGTACGTTGCCTTTTTTTGCAAGCGTGATAAGGGTTGGTAAACATGTGCAGCGTCCGAGTTGCTGCAGAGCAGCTGCTGACTACAGCGCAAGTATTTGAATGTTTAAGGTGTTCAAACGCACTTCGAAATAGCTTAAAATCGCACTTCAAAATTATTTGCTGAGTAAGTCATCATAATTTTCCTTTGAGTAGCACAGAGTGCAAACCAAACTGAATGCAAAGAAAGAGAAAGAATGACAGCAGCATAAATATCTTCTTTCTTTCCTTATTTTCAGGATCGCTTTCCGCTGTTCGCCAGACAAAAAAAAAGAAAAGACAAATTTGTCCTGCCGCCTGCATGTGCTACGTATAACAGCACGTTAGACGACCTTCTCCTAACTTCTTATTCTTTTTACTTTTTTCGATCCTCTAGCAGCGTATTATTGCAAATTATGAAAGCTTTTAAAAAGTAGTTCGTAGTTCGTTTCAGTTCTGTTTTGAGCTAAATGGCGTTAGCTTCCAACTTTTTGAAATGTGTTTGCAAGGGGCAAAATTACAACAAAAATACCTAGTGCTTGCGAAAGCAAAATGCAAAATATTAGTGGGCAAAAACAGCGACAATACAAATTGGCGTGTGATATAGACATGTGGGGTTTAACGTCCCAAAACCACCTAATTATTATGAGTGACGCCGTAGTGGAGGGCTCCAGAAATTTCGACCACCTGGGGTTCTTTAACCTGAAATCGGCATGTGAAGGTACTCGTACACTATAATAAGTCGGTATTTTACATCGACTGCTGTTCGAAATAATAGGCGGGGCGTTATATGTTGCACGTTGCTCCCGACCATTTGCAATAAAAGTGTGTTTCTTTATGAGTGATCTGTGTTATGCTAGGACATTAAATTGTCGTCTGTCAGAGAGCTGTTCGCAAATTCTATAGTGAGAAAATATTCAGGAGCCCGCTGTTCAGTGATTTTGTTACTATCATTTATCATTTCTGGCTTGTCAATGTTTTCCGGAATGCCGAGTAAGGATGAAGAGTGGACCATACTCATTGGGTCACTGCAGTTTATTTATTTATTTAGAAAAAACTGCAGGCTAAGAATAGCCCAGGCAGGAGTGGTTGTGGTAGAGTATGAGAATATGACCCAGAAAAAAGCAACAATACAGGAGGCTCAAACTAACAAGTAAATATACAACACATTATGGCACAAGATCTAAGTTACTTCAAAAAAATTTTCAATACACCTTAACACGTTTCCAGATTCAAAAATGTGATCTGGTATTTCGTTCCATTCTGTTAATGTGCGACGAAAGAAAGAGTATTTGAAATTGTTAGTTTGAGCAAAGATAGAAGTGAAGTTTTGTGAATGATATCGTCTAGTTAGACGCGAAGATAACGGAGAAAGAATATTTGATAGCTCAAGTACACTTTTTTTGCTGTATAGATAGAAAAGAAGTTTTAGTCTTGCAATTTTCCTGCAACATTCTAGAGTTTGAATTTTGTTATCATGCATTAGTTCAGTTGGGAAATTAGATCGGCGAAATCAGTTGAAAATAAAGCGGATGGCTAACCTTTGGATTTTCTCTAGATTGTTAATATCTGTTTTAGTATGCGGATCCCACACCTCACATGCATATTCCAAACCAGACCCGGTTATTGTATTATAAGCTAGAAGTTTAGTATACTGGGGGGAGAACTACTGAGTCTATGCCTTAGCATGCCTAATTTCCTACCTGCAGATGAACAAATTTTTTCAATGTGAGAAGACCAAGTTAGTTTGTTAGTGATTGTTACGCCAAGATATTTGTAACTTTCTGTTAGTAAAATTGGGGTCTCTTTTATACTGTACGGGTAAATAAACGGCAGTTTCCTGTTAGTGATGCGCATGAACATAGTTTTATCAGGGTTTACGTTCAGTCCCCAGTGGTCACACCACGCAGATATGGCTTCGACAGATTGGAGCAGCGTTATGTGATCATTTAAAGAGTTGATTGAACAGAATAAAATACAATCATCGGCAAATAAGCGGATTTCTACACCTTGTTTAGCACATGTTGTAATATCATTAATGTAAATAAGAAAAACCAAAGGCCCACGGACTTTTCCCTGGGGAACACTGGAGTTAACAGGGAGAGGGTTAGAATAAACACTGTTAATGTCAACAAACTGTGTACGTGAACTCAAATATGATTCAACCCATTTAACAATTGTAGAGGGAAGACCTACCAGATTAAGCTTGTGAATTAGTTTGGAGGGCCGTATTGAATCAAATGCCTTGCTGAAGTCGAGTTAAAATTACATCTGTTTGGCCTGATTTATCTAGTACTGAGAAGAATGAATGGACACAAGAAATTAATTGGGTAGTTGTAGACAGACCTTTACGGAAGCCGTGCTGGAAAGGCGATAGAACATTTCGCGCGTCTAAAAAATTTACCATGTAATTTGAAATGATGTGCTCCAGCAGCTTACAACACGTACTTGTAAGGGATATTGGCCAATAATTCGTTATGAGGAGATTATTTCCTTTTTTGAAAATTGGTATTACTCGAGCGATGCGCCAATCTGTAGGTGCAATGTCTTGTAATAAGGATAAGCGAAATATTATAACAAGAAAGCGGGAAAGCGATTCAGCGTAACGGCGTAAAAATACATTAGCTATGTTAATTGGACCACAAGAAGATTTTGTTTTAATGTTCAGAAGCATATGAAAGATACCATCGAACGTTATGAAGTCGGGGTCGATTTCTGCGCAGTTTCCACTGGCATTATCGAACAAGCATTGGTTATAAAAAACAAGTGAAAGTACTGGAAGAATTCTGTTGTCATTTTTGCCTCATCTCAAATAATTTCATCGCCGAGCAAAATGCAGTTGGAATTTTTTTGTTTATTAGTCTTTATGTAGCGCCAAATCTTGGCGGGATCGCTCTTAAGGCATCGCGGTAATTTTACTGAATAGAACGCGTGCTTGCTAGACCGTATTTTTTCTTTAAGGGTTCTTTTTAATTTAAGTTGCAAGTTCCAAATCTCCAATTAAAAAACAACACTCGGCATCCACGTCACCATCTACGTCCGACAGGAGCTTGACAGTCACTTGAGCTTTGTTGTTGTTGGTATATGGTTAAAACCATTCGTAGCCTTATGTAGCACTCTTTGGTGCTCTCTTTAAACTTTATGAATGTGTAATAATTGATACAAATGTTGCAATCAGTGTTAGTAAAAAGGCACAGTAAGAAAATGTACCTACAAGGACAGCGAAAAATTCTTCTGAAAGCTTGCACAAAATATGCACAAATGCACACACACATCAGAAAAAAGCACACACGTAAATGCAACTGCTTTAGGTACAGTATACAACCTTAAGTGTGCTCAGAGACTGCGGTCATGGTAGCGAAAAAAGTGACCTTTAGGATTCAATCCTCAATGAAAGCTGTCATGCGCATTCCTTTTGGCGAAGATGCAGAAGTCACTCACTCGAATCGTTTTCAACCTGTGTGCTTAAATTGCGGTCCATATTTACAAGTGAATTGCTACGTAAGTGCTGTTGAGTTTTGTATATTTTCTAGGAATGAGTAGTGAGCAAGCACGACATGCTTTTTTCTGTGTTTTTTTTCCCTTGAGCAATCATTACAGTTACAAGCACAAAGATTGAAATCATAAGGCTGTCTACTTTTTCGTTAATGCTGTCACTGGCCAGCTCTTTTCACGAATATTATGACCAGTATCAGGATTTACTGACCCTTTGTATTAGGAGCCATCAGGCGCGAGGGTCTTGTGGCTGTGGGATCAAATTACGATAGTTATAGCGCGAGAACAGAACGACGACAAACAGACAAGAAGGACACGAGTGCTCGTGCCCTTCTTGTCTCTTTGTCGTCGCTCGGTTCTCGTGCTATAACTATCGTCATAACAACTAGCCCAAACTGCCACACTTCTAAATGTGGGATCACGTTCATGATTTGTTTTGGTTTGTTTATTTATTTATTTTTGCTTGGTTACTAGCTGTGACATCGTCACCACAGTATCTCTAGGGCTACGTGACAACCAGGTACAGAACCAAAATTCTATCAAGTGGTAAGGGGACGTAATTCCTAAATAATAAACTCGCGACAATGTTAGCGCTTTGGCAAAGTCTAAAACAATGTTCTGAAATTTCAAGTCTTAAATCTGCACATCTGGTTTTGAAGAACATCGTTTTGAAGGGTTCTAAGTTTATTTTATTGAGATGGGAACTTTGAGTGGTCGTGAAAGCAGGACATACGGAGCCTCTTTCAAACTGCTTCCACATCTGCGTGCGTTACCCGAACCTGGTAACCAACCATTTGATGTTGATTTCACGCTGAACCATAGTCACCGAACGGTACTGTTGTATTTTGCAACTTTTGTAAAAAATAATTCTCTTAGTAAATAAAAATTACAACCGGTGTTAGTTGCCATGCTGTCACACAAAGTAAGAGAAGTATTACAGTCTTGGTTCCACTTCTGCCACCAATTCAATGGAACAAATGACAGCACTCATCTCGTACTTCGTGCTTTCGAATAAGCCTATGCACGACTGTGTGACTTCAGTGAAAGGTGATACTAGAAGGCAAATAGTCACCTTAATACTGAAACGTTTTGCACGAGAAATATAAACTCAAGCCGCTGCTGAGCTAGCAGAATGTGCGTATCTGTACAATAGCACGCGGAAGCGTGGTATTTCTACAAGCGTTTTCACAGGACAGCTCGTTCACTAGCGCTTACTCCTCCAACCTGCTCCCACTGTCTCTATACGAACGTGGCACACAGGAAACACGTAAATCCCACGCTGTGTTGGAACATTATGCGGCTAAGCCCCTCTAAGCTGAGTAGGGCCGGCTGACACGTGCACAGCCTCGTCCGCTGCAGTTGTCTGAGAGATGAGGACGAATGCGACGTATGATGCATGCTGAGGGAAGAATGTCGATGAAGGGTGTATACAGAGAGAAACCTGATGCACATCTTTAGTGATTTTATGTTCTTTCTTTTAGAGTGGGAAGTACCTATTTATTTTTATTGGCCAATCATTCGCGCAGACATATATGTCTGCGTGAGTGAATTACAAGTGGCTGGTAACGTACCGAGTGACATATAACCACTGACGTATAGACCGTCCCAACGGGTGAGGAGGACCAGACTGGCAACTAGCGTTTTACTTCTTTCTGACCCGTGCTCACGGCGCAGAGTTTACGGCTTCTGCTGGGATGACTGGCGTTGTTGAACAATATTACCATGTTTTAGGTCATACTGCGAATTTTCGTCGTTTTAATGGCAGTGTCAGTCAGCGAAAGGTAAACTGGGAACCACTGTGCTGTTTTTCGTTGTTCTAACCACTGCAGAAAAAGGAAACTGACATCTGGTTAAGTATGCTACGTGCATCACTAAACGCAGCGTTTGCGGATGCTCCATGGTATTGTCGCGGCCACAGTTAGAGGGAACGTGGAGTGGGTGATCGTGCTCCGCAAAGTGCCATGATGGGTGCCGTGAGAACTATTGCGGTGCAAGTGCAATTTCTGCCACAGGCAGAGTTCGCAGCGCGTCGTCTGCAACGGTGTCTCCCCCTAACCTCAAGCAGGGAACTTACATTGCGCGCTTGCGAAGGAGGAGGGGGGGGGGTACCGCTGAAATTGTTGTACAGTGTTACTATGACTGTCAGTTGCGCTGCTTCGCTTTGCGAACGACAGCCACAATTTCGCAAAAACAATAAAACAGGTAGACAAAGTAAATAAAGAAATAAGCACAAAACACCTTATATGCCGATGGTATGTTCGCGCCCGAGCACGCTTCGTGCTTCACCGTCAAGAAAAAGAAGCAAACTAAGCGTGCTGACGTTAAACATCAACATCGCTTTTTTATATACCAGCACCTCCACGTAAACAGTTCTAATTTTGTCCACACCGGTGGGCTTAAAGCAACAACACAGACAACAACAGTTTGTGAGAAACAATTGAACGCCTCCTCGCCAAGAACTCGAAACTGCACGCTCGCGCATGACCACATGTATGAGCTGTAGTCACTGTGACAGCATAGACAAAGAGTGAAAAAAAAACAAAAAATTTGCCCCGTATCTGTACGTTTCATTGCAAATTTCGTCGAAAGACGATAGTCTTGCGGGGGGGGGGGGGAGAGTGCACAAAGCATTTATTTGATGTTCTTCGTGAAAAGTTTGGTGAATGGTATGCTCGAAGCACTGCGTTAGAGAGTCTCGATTCGTGCAGCGAAGGGGAACGAGCGTATCGACGCACGCTAGACATGAGCGCTATCTGGCAGTTATCGTCGGAAACGAAGAAAGGCGGGCGTGCCCACGGAGAATGATGCGCGCCTGTCTCGGAGGCTATAAGGTGTAGAACGCAATGCGACGGGAAGGTGCCACCACCGTGTCGTCTTATCAAAACGTCGGAAACGCATGCATTTTTGAGCACCGCGTTACACTGTCAGTGCAGCGTGATAAACACTACGTTCCTTATACTTACTTATGTGTGCCTTCTCTAATATAAAGCCACACACACTAAATATTGACGTGTTGTCATGGCGCCTTAGATATGCGCAATGACTGCTTTTTAATTGACAGTCGCACAAGTATGAACGCTGAAACTTTAGCAATATTGGTGGGCGCTGCGGGTGGGTGTTGGCTGTTTGGGGTATTAGTGTCATTCGGGGTATCGTTGCAGCTGACAGACAAATGTACAGAGAGACAGACAGACAGACCAAAATTTTTACGTCGGAATAACTAAAGAAAGACTATCATCTCTAGAACCTAAAGTTTATAATCCAAGAATAAGTTTCATTGTATCCCCATAGGGTGCCAGCACTTGCTTGCCTTGCTAGAACGAGCCGAATTATTCGCACGTTTTTAATAGACCGATATCTAAAATCATACGACATCGACCACTTGCGACACGTTCACGCCATTGATTAGTATCATACATGACCCCGAACGCATCAAAAACTTGCAGAGCGTCTCACAGACTCATTTATACCGATATTACATCGCTTGATATGAGTTTCAGCACGCCATTACGAAAAAAAAAATGAAATCACAGCATATCCACGGAGTGAATCATGATGCGTTGGGCAAAGCGTCCACCAGTCTGTCCGTGGTTTCGTCCGTCTGTTCTTTCTTGCTTCCCTCCATCCATCCATCCGTCCGTCCGTGCACTCGTACATCCATCCGTCTGTGCGTCCGTTCATCCGTCTGTGCGTTTGCCGTTCTGTCTGTCCGTCCGTCCAGCCGTCCGCGCGTCCGTCTGCTTGTCTCTCTGTCTGTCTGTCCGTGCGTTCGTTCATGCGTTAGTGCAGCTGTACGTCCATCTAGTGAACACTCCAAGTACCGCTATCTCGCATCTTTTTATCAGATATTCATCATATACAAGTACCACCATCTAGCAGACCTTCCAAGGACTACACAAGAGGTGGCGACCTGCTACTACTTAGACTACTACTACTACTACTACTACTACTACTACTACTACTACTACTACTACATTCACCGGGGACGCACTACTCACGGCTTAACGATTAACGAGCTTCGCCCCTAAAACCAACTAAAACGGCAACCACAAGAAGACCTTCCGTATACAAACGCAGTGGTTCGAACATACCAGTGCAGTTGGTTGCCAGGCCACAAAGTGTCCCACCCTCTAGGCAATATGGCGGTGCCCACGTCAAAACGTTATACCCAGTCGCTCAAGCTTTCTCCTGCACAAGAATGTTCATGATGCAAAGTCGACTGTAGACAAGTTTAACCTTAAAAGATGGTCGCAGCGTAGAATTGTAGCCGGCTTCTGTGTATACGCTTGAGACTGTCGCATGGTCATCACGACTTAAATTTGTCCTTTTCTGAGCACTATACACTCAGACAAGATGGTCGCAGCGTAGAACTGTAGCCGGCTTCTGTGTAAACGCTTAAGACTGTCGCATGATCATCACGACTTAAATTTGTCCTTTTCTGAGCACTATACACTCAGTTTCACAAGCCATATTCACCATTTATGAGACAGTTGGAATATATAAAATTGTAGCCTTTGACGACTACATTAAATTGTGTAATTACGTCTAAACGTCACCTGCTGACGATGAAGCTATAGAGAAATGCTTAAACTCCGAGCTTGGTGAGTTGTTTTGTAACGAAATTCATAACGTGTCTGCTGACTAAGGAACGTTTCTTCAACAGCTGTGACCACTGAATAATTATAATAACTGCTGGGTTTTAACGTCCCAAAGTCCCGATATGATTATGAGGGATGCCGTAGTGTGGGACTCCGGAAATTTGAACGCCGTGGGGTTTTTTACCATGCCCATAAAACTGGTTATGCAGGTCCAAAGCATTTTCAACTTCAACAAAAATGCGGCCACCATGGCCAGGATTCGAACTCACGACCTTCAGGTAATCAGTAAACCACCATAACTATTAGATGACTGGGTGGAGGGGGGGGCGGGTGAGCGCAAGATGTCCGAACAAAAGAATATTCATCGAAATGAGAAACATTTACTAGCTGGTGAACGCATCATTTATAGGTTTTCCGTTATGAACAAAGCTCCCTCTCACAACACCCGATGCTATAGGACAAAGCATATGGTTCAATTTTAGTAATGCTAAAACGAAACAAATTGTGGTATTCATAGAACTAAACGATAGATCCCCGTTGTGCCCGCAATCAGCGAGGCAAGCTGTGTGTCAGACACCCTACACGATAATACATATGTTTATTTCGCAACCTCTGCAGCCGCGTTACAAGAAAAAGTGAGCATCTACGCTCATTACATACCACACGACGCAAACATATAATGGGTCGACATTCGAAGCTTCGCCGAACGAACGCCAAGTATATGAAGCCAACAAGTATTTGCGCAAGGAAGCAGCATACCTATCGCACGCACTCGAACGGGCAAATGCAGTGGCATGGCCTCGCATTGCCACACTTATTGTCACAGTCCTATTTGCACTGATCGACACCGCTCAAGGTCTTTTAAGCAAGTAGGTGTTGGGGAAACTTCGAGACTCCCGATGACGTGCTTTCTTCGTGCAGCTTTAGCCTCTTGCAACTTTGTCCCGTCTGACCATGTACACGTTTATAAATGAGATGAAACTATATAACTACATCTATTTAGTAGCTTGAATACACGTCTTGGTTACATGCTTGAAGCGTTAGGATAGGGCTATACTTTTACAACTTCTGACAATTAACATATGAAGATACATCTGCTTCGTTATGTGTTCGAATGTGTGATATTTTTTGTGTACATGGTTTTTTATTTTTTCGTTCCAGCTTCTTTCCTGTTTTTGTCCTCCTATCTTCATCTCTTCTCTCTCTTGCGTCACCCGAAAGAGTAAGCAAGCGTTGTGCCCCTTTCAGTGGCAGCTGTCAGCCAGCTACTTTCGTGTGTATTTCTGTTTTTGACTTTGTGTGTAATTCCTATTATATAATCACAATTATACTACAACTTGTAAAGCTGTACATAGTGTACCAGTTAACTTGGACGAAAATAAAAAAAAGCATGCGTTCAACGAAATTTTAGTTGTTGAATATTAGTGGTCGTTATGCGTATTTACAAGCTGTAGTTTTTCTGACTAATCTCTAAATAGTTCATATTATTTTAATTAGAACGTCTCATTTTTGCTCGAAATAATATAATATTGACATTATATTGTAGCTCGCCTTAAATAGCCCAAGAACCAAGGATTTGTGTTCGGCTTAAGTGTGCTCACCCGCAGGTCGCGGGATCAAATCCCGGCTGTGGCGGCTGCATTTCCGATGGAGGCGGAAATGCTGTAAGCCCGTGTTCTCAGATTTGGTTGCGCGTTAAAGAACCCCAGGTGGTCGAAATTTCCGGAGCCCTCCACTACGGCGTCTCTCATAATATGGTGGTTTTGGGACGTTAAACACCCCATATCAATCAATGGCTTAAGTCTGCTCGGTTTTTTTTTCATATAAAAAAATCACGCGAAACATGCGAAATATGAAATAGACGCGCGCTCACGTGCCGCTGCTCGAGCGCTTCCTAGTGTTCTTTAGTTGATAGACGGCTGCGTTATTTATTGTGCAGAGCATCACGCTGTTTGATAGACGTGAATCGAAAGACGCTACTGGTGTGCCTATCTTCGAGCGTGAAGCCTCGTGAAAAGTGATGATGAACAAACGCAGCGGTGTGTCAATTAAAGGACGGAAGCGCTCGAGAATCGGCGCGTGAGAGCATGTATATTTTACATTTCGCGTGTTTCTTGCGCTTTTTTATTTTTTTTCTCTGAAGAAACAGCCAAGCAGATTTCAGCCAAAAAATTAATGCATGGTTCAAGGGTTATTTAGGGAGAGCTACAACATAATCTCAATATTTTACAGATTCTAGCAAAAACAAGAAAAAGTTTGCAAATATAATTAATTTTCGAAAGTATTTAGTCATGAAAAATACAGCTTGTAAGTACACACGACTACACCACTAATATAGAACAGGTCGAACTAGTGATAAACACATTCTTTTTTCTAAAGTTTGGTCCAGGTTAACTGGGACACCTTGTATTTCTTACGAAACATTGTTTTAAACAAGAGAAGAAGCAAATACAGGTTAAACTTCGCGCGCGTAATAACAGTGTGATGCAGTATTGAATAACTTCACGCTGCCAAAGGTGTATAATTGGAGCGTGGAACATGCAGACGCATCGGTGATGCCTTCAAAGGAGAACACAAAGGAATAGATTGCGTGGTGCGTCGTAGGAGCAGGGCCCACGTTCGCGGAAAGGTGATATTTTAGTCTTGAGCGACGTCTTCGATAAGAAAAATTTTCTTCACCTATCCCAACGAGTAGAGGTTTTTTTTTAGCCTAGGACGTTACCTGAACGTTTTACGACCCCGTTGTCTGGTTTGTATTAGCAAGCATGTTTATGCTGTTTAAGTGCATAGGCTTTGTTTTTCCTTCATGAATAATTCTGCAAGCGGCTGAAGACAGCTAAACAATTTTATATGCCATCATACACACACGTGCAAAGATTCTGCGCCAAAAAAAAAGGTGAGTTAGTATGGCGCAAATTGATCTTGGCTAATATCACTCTTAAATAAAAGCATTGCTACTTACCAACTTTTGAGGTAGTAAGGTGGTGTCACAAAAATCCCTACCTAAGTAGTTACGGTAGGCAGTAGACCACAGATATTTACCACCTCTGGTATGCTTCTGAGGTAGTAAATCTCTGCGGTCTACTTCCTGCACTTACTACTCAGGTAGTGAATGTTGTGACAGCACCTTACTCTTCAAAAGTTGGTAAGTGGCACTACCTTTTTCAAGATTGATGAATATACCAAACAGATAACGCCCGCTTTGCCTCACTGCATAAATATCGATAAAGTTTTAAAAAATGCAAATATTGGTTATATTACATTGCACATGCCTCAGTTGGATGTTCATGACTTCTTTTGCAAGAAAACGCGAAGCAAAGAAAACCGCACGTGAGATTCTGCGACATAACGTTTGCCTATCCCGACAAGTTGCCTTATTCATCGTACTCTTTAGCAGAATTTATGTCGAGAACTTGTACCAGTTGTCTGTGAACAAAAAGATTATATATGGCTTGTTAGCACAATCGATTGACTGTTAAGCGTGTTGGAAAATTTCCAAGCCACGCAAAACTGATTCTTCACATAGATGTAAGATCTTACGCCTTATCACCCATGGGGTCTGTACGAGCACCGTGAAAAGGCTGACGTGCATCTCAAAGCAGAAAATATTGATTGTTATATTCTAACTGGCCTACTTGCTGAAGTGATGCTCCCAATACGCTAAATGCGCGAAAAAGTACATCTATTTATTCTGGTGGCTATGTCGTCTGCTCTGTAGCCCAGGATTCATGGCACCTTTCTGAAGTGCACACCTTTTTTTTGTGCGTTCATTTGTTGGCAATGACCGTTTTTCAGGGGAAAATCCCCATCGCATTGAGCACAATAAATAAATAATGAAAAAGAAGATCACGATGAAAAAAAACTTGCACTATAGCTTTACGGGCGTCGTTTTCGTTTGCTTGAGCAACGCCTGTAGTGATCACGCGATCGCGATGAAGGAAGTAGGCCGTCACTTATGTGTAGAAATGTCGGCTTTGATAAACGGGCCCCTTTGGCATGAATGACGTATAGATGCGGTCGTCAAAGGATCATTAGTGTTGTCTACTGGGAGCGCAACCACCCACCTTTGCTTCACATCGTTAATGAAGGCAAACAAACATGGCTTATTTTCCTTCAACACGCTGTTTTTCGTCTGTTCTCTCGGATCCAAGAGCTTGCTTTCTTGGTCGTGGTGGTAGTTAGGATGGTATAGAACTTGGCAAATTACCACACTGATGAAAAAAAATATTTTAGGTCATGATGCAACTGTTGCTTGCGCTATGGTTCGTGATTTGGATTTCACACGTTTTCATAGCACAAAAAAACAAGGATATAAGCTAAGACCCAACATGAGCCGTGGCCCTATTGTGTGCTATCTTAGGTCCTCGTTTTTCTTTGCGCTGTGCCAAGTCTGTTTCAGTTCAGTTAAGTTCAGGTTAGTCATTTCAAGAAATACATCGCCACTCAACCAGTTAAACAATTTCCAGTTGAGCTTGATCACTGTCTGTTCCAATTACAATGCCATCGGCAGAATTAGTATGCCTATCTCGAACATATTGATTCTTAACTGAAGCAGGTCACCCTATATCTATCTACTTAACGTTGTCGTTAGAGAAGTACTTTCTCTTACAACATATGGACTTCGCCCCGCCGCGGTGGTCTAGTGGCTAAGGTACTCGGCTGCTGACCCGTAGGTCGCGGGTTCAAATCCCGGCTGCGGCGGCTGCATTTCCGATGGAAGCGGAAATGTTGTAGGCCCGTGTGCTCAGATTTGGGTGCACGTTAAAGAACCCCAGGTGGTCGAAATTTCCGGTGCCCTCCGCTACAGCGTCTCTCATAATCATATCGTAGATTTGGGACGTTAAACAACATATATCAATCAATCAACATATGGATTGCTTGCTAAACGAGAGCCATCAGAAAGTGCGCTTTGAAGCAATAATGAACATTTGGGAGGATTGTGGTTTTGTAAATTGATTGTTCGGATGTATAGAACCTTTCTTTTCCATCATGTTAATGTTTCCTGTTTGTACTGCTGTCTATATTGCCAGATGTATATTTTCTCGTCATGTTTCATTGGATAGTACCTTCTTTTAAGATCACTTATTGGTTTTATTGTTGTGTTTTAGTGGCAATACCTTCGTGTTAACGTTTTCTTTTCATTCGTACTTCCTGAGAAATTCATGAATATATTATAAAATATGTGTGCAGCAGCTATTCATGAAATAAGAAGCAGTAGCCTACTCCACATCTACTCAACATGTGGTATTATGTATACGTACTTCATGAGTATGAACTGCCCCTCTGTTTCTAAAGGGCTCCTGCAAGTGGCCAGTGTTCTTTATAGCTTACAAGATTATACATAGTTGTGGCTCCTATGGTGGAAAGTCAACGAAATAGCGGCAGAACTTTTCATAGGTATCCTGAAAACATTTCCTTATGGCTCCAGTCCTCCAAATTTTTAGGAGAGGGGCTCTGAACTGTCCTGTCAAGTTTAATTCTCAATTACACTTTGGCTTTTCCAAATGCTTGATTGTCAGTACGTTGACCTCCTACACACTCTCTTGTTCACAGTTCACAAATGGTAACAGACAGTGTCACCATTGATTATGATGAAAACCTTGTTCTTTTCCGACGCCGCGCATTGCGGTGGCCCAAAATCGCAGCAGACGATGTCGGTGCTTTTGTGCGGAATGACAGAGGTAGGTTTGGTGCCATTGGAAGAATTTGTGCTCGCAATACCAGTGACATCCGCTTTTAGCGAGCGGGGACTGAATAGCAGCTTGTCGATTCGTCCGACGGGAGCCTCGCATGAGATGAACAGCAGATAGCTGAGTGAAAAGCACCACACGAGAGCCGAGAAGAAGAGCGTCACCTGCGCAGCAAAAGACCCACTTTGAATCAAGATAAAAATGCGATGAAACGGAGAAGAAAAATGAGTTTCCGAGCTGATTCCGCACATGGAAACGCTGTTAGTTAAGGCGTCTAGACAATGAGAAGTAACACTTGGGAACTGAAGCATTTGTGAGCAAGCCCATGAAGTCGAATTCGCTAAGTATTTGCATCTACCTAGCTCAGTAAGGTGCACACCCTTCGCTGCCTTAGTTTACAAAAATTGTAACTTCACAGCCATCGACTGTGGATCTCACTTAACAAAGAAAAAAGGCTGGAGTCTTGGGCTGAAACATGGAAATTAGGAATGAAAATTTATAAACAGGAGTAGTACTGGGCGCATCCTATCGACAAGTGGACTATCGACAAGTGGACTTGTCTTCTGCAAGACATCAAGTACTTTCAAAGTAGTTGCAGCCTTGAAGAAGACAGGTCCGTTTGTCGAAACGTCGGCTCGAGCTCAACCCCTGTTTACACATTCTCATCGTTTACCAATGTAATTTTAAACTTCCTCAGAGGCGCTTTTTCTCAGCGATAAGGGTCGTGGTGTTCTTATTCGTGTTGCATATATTGTGTTTCTGCCGTGCAGTGTGCATGAATTTAAACTTTTCAACGCATCTATCACGAGATGCATCATGATGGGCGTATCGCCAGACAGAGCCCTTTACTATGCTATAAAGGTTTCTTCTTTTTCCTACTTCTATTTATTCGCCACTCGGTGAACGTGTGTACGCTCTATTGCGATGCAAGCATCTCGTGGCTTTTTTGGAAGCAGCGGTTTTCACTGCAATTTTGGTCAACCCGAGGTGCATACGTCTGATGTAATATTTTACACACTGTAACAAGCTTCCCTCTCCCTTCGTAGACGTGAGATCATATGCGCACAAAAGCTATAGATGGCACTTACATAGAAGCTTCAACGCACCACTGATCAAAACATTGTTGCGGCTGAAGAAACAGCTGGGTTCTCTTTGAGCTGAAAACAAGCACCCGGAGTAAAAGAAAACAACACAGGAAATTATAGGACGATAGAGTAGCTCCACGAGCCAAAGAAGAACATGTGCAATGCATTTTGGCTTACTATGAAGAAATGCGAGAAGTAGATGCGTTCTCGTGAGATGTGGAAGGTGAGAAGAAAAAATGGCGAGTGCACCAGGTAGACCCCAAACGACAGGCGACTCAGAGGTGCGAATGCGTCCCACGACAGGAACGCGTCCAGCCAGCCTGCGTGTGCAATAATAAATAACGATTACATATATGTTCTTCTTTACTGAATAATAGAAGGGCTTTAAAACAATAAACATTGCTTGATTTTCAGTTTAAGAGTGTCAGCCGATTCGCTGCCTGAATGAACTGCACAAAAAGTAACATTGAGGAACTCTAAAAAGACCCTTCGTGAATTTTTACGACAAAAAGTTATAATCAGAGTAGGAAATATGGTATCAGAATGAGGAAGAAAAGGCTGAGTGAGAACACATACACATGCAAAAAAGCTAAGACGAAGTACAAGTAGGCCTCGCAAATAGCAGAAATGCAATGTTAATATTAGTAAATATTCTCGTCACTTGATAGATGAATAAATATGACCTAGAGAACTATTTAGTGACAAATATATAGTTTGGTCCCGTATTTACCTGTGATAGAAGAGTATGTCATCATTTTTACTTAAATGCTACATAAAGGTCACAGAAAATTACCTTGTTGTGCAAATTTAGTGCTACCTAAAACAGCAAGACGTTTCGAGTGAACAAGAGTTTAAAATATTTGCGGAATTAGTAATTTAAATAATATTATCTCTAAATATTACTCGAAAAAATTGTGATCTTGGTTTGTTTTACCACGCAAAAGAGCTAACCCGTGCACTTGCACAACAAAGTCACTTTTATAGAGTGACTTGAAATGATAAAATTTGGTTTCGCGTCCTCTTCTTTTACTATTTGTCATTGTTGTGAGGCATAGGAAATAGAACAAGAAACATTCATGTTCTTCTGTACGTTGACATATTACCTTAGCTCGTATTCTCATTTATGGTAGCTTCATAGTAAAAAAAGGTCATTTTATTTGGAGCTTCAAGGAAAAGATGCCTTGCAATTGTTTTTTGAGAGCAATTGGCTTCATAATTTGACACGCTGAGTTATCAACTATTTCATTTGTGCGGACTACCTAAAGCGTGCAATTCTGAGATGCAGTTCTCATTATTTAAATGAAGGGTTTATTATCCCGAAACCACCATATGTATATGAGAGATGCCGTAGCGGAATGCTCCGGAAATATGACCACCTGGGCTTCTCTAACGTGCACCCTAATCTGAGCACATGGGCCTACAGCATTTTCGCCTTTATCAAAAATGCAGCCGCTGCAGCCGGCATTCAATCTCACTCTTAGATGCGATTATGTTTTGCACATATGAGGTAGGAGCTGTGACTGTCATTGGACGTTGCGTATGAAGTTTTGCTTTTCCTATGTTATTTAGTGTTACGAAGCATAACACATTTCTAACCAATATTAGAGGTATTCAGGTCGAGGTAAGGTACCGTTAAGCAAGTCAAAAAGAAACATTTCGTAATATTTTTTTTATTTTTCGATCATTTCTGCAGCCAGGATTCTTGAGTGCTCTGCACAATAAAAAAAGCGCAATGGCGTTCTTATTTAAAGAAGCGGGACACAAACTCATGACGTCTACATCAAAAGCCCATTGAGGACTAGGGTCATTGGTTTGAGCAACTTCCTCCAAAAGCCAATCAAGAACTTTAATGTTGATAATATTTTCAAGAGTTTCCAGACATCACTGAACAACGGAATCAATTCATAATAAACAGATAGCTCAGCAGGATTTGAGTTGGAATCAGAAGTGTTGATTCTCTTTGCAGCACTGTTCAGGTATCCCACATGTACATCATATCCACTTTCACATGCTGTGAGATGCCTACATTTCCAGACGAAGTGGCCACAGAAAGCAGTTACGTGTAGAATATAATTCAAACATTTCGAAAATTTTTAAGATGGTGCTGCGTTCTACCAATCATAGGTGAGTGAATACCTGCACGGTAACGTACGCGGCAGCACTCACTTGTTCAGGAGAGAGTGGTGGTCGCTGTGTTGGCGGACTTTCGCAAATGCAACGCGTGAAAACAGCCCATTGCAGCTGAGCCATGACCCAGCTCGTCTAAGTGTTTGACATTGTGGAACACGGGAAAAAAACCGGCCTTAACATAAAAACACACGCCATACTATACGCTGTTCTTGAAAAGAGAACGGGAATATCAAGTGATTTGCGTTTACGAAGCATGCTGGAAAGTCAATAGCAGAAACACGCAAAGTGATCGCTATTTCGCTCTGTCACTAACAAAGAGTTTAATGGCCCTCACCATGGCAATACATTCCGTGCATTGTGTAAACACACTAGTATCTAAATATGTTCCTTTTCCAGTTTGCCCAGGTCGTCAATACTACCTGCCGAACACACATCATCTCGTCAAAGTCCATTTACATGGCCATTCTCAGCGCACGAAGTTAAAGCTTTCGCTCAACATTTGCTTCAGGATTGAGTCTACACATATGACATACTTGAATTTACTGTGATGTTTAGGTCACCCCGCATGAAATGCGATCCAGTGCATGTACGATCAAGCGTTTTTATTTCAACAAACGCATTTTCATTGTTCTGTCCACCAGAGTAGAATACAGGCTTTAAATGTACTTGCCTCCTCTCGCCGTCGAGCAAGCGAATGTAACCCAGGACACGCACAGAGACCACAGAATCCGGTCGAAGAACGCAGCGAACAGCTTCCCTGACTGCGTAGTGGGGTTCCGCTGCTGATACCAACCAATCTTCATGAACAGGCAGCACAAGCCGCAGGCCAGCGACAAGCACCACGCAGTAACCTGTAATGCCTGATAAAGTGCAAAGTAAACAAGTGAACTAAACGCTGAAAATAATATATCTTCATTTGGCGTAGGTTCAGTTCTGTTCAGATGATTTCTCTTAAGGGTCTCCCGAAGGAGACATTACATAAGGGGTGGGCTAACAAAACTTTCACATGATTTACGTAAGTAATAGTGTCATATTCATTATTTACACGTTGTTGGAACAAGAATGGGCAGGTAATGGCAGAAATGTCAGCAGGAAGGCCATTTCAGTCTTTGAAAGGGCGTGCGCTGAATGAGGTAGAGAAGTGAGCAGTTCGGGCACGTGGGCGTGTAACTTACGGATGAGATGTGCGGTGAAAAATGTGTGCTGCGGGAATGATGTATGGAGCTATGGAGGTGCTGTAAAAGAATTTAAAGAAAAAGAGAAAAACTTGAAGTGCATCGACGATCAGAAAGCGGCGGTAAACCGGATTCTGAGTAGAGTGCTTAAATGCTGATAATATATGAGTAGCTTGAGTGAATGAATTGAGTAGCACGATTCTGCACAGCTTCAAGAGAACCAATCAGATATGATTGGTGTGGGTTCCAGATGGCCGATGCATACTCCAGTTTGGGTCTTACGAGTGACTGATAAGCGAGTAACTTCACCTTTCGGGGGCCTGACGAACATTACGTCTAAGAAAACCTAGGTACGTTCGGCTCAGTGATGATACGATATTAGAAATATGAGCATGACTGGTCAGATCGCTGCAAAGAGTGATTTCTATATATTCATAAGAGTGTACATTCTCTAGATGTGTGCTTCCGGAGCATTCTGTAAGAAAATTGTACGAGATTAGTACTGCGAGAAAATTACATAACTTTGCATTTGTTTTAATTTAGGTTCATTAGCCAATCATCACACCAAGTAGCTATGTTATCTAGATCTTTTTGGAGAGCGATTTGATTTTGCGTGTTTTATATAGTGCAATAAATGACACAATCATTCGCGAACATTTTAATTTTTTAACAGACGTATGAAGGTAAGTTGTTAATATATATTGAAAATAGTAAAGGGCCAAAGACAAATTCTTTATGAACCCGAGAGGTTACTAGTATTGAGTTAGATAAATGATTATTTATAATTACCAATCAGGAGTGGTTACTAAGAACTTCCCTAATCCACCTCAAGACATCCACATGCAAGTTAAATTTTTTTAGTTGTCATAGTAGGTGCTGGTGGGGAAACCTTATCAAAGGCCCTGCAGAAGTTCAGGAAGATGACACCGCATTGTTTATTAATATCAAGATTAGTTTGAATGTCATGTAGAAAGATGGCAAGCTGTGTTTCACAAGTGTAACCTCTGCGGAATTCATGCGGAGTGGTATGAAAACAGCCGTTGGAATAAAGAAAGCTTATGACAAGAGAGTACACGACAAATTCTGTGCGTTTACAGGGAGTGCTTGCTAGTGAGATCGGATGGTAAATTATCGGGGATGTTTTGTTACCGGTATTGTGGACTACAACGACCTTCCCAACTTTCCAGTCATCTGGAATGAGGCCCAAGAATAAAGGCAGGGTGAACAGCAAAGATAAATATGCTGCGGTTATGCACTTGGTGTTTTTCAAGATTTTTGCGGTAATCTCATCTATACCTGAGGAAGATGAAAACTTTTTTTGTTAATTGTAGTGCAAATACTGTGTACATTAAAAGTGATAAATGGTATGGCAGAACACAGATACAATATCATGGTGATGCGGGAGGTGCATTTGACTCGTTCGTAAAGACGCTCTCAAAGGCGGAGTTGAAATCCTCAGTGATGTCGACTGCGCTGATGTGTATGTTTGACTCGTTTGTTATTTGTATTGTGTCTGTAGTACTAGAGTAAATAACTTTACAAACTTGCCTTGTTTTATTAGCCAATGAATATGGCAGGTTGTTATACTAAAATGCGTGTTTAGCTAGACGCAATGCGTGCAGGAATGCTTTTTCTGCTTCATAATAATTATCCCACGCACACGGAGACTCACCTTTCCTGGCGGTAGGATAAAAACACTTTCTTGTGTTTTCCGAGCGTTTTAGGGCTGTCGTGAACCGTGGCTTTTGTTGGGATGAACGAAAAGTGTCGTTTGCAAAAAGTCTGTTTGTTATCAGTTGCCACCTACGAAATGTTCATGAAATCTTGGCTGTAATAGAGTAAAAAAATAAAGCCACGGCTTCGTTAGTCGCTTCGTAAATACCTTTGTCATGGAGGCGTATTGTTTTCTGAATGGTATTTCGTGCTTGTGGAGGGAATGAAAAAACGGCATGAATGAGTTTATGATCACTGATTTCACTTAAACAGCTAATTGATGAAAAGCTCAAGAAAATTGGTTGCAACCTGTTTGCAACCTGTTTGAAGGACGTTTGCAACCTGTTGGGTAACCCGGATAGGTTTTTTTACTAACTGAGAAAGAATAAAGTTCAGGCAAAATCAACAAAATCCGGTGCGTATGTGTTCTCTGGCGATCAGGATGGTTGTTAGTTCCAACAGTCTATTTGCGGAAAATTAAAATGATCAAATAAGATCTGCGCGGAGGAGTGCTCTTTCACCAGTTTGCTTACAGTGTTATTAAGGTCAAAACAGAATTCAGAAGTGGCATGAGGGGGCCTTTAGCGAACACCAAGTCAGACGTTTTTAGGAGAGCTATAGATTGGTACCAATAGTATCTCCAGGCTTGTTTGAATGCTTGTTACATGCTTGCAGACAGTTACATGGATTGGCTTATTAAGATGTTGGTGGCTTGTAATAGATGTAAGCATTGGAAGCAAGGAATGCCATAGCAACAAATCGAAAGGTCAGGCGCAGAATGGATAGCAGATTGAAACGTTACCCATGTGTCTCACGCAGAAATGACGCAGGAAACATACTCACAGGTACAGCTGAACGCGAATAAGCGTCTAAGTTGTTACGTTGCTTTGCCTGGAAAGCGTGCCCTTTTCACAAACGGAGACTGTGCAACGATTGCAGTGACCTTTGTGCGCCCGGTAACTACAACATAATCGTTTCTGTGAAGTTACAAAGCCAGCCACCATGTACGATCTTCCTCACAGCGAGATAAGGGCGTGCACGAGTGTGCGTCCACCTTCCTTCTCTCCACGGGGCAAAGTACCCGTGGGAGATGAGAGCGTACGCCACCGCATTGTGACGATGGAGAGACGCGCGCTCATTGTGCCATCTTGCTTGTAATGCTGAAAACACGATAGTTCCCCCCCCCCCCTCTGAGATGCCCCTTACCAGTGGTAAGTCGTATATCTAAATAACTTGCCGTTTGAACTTACAAAGACGTGCTCTTTGGTGGCTCAGTGGTTAACGACTCGCATTCACGAGGTGGAGGTCCCGCGCTCGATTCCGCACGCTGGAATCTTCTTCTGGATTATATTTCTTTCATGCGTTTTTTTTTCTTTCTGGCGTTTTCATATATATAGATACGTATACATGTACGGCGTGAGACGCCGACATCGACGGGGGCAGCGAAATTCAGCCGAAAGTGTCCCTATATCTTTTATCGAAATAAAAGAAAGGGGTAAGTGTTAATTAGGTATTAACACTATGCCTCCTTCCGGTGAATGCTTCTGGGAATCTTGACTGGTAAACTTTGATTATCGTTTACCTCCTCTAGTCCGTTATCGTTTGGAGATGATCAGTTTGGTACAAACCACAGTGCTGTTCCGACTTCGCCATACAAAAATTTATACCTGCAACCGGACTGTTGTGATATAAGTGTTACCAAGCCATAGAAAGATTAATTTTGCTGAATTTTTTATTTACACTGCATAACATGCTGCTCTTTTTATGGTGCGCAGCCGTTATTTCCCTTTATTAGGAGACAATCTTGTTGATCCTCATTGTGGCTATGAGCCAAGTTTCTCCATGAAGAAAAAATAAAATAAAACGTATAGTCACTACGTTCACTGGATCCCACAAGTGTCACGCACAGCTTTCACACAAAATGATCAACTAAACTGCGTCTTTCCGTTGATGCACATGCGTATTGAAACTACAAGTTTCACTAAACTGTCCTGAATATACAAAACATTTGACCACGTGGACAAGCTGTTAAGTGACAATATAACCGCACAAGCGCCTGACTGTTGAAGTTGTTGGTGTTTTCTGTCGTGATATCATCAGCAAGGATAAAGCTCGGCGATCGCCACGACTTTTGGCATGTACTACACAATTAATGTTCAAAAGGAAGCACCTACTTCACTTTGTTGATCGCCACAGAATACCGACTACACAATGCTACCCTCTGTTCCGTGCATGCTTCTTTAAAGTGTGACAATACGAAACGCCAACGTACACTGCTGTAAAGTGGCTTGAAAAAAAATCACACCAGAGTAAAACAACAACAACAAAAGAAAACGTTCATATTCATATTCGATAAGCTCCTCCGAAACCACAGCTGGAGCTATTAGTAACAGTAGCTTAATTTACGAGACTTAGGTCATAGCAATAAATGGAACCAAGGAAACTGTGCAAGTTGTTGTGTCTTCGACACTCCCTTGTGCAGTCGCGTAGGACGCCATGCTACAACGGCCGCCCGTCATTGGCATACATCTGTTGCGTGTTTCGTATGCGGGAAAACAATAAAGCGATTGGCTTGGAAAAACCACTGTGCTTGTTCACTTGCGCAAACACCCGACAGAGGTGACACTTAATGTTTGAAATATTGCCAAATTACCCATTTATGAATGAACCACATGATATAGTCATCTTGATGAAAAAGCGCACTGACAGGTACGGACCTAAAAGGAGAACTACAAGGCTATAGCACACTCGTACTTGTAAGTGAAAGCATGGTAAGAGGATTGAGCTGTGACGAGAAGATTAACGCATCTTCCGCTTGTTCGCCGGGTGAGCGTGCTTTTTCGGTCTTGAAGTGATTGGAAAGATGCGCAATGGAGTCGCTGCTTCCCGAACATAGCTAGCAGCTATCTATCCTTCATGGTAACAATAAATGAGATCATATGTGGTAGTGTGCAAGAACAGCGCTGCGCAGTGCACACATTTCCTAAGCACAGTGCACACATTTCCTGCACACATTCCGCAGCAAAAAACTGTCATCATCATCATGGTAAGCGTATGCACAGCAGGAATTGGTTAAATCTCATTGCTTACCACTGGTTTTCTAAAAATGAAGACAACGGTTAGCTTAACAAAATGCCATTGCCACAGAACTTTGTGTGGCCTATCAAAAAACAATTATCATCATAAACGTGCTTGTGCCACAGAAATTGGTTACAATACACTACACACAACTTTCATAAAAATGAAGGTGATAGTTAGCCAAACAAGTAGCGTGTTTGCCACAAAAATAATACCGCTGTCACGGGATACTTAATAGTTTAAAAACCTAGTATACAGCTCGTCTAGTACGGCACTAGTGCAGTTCAATTGGACACGCACAAGTGTTCCACAGCTGCCATAGCACAACTGGGTGGTTATAATTGTTCTTTGGATGCGCATAGATGTTCAACAATCGTGGTAACATTTAAAACGTTGCACACATAACTTACGCTAGGAACTGGTTCATTCGAAGTGGGTTAATTCGAACTGACATCCTGGTTATGGTACAGCCGTGTGTATTTCTATGGGGAGAACATCTTAATAAGTCGAAGAGATCGGTATCGATGACAGTTAGTTCGTATTGAGAGCCCCCCGGTTTTCGTCTCTTCATGCAGAAGTCTGCCCAGAGTGATCACAGTACGTTGCCAAACCAAACCAACCTAAACACACTGCAGATGAAAACAAAATGAAATAACACAGTTTCTGTGCATATGAGATTCCGTATGCTGTGCTGGAGCTCTTAGGCAAGCTAGAGATCATGCTCATGGGGTGACGATAGAATAAATGGAAGCAAATAAAAACAAATATTTGTTGTTAAATTACCCTTATTCTGGTAAACAAAAACACGCCGGAATATTTTTACTTTCATTGCATTACTCTAATATGTAGCCTAAATAAAGTGTTTTGAAGCATGAGGAGCGTTATATATTTCAATATTAGGGCTCACTGCTCTTGAATGCATGTTCGTGTTTGCTTCTGGCGTGAATGGTTCTGTGAATGAACGAATGAATTTATTCTGTTTGCTGTTAAGGGTTTCAAGAACGTAATAAAAAAATTCAGCTGCGACAAACGTGAGGTAGCACCGAGTTCGCGATTTCGAGTTCAGAGGAGGCTTTGAATTCTTCCCGCGATGTGTGGCGCAAGGTTTGTACATTATAGCGCCCACCCACTAATTTGAACTCCGCCTAATACGAACAACTTTATAGTCACACACGAGTTCAAATTCACAAGATTTTACTGTATCTATAAAGGTGCAATGCTATTTACATCTTTATTAGTTCACTTATAAATCATCGGAGAAGGAAGTTCGTTATATTGGCCACGTTGCTTTCTCAATGTATCAATCAGTTAAAATATAAATACGGGCTCATAAAACACTTGCCTTCGATAGACGCCGTTCCTTGTAGTTAACGATAATAAAATACGTAATACATCCGGAAAAGTAGGCGACGGCGTGGTAGAACGGCATCACGTAATAGTTGTCCAAGGTGTCGACAAGCATTCTGTAACGCAAAATGATTACGTTTTAGGGTAATGGAAGCGCTTAACGTTCCTACTTTAGCTGAATAAAAATAGTTTTCGCAATAAAAACACGTGTAGAGAGCTGAAAGCTCAGCGCGAAATGCACATGATCAATGAGAAAAAGGGAAATTACGTAATCGCTTAGAAAACAAATGGCTTCCAGGCTCGTAGGCAGGAATGCCGCCTAAGCCAATGCGTAAAACTCATGCGACTGGCATTGCGTGTTGCACTGCCGCTATCTGGACTGCGTTGCAACCAAGGTTAGCACAGTGAACTTTCTGGGCGGTAGGCGAGAGCGAAAGCAGATGCAGTTATCTGCGGACGGCATCGTACATACGCTACGTTATGCAGCAATAACTTTACTTTCGTTTTTATCAGCTGGGACAAGCATCACGAGTGCGATCTTGCATGCCTTGAACTATGCCGCGCGGAAAGTGGGGCAAATATAGAAAGCGCCTGCAGTACTTTTTGCAGCGTTCATTAGCGTGTACTGAATTTCCGTTCAAACCAAGAATAATTGTAACCAAGATAAGCCCAGTTCGCTGGCACCTAAGTTCCAGCAACGTATCAAAATTGGTTTAGAGTACTTTAGCCTGTATTCTAAGGACTATTACATTACCTTGCTTCAGTAAAAATAATAGAGTCTAAGAAAAAACGAATTATTGAATCACCCTAATAAAGGGTGTAATTAGCTTTTACTGGAGAATATAAGACTGATTTAGTGTCTAGAGGTAGAACATGCTTGCATCGTTTGAAGGTAATCACCCAGAAAATAGAAAATAAAAATTTCGTTACATTAGGTGATCGTTTCTCCTCTTTCCAACTTACCTTTGCTCTCGAAGTTTCACTTCACTTCCGCCATCACCAATTTATTGAACAAATTGAATTGCTTAGCCTTTCCTTTAAAGGGGCCCTGCAACACTTTTTGAGCGTGATTAGAAAACGCTGCCCATCGGTAGTAGGAGCTCCCGAGAACGCGAGCTAAATATTATAACGCAGCAAGCGGCCTGTATTTCATAATATTTAAATTATGAAAGCCAGCTAAAAATTGCCTTATCTTCTCCCGACAATTAACGGAAGACGCTTAAAAATCTCTCGCAGAAGGTTATCTATCAGCTATTGGCTGATTTGAACATGGCGCGTTTGGTTATTATAGGAATGGCCACAGGAGGCTGCGACTTGTCCACGCGTGTGCGCGCGATCACACTGAAAAAGTCGCATATTCGGAGAAAAAAAAAAGAAAAGTGCTCAAGGTCATGAGGTGCGTGTCACGTTCTTTTTTTTTTTTCGCCGCTACCATTGCCTTGTTGCTTAGCTTCCGGTGGTTTAGTTGGGACGAGAGAAGAGAGAATGTGACTGCAGCCTGCGACAAATCCTTGTAAGTCCGCTCGTACTTGTCGGATTCTTAGAATTTTTAGGCGTTGAATTCATAGGCCAGCAAGTTATTGAAGCGAATATTATTCATGGTTACTTCAAAAAGCCTTTCAAGGACCATTTATAGAGATTGTTAATCAAAGCACATATTCAGTTCCGCCTACGTTTGCTTCTGTTATTTTGTGGCAGTAGGTAGATCAACAAAATATCAAGTTCAAGGTCAAGCGTTCTAATTTTATATTCTTGATCATTAGCTTCGCCATCTTGAAGTGATATAACATGAATTTTAATGTATTTGCCGCAATTGGTGCCCTATCGGTCCTGTTATACTATGCGAATTGTTGTTCCTTGAGCCGTGTTTTTTAATAAATTTTACCCAAAAATTGTGAATAAAAATTTTTCGTGGTATATGTCTCGGTCTTGGCAAACATCAATATCCCTGCAAGTTCGCGAGCTTACATTGTTTTTGTTGTTGTTCTTGCAAGACGTGAAGATTTGATTTTCCTAAAGTAACAAGCCTCTGTTTAAATATGTGAAAAGTTTTAGTAATTTACTAAGGAAACCTACAGATGTTGCTATAGTTTTTGTGCGTTTTTAACACTTCTGTCAGTGCCAAAGAGCGCGATAAAACAGCTGAAGCAGCAAAACCTCACTGGAAGTTCTTGATCCAGAGATCTCAATTGAACGTAAAATGTATACTGTCAATAAAATGACTGAACAAATTTCGCTGAAATTTCAAGTAGATTACGTAACAGCAACTGTAAACAAGCCATATTATCTATTTATCTCTACCTCTCTTCTCACTCTCTTTATATACACACACACACACACATACATACGTATGTATATATATATATATATATATATATATATATATATATATATATATATATATATAACATAAAACAGTTACTATTGAACCCACCACAAAAAGAAAATCAACACCAGATACTCATTCGCGGGCCCCTATGAAAGTTCGCTAAACATGTGAAATTTGGAAGAAAACAGAGGAGCTGAGCATGGCTAAAGGTACAATAGATTTAAAAGGATGTTTTGGCCCTTGCATGGGAGCTTTGCTCAGATTTAGAACAAACAGCGTACTACGCTCTTCTTAACGCAACACTACAGGGGAAACCAATTTTTTTCGCGTATTACTAAAGTACAATTCCACAATTTCAAAAACGCCACTTTTACAGCGCGATGACACTTTTTAAGCGAGTGAACGCCTAAAATGCAGGTGGAGACGCGACTTTGAGATTTCCACACCAAACACCGTGACGTCATAGATTTTAATACACGTTTATTGGTTCCTACAGAGTTCTTGATTAGTAAACATCGAGTACAATGTTATTTGGTGGGCCCACAGGCATAATGTAAGAAGTCTCACGAAGTTTTATAGCGCAAATTGTCGCGAAATTCCAAAGATACATCCTAAAATCAATCACTTCAAGTTCAAAGATTTTGGAGAAAAATTGGAGAATAAAACTTTCCTAAACTTTTTCATCTAATGATTACCTTTTGTTGGTGAAACCTACGCCATCATAGGGTTCTCAGAGTACAGTTCAATCTAATCCAAGTCATTGTTTCACTGTAGGGTCCCTCTATAAGAACGTATTATTACGTGTTACAGACATCGCGGATGCACAGGCACGAGTATCCCGATATTCCTGCTCAGTGTGTGAGTAGTAGAGAAAGATCTGATGTGTATTTTTTAAAAACAACCTTTAAAAAAGCGATGCAGGCATTATTCTACTTGATGTCGTGCGGGGGCTGAAGCGTCTTTAAAATATTTGGCCTTTGCCTTTGTCGGCGTCTCTCTTCTTTTTCCACTATGTTCATCCCCAAGCAAACAGTATTCCATAAGACTCCAGACAACGTGTCAAAGTTTCGCAATATTATATTGATCTGCTGAAGACGTCTAGCAGTGTGTTCGAGCACTATTGTGGCAGTTCCTGGATTAATTGGCGTGCATAGACAGTATAAGATGGTATTAAATATTAGCTAGAAGCGTCAATAAGTGAAGATCCTAATTATTTGCTTTTTTACCGAATCTTTTGTAACCTTTCGAATGACGGCGTTTGTGTAATGTACAACAATACTGAGCCTATAAAATATGAATTGAGCATAAACTAAGGTTGCTGACAACCTAACTGACACTGATATTACGCCTGTAATATGTGTTTACATTACCTTAACTGCGCGCTAATTGCAAAAATTAAGTCATGTATTGGCAATACGTATTCACCATTACCGAAAGGGACATATTTTGCAATTATGCGTTATGAAGGCGTAGCTTGCACTTCCAAAGAAGCTGCTGCTCGGTATTGCTGAAGAGTTCTAGACATTTTCTAATTTCCGTGTGCTAACTTGCCTTTTCAGTAACCCGATGCTTCCAAATAAAGATATAACCTCTTAGCTATGCGTAATACTATACGTGCAGATAACGGGGTAGCATAATGAAAGCGGTGCAGGGACGCTTACAGTGAAGGCGTCTGCGCTACCTCAGAAACAGTTTGCAAACATAAGCGATACAATAAGATTTGAGAAGCGTCTCAAGGTTAACTCTAACGCGATAACGTAACAAGATTGGCACTAGATAAACAGCTTTTAACAGAAAGGGTTAAGGCCGACTATACAGTGCGCAGTTGCCAACGTTGCACTGCAGAAACGCCCCGCTTCCCCTCGCTCCCCAACTGTGCAATGGCAGCAACAGGAAAACTAGTTGCTGGTCGTGAATGCGGCCGATGATATCGGCGTCTGCGCGTGTCTGTCCGCTCGGATCGCGGTTAGGCAGCAACGGGGGCGACGTCGATGTAATCCGCCCGCATTTCGCACGCACTGCGCAAAAAGAACAACGTGATAAGTGTGACGCAACAGTGACGTACCGCGCTGCGCGCTCACAGCTGTCGCGGATGAAAACAGGCCGTGCATGGACTCGAGCACGTAGCAAGTCACGTGAACGCCCGTTTGTCAACAACATAAAGGTCAATGCCTCTTGCTGCCTACATAGGGGCGCCACGTAGTCTGTCTGTGCGGCTGGCCGCGGACGGCTAAAAAATTAGTGAGATCGCGAGCGTGCAGTTTCACCTTTGTTAGTGGCGACTTGGGTAAGCTCAACGTAACGACCGGTAGTTCAATAACGTTCCAACTGCTTGTTCAGTTAGATAAATTGCCTTCGGAGTAATGCAACTTGGAGTTCTCATATAGGTGATTGTGCACACTACATGTGGATTATCATAATTATAGTAGAGATGAGGTTCTCGAGGCTGGCAATATTTTTAATCAGGTTCACGACAGCTGTGGGTTTATAACGACATAAGGAAATTCCGTAAGGTATTTTTGGTCATTTCAAATTTTTATATTCTGCCCATGTGTCCGCCTCCATGTGTGCCACTGGACCACATCCACCTGCGGGCCCCCACTTCAAATTAAGAAATTGCGTGCCACCACCGAAAAAAACTTTTTTACCTATGCCTTTGTCTCTAGCCGAGGAATGGTATGCTTTCTCAGACTTGGATGCTTGTGCGATTTCTCGCACAGGAAGAAGTGACTATGGACTATTCGTAGAAAGGGCTTGAATTCGCCCATTTGACTCTACCGGCTATCACCTCCAGTTAAAATGTTAATTGTGTTGATTTCTATAACTACTGTCGTAAATAATGTTTTACGAATCTGAAAATTCTTTTTGCCACGGAAAGGCAATGTCGTACCTATTACGCAGATACCTCCTTTCTGTGATTCAAAAAGAATATTGGGCTTATTTCATGAAACACCCTGTATACCGGCCATGTAGGCTGAAATTTAACAATGCAACATCTCAAGATTTTTTTAGAGGTTATGGTTAAAAGACTTCTAAGTGCGTTATAATATAAAGTTTTGTCATGGTATCGTGTGAATCAGGTACACGGTATGGCTCCCATGCTTCTATTCTAAGGACTTACAATTTCATTAGCGCTGAATCTCTTTCATTGGGGTCTTCCGATTCTATCTGTAGAATACAACAAATCACATACTTACGGTATAGTCTCTGTCATCGCCACCATAAATGGATTCATGTGCGTGCCGGCCACTTGCCATGTCGCCAATGAACAGCCAAGAAGAGAGAGAAGAATGAAAACTCCAATAATCCATCTGTGACGGCTGCACAGAAGAAACAGTGGCAACCACTTTCAATTAGAAACTGTTGGAACACCAGTCTATACCGTTCGTAAAGCGATGATTCTGACTTTTCAATTCATTTCCAAGTTTTATTATGCAGTTAATAAAAGAACATACATAAAAAGACACTCAGACTGAGTGCGTAACCACCGCATATATAAGTAAAACATCTGAGCAACTTCACTAATGCATGTCAATTCACTTTGAAAAACATGAACAATTATCGCTACTCTTGTCCAGTTTCTAACAGAATTTTTGCACAAAAGAAGGCCAACAGCAAAAGCGAAACGAGACAAGACCTGGTGCTCACTAAAGGCAGTTCTTAGCGCTCGTGAGCGCCATTTATTGTCTCACCTCTTTGTTATCTTTCTGGCTTTCACTAAAAAACAATGGAGGAACCAGGTTATTTGCACTCGTAGATATATCTTAACCAGTTTTTTTCATAAAGATGAACTTTCTTTTTTTCATAAAGATGAAGTTTTCTGTTGGCCAGAAAAGGTTTCCCTAAAGGCACCCACATATACTGCGTGCTTCATATACTGCGTCCTTCAAAAAATGCGTTTGCAGTTCCTGAGAAATAGGAAAATATGATATTTTCACGCTGCCTTCATAATTACTTTTATAAGGCAGTAAGTAAGCGGCTCAAGTGAAGTAGAGGCATCAATTAGGACAATAAATAAAGAACCCAAGTTGCTTACCGCTTTAATTAGCAACGACAGATGACCGCGCCCAATCAGTTAACGGCAGCTCTTCCTGTGAAGAGCCTATTATCGCTATAAAATTTCAAAGGAGCAGCTACGGGTAATTACAAGCGAGTCATTATATCTGACTAACAAACAAAGCTCGGAAAAACGCAGCTGTCATATGCTTCCCAGTGGTGGCGTAGCCAGGGAGAGGGAGGCACACTAGGCCCGTGCCCCCCCCCCCCCTCAATTTTTTTGCCATAGCATACATAGCACAAAATGACCACTTTCATGCCCCCCTTAAGATGAAGGATGTGCTCGCCCATCAGCGGGAAAAAAATGCTTCGAAGACATTTTGAATGAGCAAGCGTCGTTGTATACCAACTATCGATTGACTTCACTTAGTGGTCGTGCGGGTTTCGTTTTCGATTGGAGCATGTATTTCATAAGTACGTTAACAAATGCAAAACAACTATTACCACTGCAATTACAGTCGTGTACAAGGTCGTCATTGAAGTCGTATGCTCCTTGCTCTCATAAAGCTTTGCTTTCAGTTTTTCAATTGAATACGGTTAAATTTTATTGCTGCGTGATAAACACCATAGGTGGATTTCTCAAAACCTTAAAGCGACACTAGCCTTTTCGCAAGAGCCACTTTCCAATTTTGAGCCGACCACCTGCCTTCGTCAAAGAAAACATCAATCTAGTGTATTTATTGAATGTCATAAGTTTTTGTTCAAGTCATTTTGAAATGTCTCCCTCCGCAGGAAAGTAACTATAAAAGCAGCGAGCAAAAAATCTACGCATCTCCATGAAATGACGGATGACGAGTGCACGAAGCTAGGTCCTAAGGCTCATAATGTCTACGTTCAATACGCCGACTAGTATAAAGGACAGACCAATAGACGGACGGACACACGTGCGGATTAACGGATGAACGGACAGGTTGACTGAAGTACGGATCCATAGACTGATGCATGGAAAAACGGACGAACGGATCGATGCACGGACGGAATGACCGATGGAAGAACGGAAGGACGCCTGGACGGATACGTGGATAGATGGACAGGCGGACGGCGCAGGTGATCGTGTATTTTGTTATATATTTGATTCCCGTACACATAAATTTGTGTTTTCACACAGGCGTTTTTTTATTTTTAGTTCTGCAGCCGTTCAGTTTCGGTTTCGGTTTCGTAGCGAGTGACTGATGCGGATGACAAGACTCGGCCCAAAGAATATTCTGCCCTCAAACTTTGTGCATGCTTGAGTTCCGCCTTGAACAGTACAATGCAATGGCCGTACGTAATCGGGCACCCGGAGCATCGCCTTCAACCAAGCCTCAAAAAAGGAATGTTTGTGCCCTTAACATTGGTCATTTCTAAATATCCTAGACGGCCTGTAGTGAGTACAGTTGTGAAATACCCACTAAAAGTAATACTTCCTTTTGCAAACTAGTGAAATACCCACAACGCATTCGAAAAGTGCCACGCGCACCGGCGAGGCCGCACACTTTGTAATGGAATAGCAGCTTAACCCTCCCCCCCCCCCCCCATCGTGTGCGATTCGTATGTTTGGGCGCATGGTGCATCTCTACAATTCAACCACGTAATAATATATGTGATATAGCAGCTCCTACTAAATGGAATTCTTGAAGCAGTTTTTTTATGATGCGTTTTGAAGCAATAGCGTGGTTCCAAGGAAGGACAACGTCTTACGTTGCAGAAGGCCTGGGAACGATAATATTATTTATTTGCATCTGCCTCAAATTTTTGTTCATGAACAACGCCGATTTTATTCTCACAACCAAGGAGGCGAACCAAGGACAAACATTTCTGCGAAAAAAGGTTTCAGCGCTATCGCGTTAAAATTTGTTTATTTTCTGTATTTGTGATTTTCGGCCCCCTTTGCTGAAGCAGCCTGTTTTCGTATAAGATAACAGTCAATAACTCTGCACTCTACAAACTGACAAGAAAAATAGCCGGATTCATACATCATACTACACATAACACACACACACACACACACACACACACACACACACACACACACACACACACTACTACATATATATATATATATATATATATATATATATATATATATATATATATATATATATAGCGCTTGACAGTGCCGGGGATTGGCAAAGTGACCGTAGTTCACACAAATAGCACTATTACACACACAAACACACACATACACATATATATATATATATATATATATGTGTGTGTGTGTGTGTGTGTGTGTGTGTGTGTGTGTGTGTGTGTGTGTGTGTTTGTGTGTGTAATAGTGCTATTTGTGTGAACTACGGTCACTTTGCCAATCCCCGGCACTGTCAAGCGCTATTCTGCATTCTTCAAAACAATATGTATTAAATACACATTGTTTTTTTTTGCATCAGGGTGGTCACTTAGGCCCTCATAGGCTAGCTAACAAACGGCCACTGCCATTACAGATCATGCGATGTTGACGGTTAATGAAAATGTGGAGGCCAGCTGACGGAGCACCGTGGTGTTTCGCTATGGCGGGGGAGAAAGTCCCGATCGAGAGATTACGATAACAGGGTCAGGCGCCGTGATGTTGTGATACACATGGGCATGATTCGTGTTTTTTTTCTTTCAGCCGTTCCAGAAACTAATGTTCTGAAAAGATAAAGACCACCGATGAACAATTTTTTTATGTTTGCTCGAAACATTGACTCTGGCGTGTATACCTGTGGGTGGTCGCAGTCTTGGAGAAGGAATGTTTCAGAGCCACTAATTTCTTTTCATATATTCTTGTTCCTATTGCTAAGACGTTGCGCATGCGAGATCTATTTACGTTGTTATCAGGGATGATTTTTATTTGGCTCGAACACCTTCATTGTGACTGTTTATTCAAGGTCGACCTCAGCCCCCTTTATTGCTGCCCTTCGTGACGGAATGGACTTCAAGTCCATGCTTTCGAGGTCACATTTTCTTCTGTTGTCAATGCAGTTCGTGCACTCTTGCGCATATTTGTGTGGTTCTAGCCTGCGCACGGTGCCGGATTAAGAGGATCACAACAGTCTCATAGCAATCTCCCTCTTTTCTAATCGCTATTGGTGTCAAAACCTGTTTTTCTTCCCCTCAAAAAGTGAAAAAAAGAAAGGAGCTTGCTTGCAAACCCTGTTTAGCTGATCCCCAATAAAAGAAGTATTTGAAATTGCTTATAGTATTGAAGTTCAAATAGACGTACGGAAATGGCCTGAGAACTGCACATCCAAGGAATAGTTTGGCTGCGGTATATTCAGCTTGTATCCAACGTAATGCTACGCAGTAAGTGTTTACAGGGTTCTGTGTCGTGACAACCCCAAGAATATGCGACCTTGAGCGTGCTTCTTGTAATGTAATAAAGCTTACAAAACATGAACCCGCCCAACCGCGGTGGTCTAGTGGATAAGGTACTCGACTGCTGACGCGCATGTTGCGGGATCGAATCCCGACTGCGGCGGCTGCATTTTCGATGGAGGCTGAAATGCTGTATGCCAGTCTGCTCAGATATGTGTGCACGTTAAGGAACTCAGGTGGTCAAAATTTCCGCAGCCCTCCACTACGGCGTCTCTCATAATCATATGGTGGTTTTGGGACGTGAAACCCAACATATAAAAACACAAACCGTTATGACCTGAGGGATACATTGGGGATTTCCTTCCATTAAAAACGCCAAACACTGCCTGAAGAAACTCAGTGAAAGATTTATTGCATTCTCCAGCCTCACAAGCGGTTTCATGCAACTTTCAAAGAGAGTCGCATAAAAATTTATTATAAAGTTGTAGGAAGAAGCAATCCTTGTCTGCGGAACAGTACCACACACGTCGTGCTAACCCCTGAGAGACAAAATAAAAGGTAGGGACTTTAACCAAAATCAAGCCGGAAGTCTGCACGTGGGGTTCGTGCATTTTCCTACGTTTGAGGAAAATTAATTGCGATATACTTGTGCATGGCGTAGAAAGTAAATTGGTCAACTGCTGCATTAGCAATTGTGACAATGAAAATAACGTTTCTAAAAGTAATGATGGAAGGACAAATTATAAACAAGTAGGAAAAGTGGAAGTGAACCTGATACAAATATTTTCTACTTGTGTGTCAAGTAAGTTTACGCTTTTCTGTATGAAATAGTCAATGTTGAATTATTTATCCGACTGGGCCATTTCATGACAGGTAATTCAATAGCAACTTTGAACTAGCGTTAATCAATAGCAACTTTGATCTAGCGTTAATCAAATTTACCATGATGACGTTAATATCAAATTTTCGAACTTGATTACACTTCTTAAAAACGCGATCAAAGGAAGCAGCAGAAAAGTTTCGTTTCATTCACGGGAAACGCCAATATGTCCCTAGATGAATAAAGAAATCTTGGAAGTCAAAGTACTTTTGCTAAACTTGCAACATGCTTTGACGATTTCTTATCGAGTAGTGACCACTGCAGTATTGATACGTTGAATAACCAATTTTACAGTATAATTAATGAATGTATAGCGCAGTTTGTTCCTCACAAGAGCATAAAACGTCATGCCAAACAACCTTGGTATACCAGGTCAATTATACAGCTTAAACGTCGTATTAAGCGACTGCAAAAGCGACGGAGGGTTCACAATAATGACGGGGTGTCCCAAACTAACTTGCTTAAATCTGAACTAAAAGCTAAAATGAGTGATGCCATAAAGTTTTACTTTAATACCACGTTAAGCTCTTTTATGAAAAATAATCCCGTTAAGGTTCGGAAAACTATCAATCCTACGACGGCCTGTCCGTCAACCTTCATGATAGATGATGTGTCCTGCTCTGATTCATCCAAACTTTCTGAAGCCTTTATTAAGTATTTCCAAACTGTATTTGGAGATGACAATGGAACGACCCCTGACATTCGTAGCAGCCAGGAAATAGATTTGTTTCCAGCAATTGAAATTAGCTACACTGGCGTTCTTAACCTTCTGTTGAATACCGACACTACTAAAGGTGCTGGGCCACATGGCATACCAAACATGTTTTTGAAGCGTTACGCAGAATGTAATGCTTGTTATTTATCAATATGTTTTGTTAAATCATTAGAAACAGGTATTGTGCCGACCGTTTGAAAAATCGCCAGTGTAATTCCTGTGTTTAAATCGGGTAATAAGCAACGAATTTCTAACTACAGGCCTATTTCATTAACATGTACCTGTTGCAAGCTTTTAGAGCACATAATTCATAAACATGTACTTCAGCACCTCACTAATAACAACTTATTGTCCCGTAATCAGCATGGTTTCCGCTCTGGTTTTTCTACAACTACACAGCTCATTGAATTCACTCGCGACATCGCTTCGGCTCTTAATACTCGAGGACAGGTTGATGCCATATTCATAGATTATAGCAAAGCATTTGATGTAGTATGTCACAAAAAACTTCTTACTAGACTCAGAAGTATTATTAACGATGACAAAATAATAGGCTGGATAGCTGATTGGCTACGTTTGAGGTCACAATTTGTTACGTTTGAACATGCGCAGTCATCATCGTGTGCAGTCACTTCCGTGGTTCCACAGGGCTCGGTGGTTGGGCCCCTATTGTTCATTATTTATGTTAATGATGTCACACAGGTCACTAAGGACACACCAGTGAAGCTGCGATTGTACGCTGACGACTGCGTTTTATATACTAGCGTAAATAATGCTCATGACCAAGATGTTCTGAACAAAGTATTTTTGTCCTTTTGTGGTTGGAGCGCCACGTGACAAATGAACATTAATTACCAAAAAACTGTTCAAATGACATTTACTAATAAAAAACAGCCGCTAAGGTTTAGTTATAGTTACAATGGGCACTACCTAAACTCTGTTAATATATTCAAATATCTTGGTGTTACCTACACTCAAAACCTAAAGTGGCACCATCACATTGAAACAATTTGCGCTAGAGCACTTCGAAAACTGGGATACATAAAACGAACACTCAAGCGCTCTACCAAGGACTGCAAATTAACGGCGTATAAATCGCTCGTCCGACCATTGCTAGAGTACGCCTCAGCAGTCAGGTCACCCTACACTGCACTTGACATAAATATACTCGAGGGCATACAGAAAAAAGCAATACGATTTATATTTGGCCGGTATGACCGCAATTTTTCTCCTTCATCTCACGCATGCTCATTGTCGTTAGAACCCCTTGCATTCCGACGCACACTTGACCGTATCACTCTGCTACATAAGATTGTACGCAGCCACAGTTGCATTGAAGCACCGATTACTTTTTGTGATTCAGCACGACGAACCACGCGCCGATCTCACCCACTCAACATTGTTCCCTTCCAGCCATTTGTAAATTGCTTTAAGCATTCCTTTTTTCCAGCCGTTGTTGAGATTTGGAACAACCTAGATGGTTCCCTACGCGAAAAACCAATTGAACTGTTTTTGAAAGAACTGCCTAACCATATTTTGTAATATGTTTTAAATGCTTTGTATGTTTCTTTGGTATTGCTTAATGTATGTTCGTTCCTTTTCCTAATGTGCCCACTCCTGCTATGTCTCGTTTATCGAGACAACAGTATCTGTAAATAAATAAATAAATAAATAAATAAGAAGCGAAGATTACTGGCCTAACAAATGAAAACGGCGCAAGCATAACGAGTTTTATTTGCGCCAATTCAAAACAATGCATAATAAATCAGTTGCCTTGATGAGGATGAGTAAAAAGAATTATTATGCACGACAAATAGAGCAGGCGAATGGTTATTCGGTAAAACTTTGGCAAATTATAAATGACGTTGTCGGAAACCCTCCCGCTTCTAAGGTGCTTCCTGATGTCATCGACTCCAATACGGTTGAACCGTTTAACACTTATTTTGCCTCCATTGGTCCAACACTAGCTAAAAAATTCACGAAACTCAACCAAGAACTTGGTCTCGCAGATTCCAAACCTTATTCTTTCGTCTTGTATGACATCGACGTTGAGAAAATCATATCAATTGTGTCAAGAATGCCAATGAATAAATCAGCAGGCCTAGATGGGATAACTGTAAGGCTTCTCAAAGAAAATTTAAACGTCCTCGGACCGGTTTTATGTCCACTGTTTACCCTTCTGTGAGAGCAGCCATGTACCCTTCTTGTTTAAAAATTGCAAAAGTTATTCCGGTACATAAAAGTGGCGATCACTCTCAACCGTCAAACTACCCACCAATCTCAGTTTTGAGCATAATTAACAATATCTTCGAAACAATTCTTGCCAATCGTTTCTATAAACTCATTGCGAAATATAACTTGCTCTCCCATGAGCAACACGGATTTAGACCAAATTATTCTACCTCCACCGCCGTTATGACCCTTACTAGCAATAAACACTACATTGAATGAAAATAAATTAGTAACAGTTATCTTTCTGGACCTCAAAAAAGCCTTTGACACCGAAGATCACAGAATACTCCTAAGTAAATTACCACAATATGGTTTCCGTGGGACCATATTTCAACTTCTTTCAGATTACCTGAAAGATCGTCAATAGGCTGTAGTAATTAACGATTTCATGTCTTCTATGAGCCACTTGAGTACTGGTGTTCCACAGGGCTCGGTGCTGGGACCATTGCTCTTCTCCTTGTATATTAATGACCTTCCGCAGATATTACAACCTTCTTACATACTGATGTATGCTGACCATGCTTGTTTTATAGTAACAGGTAAAAATCTAACTGATCTTGAATCGAAGTTTATTATGGAACTGGAAAAGGTCGCTCATTGGTTATCAAATAATAAACTATCTATAAATACCGATACGACTAAATGCATCACATTTCGCTCTCGGTCAACATTCATTAATGCTAATGACATACACGTAAAAATTGACAATTCCGTGATCGAGCAAGTAACCACAAATAAATATCTGGGTGTCACTATAAATAACAACTTACATTGGCAGATGTAGATTCAAAATGTGTGTTCCAAATAAGCCTCAGGGTGCCATGCACTTACTCAGGCTCATCAATATTTTATTACCATTACTCTACGAATGCTTTATTATGCTTTCATTCATTGTCATAACTCATATTGCATTGAGTCTTGGGGCGGCACGTACACAACTTACCTGGACCCGGTTAGACGACTTCAAAAACGGGCTGTAAGAATCAATACTCATTCCAAGTATAACGACCCCAGCAAGCCTATGTTTTCCAGATTACTTAATTTGCCCTTCGACAAGGTAGGGAAATTAAAACTGGCCAGATACGTACACACAGTTAATAATTACAACCACTCTTTTCATGTGTCGATGTTTTACGCCCATTCTCGTTCTACTGGACAACTAACCTTTGTTAAATGGAATATTCCACGAACTAACAACGTATATGGTGAACGGCTTTTACAGTTTGTTGGTATTGAAATCTGGAATGTTATTCCTTTTGAAATAAAAATGTGTTCCGATTTTACTAAGGCACTAGAAAAACACTATTTAGAAGAATGTACTCACTTATTATTGTCCTGTCATAATTAGTCTGATGACTGTCTTGATTTCAGTATGTAAGTAGGTGTTTATTTCGTTTTCGTTCTCTCGTGCATTGTAACGGTTCAGTGCGGTTATTTCATGCACTGTAATGTTTCTTTGCCGATTCTTTATTACATTAGATTGTAAAAACTTTCGTTAATTCTTTATTGACATTGTATAACTTTCTTAGTTACACTTTCCCGAAGTGCCTCTATAAAATCTTTCTTTGTTAGACCCAAACTAGCCTATGGCTATGGGTCCGCGCAGTGTATGCAATTTTTTTGTAAAAAGTGTGACCAATAAAATTCAATTCAATTCAACTGAAAAACTGTCAATTTTGATGGACCATGCATTGCACCTAGCATGTTGCGGAATATTGACGAATGATGGCGATTCATTTTGCTTTGTCGCTCAAACAATTGTTTTTTTTCACAGTACGTGGTACAATGAAGTAATATTAGCTCCGCTGTCTCTACATCGGCACAACTATGATAGTAGGGATCACTCAATCTTCCAGTCCGGTGCAAATAATTGTTCGTGTATGTCACATTCACTCTGTCTATAGGTGTCCAGAAAGTGTTCACAAAACATTCGCTTTCACTTCTGTGCCCTCAAAATGCAGATAGATGTCTGGGTGAAGCGATGGGTTTGAGAGGTGGTATTTTCTTTAAAGCTTACATGTTCTGATCTCAGAGCCATGAGGTATGGTTAAAAAGAGATTTCTCTTAATTTTAGTCTAATTTTTTTTGTTTTCCGACATACCAGCATAGCCCCGCTTCAAATATAACTTAATTCTGCGTCCAGCTCTCAGTAATTTGACATCCTCCATCTGCACCAGAAGGGGAAGATCAGTGATATCAGATGATTGAGGTTGGTGATTGCCTCCTTTATGCGAATAATCCGATTCCGCATACCTATACAGAGTAGAATTCCAGTGATTAAATCTATATACGCTGGCAGATATCTCTCTTTCCAATGAATAGCCTCTTTTTCTATTATCCGCTGCTGAAAAGAGACTTTGTATAGTTTAAGCTGATAGAGGTCAGCAAAATAAATACTAGTACTTTCATGAAAAAAATCTCATGCAGCAGTTACACCATTCATGTCTGTATTTCGGGAGTTGTTTTAGGGGTCCGTCTTTATTTTTATACAATAAATATGGGCTTCTTATAAACATTCTTAGAATTCCGTTCTTGTTTTCTGACATCCTATGGGCATAGTGCTCAGAACATTGTCGTTCAAAGGCCTTGGTGAGACTTTTCATTTCACAAAACAACGTCCGAAAATATTTTCAGAAAAAGCCGAAAAACTTCCAACCCCTACGCCCCTACACATTTTATGCAGTGCAATTCGCATAACTTTTTTGAAAGTATTCACAACTCACTTCTTCAAAGTCAAGATGACGAGCAGGGAAACAATGAAAAGTTGGAAATCGGCCGAGAGGTACCAGACATGTGGCATCACAGACTGCAAAATATTGAGAAACAAAAGATTAGAATGTCGTTGCATGAATACATAGTAAGAGTGAAACGCACGTTAGCTTTTGCGGCAATGCACGCAGTTATCTTTTTAATTGAAAAATTTACAGGCGATATACTAATGCACTGGTTATCATAATTACTGCTTTTATTCATTATTAATTGCCTCAGAATATTTTTTGAAATTTTTTACATTCCACAAGTTGCAGACGTGCCTTTCTGAAAACATTTTTTTTTCAGAAAAGAAAAGAAACCAATCGCTTCATTTCATTGAATGTTAGTGTATTTGAATCATTCAGTAGAAAACTTGCACTAATAATTCTAGGGCGCATCATATAACGCAATCATCGAACAAACACTGAGGCAGCTTGTCATCCAGTACCCAGCTGATGGAACTGCGGATTTAGGCAGTCTTCTTTGTTCACCTTTTATTTTTTCTGTTTTTTCTTCATCAATTTCTTTCCTTTTCTTTTTTCTCCTCATTTTCAGTAACATTATTTAGTCCTACTATGTTTCTTCATTCTCTTTTTAAGTTTCCTTCTATTTCTCGCTTTATTAATCCGTATTTCTTCCTTTGTCTGTTTTTACTCCCTTTTTTTGTCTCTGCTTATCTCGTTATCTTTAATTCTTTATAAATTATTCGCTGCCCTCCCCTTCATCTTACATTTCTCATTTTCACGCTCACTTAGCTTTCTCACCACTTTCGTATACCATAATATGCGAGGGTATGTTCTATTCCGCTGTCGATCCTGGATAACCGAGTGATTGCAATCGCATTCGGATTGTGGGTAAGTGGGTTCGAACCCCGCATTTCGAATATTTTTTTCGAATAAGACTAAGTCTATCTATCTATCTATCTATCTATCTATCTATCTATCTATCTATCTAACTATCTCTTTTCCTCTTTCTTGCTACCCCACTGAACTTGTTTTCTCGTCCATCAAAGTTATTGGAGGCCATGCCCTACTCATCGGCATCGGCGCACATGCTCTCAGAGCGAAGCAAAACAGAGAGACAGAATTATATATATATATATATATATATATATATATATATATATATATATATATATATATATATATATATATATATATATATATGTGATGCTATGATGACTGGGTGACGTGGCCTGGCTCATACCCCATGTTTATTCTACTCTGCACTTCTTCCTCTCGTGTGATGCTATGATGACTGGGTGACGTGGCCTGGCTCATACCCCATGTTTATTCTACTCTGCACTTCTTCCTCATCTACTTCTACAAACCATCGATACCTTCATACGTCACACGATTCCCCCTCCCCCCGAAAGAAGGCATGGATTACGCACAAGGAAAAGTACACAAGGAGAGGTTGAGAAGTCACAAATGTCAAAATGCACAATTGGTTTCATGGCCCCGTGGTGTTCCGTAAACTCGCAAAACTTCAGGAAAGAGTTCAGCAGTCCGGTTAACGCAGGAGTTCTGGTGGGCGAGGCTGATGGTTGCGTCCTGGATAACACAAGAATGCTTTGGACGTGGAGATAGGGGAAATCGCAGCCGGAATTCTCGTGAAGAACAAACGAGGTTCGAACACCTTGCAGAATGGACAGTTCGAATATCGTAGGCATGGAATTCTTCGTCGTGGCACAGGTCGTGCAGGCAGCTTGCGTGTGCGTTGATCGAGGTTGATTGGGCGCTGCCTGTGTTTCTCCCGAGTACAAGGGGTGCTTTTGTGGCTTTTGGGAATTTTTCTATGGCGATGTCGCAGATGGTTTGATGGAAGGCACATTCTTGATTTTTGGCGGAGAATGTATCCACGACGACGGGCCTTTTTGCAATGTTCTTTGAGCCTTAAAAGTGGTTTCGATGAGGTTTCCTTTCGTCGTTGACAATGTTGAAGTATAAGTTGACGTTGTAGTTTCTTGGTTTCGTCGACGTGCTTGTGGTGTGACATTGATCGTGCTGTGTCAGGCTTCTTAGCAAGTCTTTCGCAGGCTTCTACGACGTGAACCAATGTAGATGTTTCCGGCATAAAACAATGTGCGGGGTTTCGTGCACTTGAATCTTCTGTATTCATAAATCATTCATTGTTGGTGGTTGCCTGAAGATTACTTGTGTCATCAGAAGTCGCACCTCTGCTTTTGTTTTCATTGTTGGCAGTGAGGTTGTATACTGGATTCACGTCACTTCGAGCTTGTAATTGATTAACACTAGACGCTTCTGCAGAAGACTTTCCTTCACAAAATGCTGATTGTGAATGCTTCTGTCTTTGTGGCACTGCTGAGCTGAATGCCAAGTCAGTTTGCAAAGTACGCATGCGGCATGAAGTATTAAATGCATCTCGGTCATTATTAGCGGATTCAATTCTTTTATGCAGCGGTGAGTTGAGCATTGGTGATATATCCGCGGATGAGGAACCAGGTGGAAGGTTGGGAACACGACCACGTGGTCTTTCCGAGAGCATGTGGCTAGCTTCACCTGACGGGAATTGTAAATTCATGCTCTGTACTCGAGTGCGTGAAGGCTGCTTATGACTGCGATGGCTGAGTTTGAATGCACTGAGAGTGCGTGTGCTAATCGAATCTTCATTATAGTCTTGAAACCAGATGATCATTCCTTCTTTTATCTTTTGCCAAGACTCGTCATTTTCAAAGATGTGGTTAGGTAAAACTTAAATGCCTCACCGGAGATGTAGTCAGTGAAGTTGGTGATCATTTCCCGTTCCGACCATGATGCAGCGGCGGCATGGAGCTCGAACAGGTTGAACCAGTCCTGTACGGGTCCGTCGTCCGCTGATCCGGTGTACTTAGGGATGTCAAGATCGTCTGATGCTGCTGTCATGATGCTTGGTGGTCTTGGTGGTCCGCGTTCTGTCACTGCGTCTCGCTGAGGTCTTCGATGATGATGGCCGGGCGATGAAGTGGTTGCGAGGTCTTCATCCTGTCGACTCGTGTGATGCTATGATGACTGGGTGACGTGGCCTGGCTCATACCCCATGTTTATTCTACTCTGCACTTCTTCCTCATCTACTTCTACAAACCATCGATACCTTCATACGTCACACACACACATATATATATATATATATATATATATATATATATATACCAAAAACAAAAGTGATGCTGGGTCCGGGTAAGATTATCCGTATAGGGAAGAAGACGCACGTACGAAGTAATTTTATTGATGTTTCGGCCACGGGTCCGGCCTTCATCTGATTCTGATGAAGGCCGGACCCGCGGCGCAGACTGGCACTCTGACGCCAGATACTAGGTCGTATGAATGCCGTGATTCCCGTCATGCTTTTCGCAGCCAGAGAAAAAGTTTCGCCGTACAATTTATGGAACCCCTAAGTAAGTTTTTAAACAAATTTACAATATGCCCACAGGCAGTCTATTCCTACAGAGTGTTCCGTGTTTTCAAATTTTCACTTAATTTCTTGCATAGCTGAGCCTTTCAAAGACCACATGCATTGCGAACACAGGACAAGAAGTTGAACCATTAGGATCCAACCAATAAAATTTATACGAAAACCTTCATGAGTGCCCCAGCGCAGTGGTGCAGTGGTTAAGGTACTCGGCAGCTGACCAGCATGTCGCGGTATCAAATCCCGGCTGCAGCGGCTGCATTTTCGATGGAGACGAAAATGCTGTAGGCCCGTGTGCTCAGATTTAAATGCACGTTAAAGAACCCCAGGTGGTCCAAATTTCCGGAGTGCCCCACTACGGCATATCTCATAATCATATGGTGGTTTTGGGACGTTAAAGCCCACATATTATCAACCTCAATGGGTAAACGTGGCAGCAAAGATATCAAAGGGTAGTCGTAGGGAAGTCTAAGTTGCATCTTGGGAGCGCCAAAATGTAACAAATGATTCACATTTGCTTGGATGTTACATTAAGATGGCAATCATTGAAATGTTACGAAAGTCACTGCCAACAGGCTTCTTCGCTCGAGTGAGGTGCCTGAATTTACATGACGTCAAGTTATTTCTATCCGCGCAGTTCAGCAGTTATAAAAATCAATGCTAACAAGGCCTGAAAATGCACTGCTGTAACTTCTCAGTACGCCCTGGCAATGATTGATTGATTTGTGGGGTTTAACATCCCAAAACCACGATTTGATTATGAGAGACGCCGTAGTGGAGGGCTCCGGAAATTTTGACCACCTGGGGTTCTTTAACGTGCACCCAAATCTGAGTACATGGGCCTACAACATTTCCGCCTCCATCGGAAATGCAGCCGCCGCAGCCGGGAATCGAACCCGCGACCTGCGGGTCAGCAACCTTGGCAATGTCAATGACTACCATGATCTTGTGTTAGTCCTGCATAGTTTCCAGCTCCATCAGATATTTTCAATGTAAAATGTGCGACCTCCAATCAACCCTTCAGAAGTCAGTAATTCCATAAAGTCAAATGATCTTTTATGCTTCACTTGAGAACTGCTATCCACCTAGCCGAAACAAAGTTTATTCTATAATGCGAAGTTTCTGTCCATGGAACTCACATAGCCAAAAATCCGAAATCACAAACAGGTATTCTCGGTACACACAAACCTGTTGTGTATACAGAAAAAGAGACAGTGGGAAGAAACATCTGTACTCACGAAGGTTATTTCACCGCGGAAATTTCGTACTTGAAGCAGCATGTCCCACCAATGGTTGTTCATTTCGTAATAAAACTTGTCGAAGAAAGTTTTCGCATCTGGTCCAGATGTGAATGCCGGAAGCATGTATATGCACATAATCATGAAGAAGAGTGGTGTCGTTGACCTGGAATAGATTGATACCCTTAGAAAGAAACACTACTGGACAATTCATTTTAACATGTTCGAGAGCCTGGTGCTGTCGATGAGCGGCAGCAGAGAGAAGCAATGATTGATTGATTGATTGATTGATTGATTGATTGATTGATTTGTGGGGTTTAACGTCCCAATACCACCATTTGATTATGAGAGACGCGGTAGTGAAGGGCTCCGGAAGTTTTGACCACCTGGGGTTCTTTAACGTGCACCCAAATCTGAGTACACGGGCCTACAACATTTCCGCCTCCATCGGAAATGCAGCCGCCGCAGCCGGCAGAGAGAAGCAAATGCATCAATGCTTCATTCCAGTGCGATAAGAGAGGCACGTGTACACTTGGTTTACAAATTTAGGAGCTGCAGTGAAATATGTGTACCCATTAATTAACCCAGGATTCCCTTTGACCACCAATTAGGGACATTTGTAATTGCAAAGTTTTCAAGAACTGGATATCATTGTCGGAATGAACATGTCTTTAAAGGCAAAGTGGCACTTCTATCTTACGAAACATTGCTGCCCAAGAGTTACAATTGTCAAATTTGTTTATTTACAATCTATAGAAAATTCATAAGTCGATTGTAAAATAAATGCGTCAAATACCATTGCTCTTGAAAGCGATGAAGGCACCACCACACTTTAAATACTAACATGTATAAACAAAGAGTTGCTGCCTTAAGAGGCGTTCGTTATTGTACAAATGCGTTTTCGGTCTAATAGCTTGTATGAATAGCGCTGAATCATTGGCGTCAGCCTCTGCTACCGGTTTGTCTACTTTTGTAATCTCGCAGCTTTAGATGTTCCCCTCCCAGGCAGTAGAGGTTCGCATACAGGCTGGGCAATACAGGTTAGCTTATGATATTTTATCCTCTTTTGGTTGACGTTTCCTCTTTTTCATCTGCTCTCTCTCTTTCTGCGTAGAAAGTAAGACGGTAGCCATAAACATTTCTTTTGACTGAAATCTCTTCTAACGAGAAATCCGTTGCACAACTGAACAAAATAGCGATGTGATTTCTAAAGTTTGAATCGTTTGTACTAGTCCTTCCCAATTCTGTTTTTTAGGAGCGAAGCTCCTTATGGCATGGCTTGTGCGTCCCCCGTTGTCTTAGTGCGTAACCTGTGGCAGATACCCACCCTCGGGCACATAATCGCATATTCACATGTTCCGAAAAAACGTAGCACGGCGTCGTTATCACGCTCTCGTTGTTAACAAAACGCGGACAGCAGAAATGTGGTACATACTCTCGTTTACTCCTTAGATTGTCCGTTGGATAGCGGTACTTGTATATGATGAATATATGATAAAAAATAAGCGAAATGGTGGTACTTGTAGTGCTCACTAGATGAACGGGTGTACTCACGAACGGACGCACGGACGGACAGACAGACAAGCAGGCGTACAGACGAACAGACAGACAGGCACACGGACGTGCGGATGGATGGACGAATGAATGCACGGACGCACGCACAGATGGATGCACGAACAGACGCATGAACAGACGCACGAACGGGTGAACGTGTGGACGGAAGCACGGACGGTTTCACATACGCTTCACTCCACTCATCATCATTTCTTCCGTTGGTATGCTGTGATTTTTTATTGATGTCAATAGGGAAAGAAAATTTTACAAATAATTTCACCACTTGTAGTTCGCGAAAGTAGGCCAAACAGAATTCCACTGCAGCCACATTTTGTATGAAGCATCGCAACATCAAAGCCAGGTCGAAAGTCGAGATTGGTGATGTGCGTGAAGCATTTTGTCATGTATTTTATGGACGTTGTAATTTGTATAGTGACTAATAATCAGGGCAGAAATTCAAAAGGGCGCACATTACACAACCGTTTGGTAGTAAAAGTTCATTAAATTGTTTTGTTATTACTTGCATTAGAATCAGATCTTTAGTGTTACTGATTAAATCTGGAATATTTTTTAAAAAGGAAGATTGCTGAAATTGCGTTTCATGACGCAAAATTGGTGCTAACACAGATGCACAAATGAAGGCTGTAAAGTAGTTGGAGCAAAAGTATTGACACTGTTGGTAAGAAGACAAAGATGAATTTTGGGTAGCTTACCTGATTATTCTGCGGATCACAGCTAGAAAAAATATTATCCATCCATTTGCTCTGTGCTTGGTTATGGTGTAACACATCAGAAAACCACTGAAACATAACGCGTTTTATAAATAATCGTTCAGCTCTTAAAAGTGCTTATATGTAGGTTGTAGAAAGGCGACTCTAATGCTATCATCAACTCGTTAGCGCTTCAAGTTAGAAAACATAATTCAAAAAAACAACCACCGTAAACAAGGGGTATACCGTCATTACCATGCCTATATACTGGAATGTTGAAATAAAAGCGTCACCAATAGTGCAGGTCAAAATCAATATTCCGCAATGTATTACCTTGATGGTGCCCTTAAGAGGCCGTGTATTAGAAGCAGTAGCAAGAATTTATTATCAAGAGTTGAGTTATACTACAAATATGTGTTATACAGAGCGAGGTGCCATAATCTTGGAGTACATCGCGACCTCCTGTCAAAAATATTTAGGGTAGTTCGCAATCAAAAGCAGCAGTAAGACAAAGTCGAATTTGATTGACGAACAAAGAATATTGAGAAAACAACAAAACACATTGGCATTCCCCCAACACTACGATTTTCACAAATTACTTGGTAAATAGAAAATGAATTATAGCAGAAATAAAAAAACAAGCCTTTACATGGATAACAGTGAAAACACTTGAAAAGGCGTAATTAAGCAATTTATGCAGTGTTACTAAATAACGTCCAATACCGTAAAAAAGAAACATCTTATGGATGACACCGAATGACTCTGCTTCACCACGACAGCACGCATTTCAACAAGATTTGTTCAGTTTCGAAATGAGGATCATTTCTTAGTCGTAAAACGTGGCGGATTCGGCGTTGGCGGTGTCGTCTACATCCCCACTGTGCATGCTCGAGTCACGTGCCACATGCTCACGTCTCGAGCCAACTGTCGGTCCCCTTCTCCATAAAGTTTCTTAACTATACACTAGAGGAAACTCTGGCGATAGTGTCTATGGGAGCTGCAAAGCACGGAGCTTCATCGTGCATGGGAATGATGGGTAGTACATGAATTTGTCTAATCTTCGTACTTCTGGCTTCGTGTGTGTTCGTGTGGCTTGAAGCTGTGTCCACACGAAACGAAAATCGGTGAATGTTCAATGGTTGCGCTTCACAACCTTAATATTATAGGCTTATCTTTTCAAATAGGCTCACGAAGTTCAAAAGGGTTCGTTCTTTCTTTCGAAACAAAACCGATACATAGCAATAAACGAACCCACAAGTGCGATTCGTAACCCGCAAGTAGAAAAAATAGGTAAATCCGTATACTATCTATCATCCCCATGGTCGCTGAACAATCGCAGCGCCAGATTTCCCCGTGGTTATATTTAGGAAATTCTATGCCCTCCCCCTCTCTCGTATTGCGAGGCCGGCGCAGGTGGTCTAGTGGCCAAGGTACTCGGCTGCTGACCCGCACGTCGTGGAATCGAATCTCGGCTGCAGAAGCTGCATTTTCGATGGAGGCGAAAATGCTGGAGGCCCGTGTACTCAGATTCGGGCGCACGTTAACCCTTTCAGCCCTGGCACCCTATAAAAAGGACAAGAAGAAATTTTGCAGCCAAATATGACATAATGAGTGAGAAATTAAAAAAAGTGATCCGAGCTACTTGCGATACTCCTGCGCAAGCGTAGGTAGTAATTTTTTGTCGTTGTCTTCTTTAGAACTCTGCAAAGTGGCAAACAAAATGGCGGAATGCGACAACAATGACGCATGCCACAACCAAATAAAAAATGACATCTTGATGGTTAGCTACTAGATCAGTAGCTATGGTACCTTTTCATGTTGTTTTTAAGATGTTTACCTTGCTATTTACAAAGTGGGTCTTCCCTAACACTAAAGTATCACTCGCAGCAGTGGACAATCTTCATGTCCAAAATATTGGACACCAGCGCTCAGTGGTTTTCACACCTCTGAAAGAATCCAGGCTAATCCAGATGTGTAGCTATTAAGCTCCTGATGTCTTGTTAAGCTAGTCGAGAAACCTGCCCGCATTTTGGATATGATCTAAGGGGTGTATAATACCACCATAGTCCGTAATAAAATTCAATTCGTTTTATGAAATTTAATAATGGTGCCTTGTCGAGCTAGATGAAGACAACGATGAAGTGTAGTTCAATAAGCTTGCCCTTGCAAACATTGGTGGAATTAAGGCTGCAGCAGCAAAGCAGGATTCGGCATTTTTTTATAATATTGGCCAAAGTGTTCAATAGGTAGACGGTGGTCATTCAAGTACAACGAGGAGCAGTGTATCACGAGCGTAAAGACTTTCTATTGGACACTTTAGGCACTGTAATTGATACGTGGTTGTTGTATGTTAGTTTCACAAGGGCAACTTGCAATTACCGGGTTAAATATATAGACGTAGTTATATTTGCCATATTTCATTTTGAGAAAGAAAAATACCTGCCGCTAAGAAAATTCATGGCTAAAAAGGAATTTTCGACCCAGGTGGTCGAAGTTTCCGAAGCCCTCCACTACAGCATCTCTCATAACTATATGTGGTTTTCGGACGTTAAGCCTCACATAAAAATATCAATCGCACGCAGACAGCGTCTGTTTGTAAAAAAAATAAACGACTGATCGCACTGCACAACCATTCACTGGCCACCCCGTATATGTAGGCACTGAATCGTGCGTTTGGATTTCACTCAAGGGCGTCTTTACTTGGCTTTCGCTCGCTTTACTTGACGCTTTGCTTGACTCGAGTAGATGGGATGAAAGCAACAATACCTTCAACTAGTAGTGGGCGCAACCCATGATCAGCGTCTCACGACTCGCTGAAGGCAAAGATTCTCCTTCAGTTATTAAATAATAATAATAATAATAATAATAATAATAATAATAATAAAGATCAAAAAACAATTAGGCATTCACAGACCATATCAAATTATGCAACATTCACGTGATTCTCTCTTCCTTCCCCACTATGCGCACATTTACTCAAGTTCCCCCAGTGGGAAAATGCGGGTAGCTTTTCTTTTTCTTAACGCGAAGTATTTCTTTGCGTGCTGTAGCACTTTGAGCATCTATCTATCTATCTATCTATCTATCTATCTATCTATCTATCTATCTATCTATCTATCAAGCCGCCTACGCCTTGGTGCTGTCATTATCACTTTCTAAATTTGGCATGAACAAAATGAGTATGGAAGAATAAAATGGTTTGACGAATACGACTCACTGGTTGTGACTTGAATAATGTCACAATCCCATCGCTACGTCGTCAACACTTTCCAAGAAACAGTGAAACGGTGGCACACACCCGGGGTTGGGCAGGTGCCACCTGGTATGGGGGTATGTGCCACAGGTGATTAAAATTTAGTATCTATCAAAGATTGACGCGAACACACATCAGTAATTTTAACGCTAGAGCGTGGAAAAAAAATTGACACCATCAGCGTTGACCGGAGGAGTGCAAAGAATAAATGTGATTGTCCCAGCAGGAATCGAACCCTATAGCTTCCTGCGTGGCAATCAAATAATTTACTACTGCGCTACCTTTGAAATAGACCTTTCACCTTTGAAATAGACACAAATGTTAATGAAATCTCTATTGTGGTTGCAGTGATGGCGTTACAAATTTATAAACATTACATATGTACTCCTAAAATGTAGCCGTCACGTCGGGCTAACATCAATCGAAGTCAGGTGTCTTCCGCATAAGTTGATTTATGTAGTAGGGTCCAGGGCTATGATCCTGGCGAGCACCAGCGATTTGTATCAGCTTACCACTTCTGGTGTTGCTAATATTCATTTTGTTGTCGGCATCATTACGCAACTGTAAAAAACTGATGATATTTAACATACGTGAATAATTATCATAATTCTCTGCGTGCATTTGCATACATCTTTATTGTGTTACTGTGTTACAAAAATTGTAACACAGTAACCTTTCATGCGAATGCTTCGCAAAACATCGATTCCCAAGGTACGCCGAATCTGCCAAGTTTTTTTATATTTCATTGAACCACAGAGTGACTGAAATTGGGGTATAAAACTTTTCGGGGCGAAAAAGGGTCTAATGGATCAAACGAACTGTAGGGTTACCTCAGCGCGAAAGAAAATCAATAAACTGTGAGCTTTCTTTCTTTTCTGTATTAATCAATCAGTTTCGGGAAAAGTGAAGCAAAAAAGCCAAACTACTGCTGTAGGATGTTAACCCAATTTTAACCGGCTTATATAGTGTTTAAATTTAAGCAAAATTTTTTTGAATTATGGAGAAGAATATTTTCAGGCTATATAAACAAGTACCTTTCGTTTTTCGAGAGGTTATAAACAATAAAACCCGCAAAGGCGAAACATGTGTCGATGAAACGTTTAAGTTGCACTATGACACTCAGCAAGCAATCGCTCTACAGAGAGTAAATAAGCATAATGAACACATCAGCCGTTGGGGTGATAAATGTCAAACAGTTGAGGTGGTGGCGCTCTCGTAACGTCAATAGCTATTGCTGTGCTGATAAGTCGTTCAATAAATACAACATTGTTAAAAAAACATTACATTTGTACCACTATGACTCAGCATGTCATATCCTGATACTTATTGATTCCTCAGAAATATTCCAACCTGGTGTGGGTTCATAAAAAAAAGGCTGCCACCTCACTATGTGAACGTTAATAACCAGAGAAGTTTTATCAAACACCACACTTGTTGATGGAAGGGTATGTAGTTTGGTATGTTTTAGCATTACTTTAGAGTAATGGTAGTGGTAATCACATATTGGTCGCTAATATAGAGCATGGTTCACCCGCGACCATTTGCAGCAAGGCTGGTTTTTACCTTTCGTCGAGCAGTGCATTTGTATTGTTCTTCTGGTGTTGTTAATTTCCATTTTCTTCAACTGCAGAAAAGGCCGCTAGGAGGCCGAGGTATGCAGTCGCACCTCACACTTGTTCCTGCTCTTGTTGCTATTTTCTGTGCAACCTTGCCTGGACACTGCTCACGTTTGGTAACCTGGACATACTCACGTCACAAGGCATTGTGCTACACCAGACCCATAGCAGTGAGTGTACATTTTTTCTATATATTTAACTTTAAACATGTTGTGCCTGTTCACTGGGACGCAACATCGCCAAAGAATCCAGAGGCCGCGCTGCACACGGATGCCGCTCTGGCACGAGGACGGTCCTGCGAAACGAGCTGGACGCCAGCAACTCGTGGGTGCACGAGCACCCTGCTGGCGCAACACACCGACACAGCGTCTGAGGTAAAGAGCCAACGCTCTCATGAAAACGCGAACGGCTAGACTACGTCAAGAGGGCCCGAGTACAATGCAAGTGGACAACATGGAGGGTAACTCAAGAACAACATCACCCTGGACGTTCATAAAAGCAGTGGAAAAACGGCCGGCAAAGCTCAAATTGAGTGGCTACATGCTGGCCGCAAAAGCAGGTCAGCCAAACTTGAAAGAGAAGTCAGCCTAAGAAAGAACTACACAACCTCTGAAGCCAAACGCCAAGTCTTGAAAGCAGCGTCAATGCAACACTAAGATACGGCTATTCCCTACTGATGACTTCAAAATTATATTCCGCCTGCAACCAGGACAATATCTTTCAACACGAACACTCATCGAGGTTACACATGCCATTGGAAGATCCAGTCGCTTGACCCAGCAGGACTTCTATGACCATGTGCGAGTGCAGGTGAAGAAAGTAGAAAATGTGTTGATCGCAAGCACAGCAAGTACCGAATGAGCTTCCAAACTGCAAGATATAAACGCTGTACAGGTCGTTGGAGTAATATATCAAGTAAATCCGCACAATAAACACCCCGATGATGTGTGCCGTGGAGAGATCTACGGCCTGGAACAAGAAATAAGCCCCCCGAAAATTGTTGCACGACTTCGCGTAGACCCAAGATACCACGTTCTTAGCGAGCGCATGCTGGGATCTTCCACTGCTGCAGTTATCACTTTGAACGGGCATCACGTTCTTTTTTACTTAACGTACTTCAGGGGGGACTACCGGTGCAAAGCATGCGAGAAGTCTATCCAAAATTGCCGAACTTGTGGCGCCATAGGTCACCGACAGGACATCTCCCCTCAGACGAACGTGAACTTCTGTTACAAATGCGGCCACGACAAGGACACGAAACCACGCGGCTACCAACCGATGTGCAAGATCTACGGAGAAGGCAGTAAGGCTGCTGGAGGGTAATGCATGAAGAAACTCCGCAGCAACCCCCTCTTCATCATGTAAGGCGCCAGCATCTCGATAACGCTCGCGCCCACGAAAATCACTGGAGTGCTAACACCGACGATTTAGACGGGTTGGTTATCACGCCAGAAAGTTCACGGGCTCCCTTTTTTCACAGAAAATCTGACCAAAGTCACTCTCGCTCTAAGAAAAAAGTTGCTCTTGATCCCGCATGCAATCACGGTATTGCTCTGTTAGGAGAAACAGTTAAGCCGCCGCGGTGACTGGTAGTGTCGAGCTCAGTTTTCTGAATACCTTAAGTGCCTCGACTATCTCGCCTGCTCAGACAGCGACCATGCGGGCTCTATAAAATAAAGTCCAAGGTCTACGACGAAGGCTACAACAACGCCCACCAGCCGAGTGTAGCACGGTAGAACTTTAGGACAGCATACTAAAACAGACGGAATGAAGCGTGTAGAAGAAAAGCTGCAAGCATATGAAGCCAAGATGCTTGACCTCGTCAATGGACGCCTTGAAGCTTTCGAGGAAACCCTTATTGCGAAACTCCTCGCATTCATATACTTAATCATAGAGAAAGTGGTTACTAAAATTATGGAAATCGTAGACCCAATCACGTGTACTAACCACGCTCGACGCCAAGCTTGATGGCTTAATGGCAAAACAGCATAACTTCATAACGTATGCATACGGAAACTTCGTTACCCATGAGCAGCTGGCGGAGCATTAAGAAACCAAGCGGAAAGATCGAATGATTTTGGGGGATGAAACTCTAGCGTGAATTGGATTGACATCACCAAACGTCCGGCACCAGGCGAAAATAAACTGCCGAAATGGCAGCTCCCACACGTAGACAGTCTGAGCAACTTCCCACTCTTCGAATTTGCCACTGTAATTGCAGAATCTACAGACCTCATTCTGCAAACTTCCAAGAATATGTTGAAACGAATAATCCAGATATGATCGCGTTGCAGGAAACCCACACAGAAAAAAACAAGCTTCCTGGCTACAGCACTCTCACATGTTCACCCCGCACGGCAATTCTAGTCAAGAAGACTCTAACCGCACAGGCTCATGTAATTTAGGATATTGACATTTATCATGCCATCGTGGAGATAATCACCACTCGGAAGACTCGACAGATCATATACCTGGCCAACATTTAGAGCCCTCCACGGGAGCAAATACATCAATACGACCACTTCGTCCGCGAGTTCCGTCAAAAAGTTAACGGCAACAAACTTGTCTTAGGTGGGGATTTCAATGCTCCACACGCGGCCTGAGGCTATTATAGCACCACTAAGAAGGAGGCGCATCTTTACGACGCTGCACAGCGACATGGTCTGACGCTGTGGATGACTTGCTCCATCCAACCCAAGCGGGTAACAGCGTGTCCAGGGATATTAATCCTGATTTCATGTTCATTAGAGACGTGCGCAACGCAACGTGGACAACACTACCGGACACTATAGGAAGCGACCATCACGTCATTCAAACAGAGGCCGAACAGGCTCACGACTCGCTCAAGACAGGAAAAGCTCGGCTAACGGACTGGACCGATTACAGGAATGACGTTGATGATGACTGGACTATCGAAGGCAATGAAGCCTAGTTAAACAGTATTGTAAGTGTTGCTGGCGAACATACCAAATCGATACACTGAAACTAGGACAATTCGGCAGTCGATAATCATCTCATTCACCTATGGTAAGCACGAATATCGCTTATCAAACGTTGACAATGGCAAAAGCTCAAGCGCGAGCTCAAGTGCCACATTGCCGTACTCATCAGGCCGGCACAGAATTATGCCGAAAACCTTGCGAGCCAGAACTAGTGGTCCTTCTGCGACCAACTTCAAGGGAAACTAAGAACAAAGAAGACTTGTCGCATTCTTCCAGGCCTAAACGACGACACCCACACCAAAACTCATCTAAGACATAAAACTCAGCGGCTCATGCACAATTATGAGAGCACATAGTACCAATTACTCCAAGAATTTCATGCAAAGCATTGTGTCTCTGTTAACCAGCAAGCTACCTTCATCAACACTTCGACACCCAGGGAGTACCGAGGAGCACCGAACGAAGCACCAGACCAGCCTTTCACAGAGGCAGAGCTACGCGCGGCCCTCGGTAAGCTTACGCTCAGCGTGAGCCAAGAAAAGACAGAATGACCAATGAGCACATACGACATCTACCGCCCCGGCGTTGACGGCGCTCCTTCGGTAATATAACGGCTGCTGGAGGAAGGGCGAGGTACCACAAACCTGGAAGTACTCAGAGGTGACCATGGTACCGAAGCCAAACAAGCCAATCTCGATTGCGAATTTTCGTCCCATTTTTCTTACGTCTTGCACTGGGAACCTCTTTGAGTACATGGTGAACGAGCGGCTTAACATACACCTTGAAGACAATGGTCCCTATCCGAACACCATGTTCGGCTTCGGCCATATGCTCAGCACAAAAGACGCCCTCTTGCAGAAAAAGGAAGATATTCTTCTCTGCTTGAGCAAGCACAGTAAGTCATCTGTTCTAGCTCTAGATGTAAAGGGCGCATTTGACAATGTGAGCCATGAATCCATTCTGCATAGCCTTGAAGATCTCGGCTACGGTGCCAAAACAAATGCCTACATTCTGGCTTTCCTTACAAAACGCACAGCCACTGTAGGGATTGCCAATATCCGCAGCGAGCTATTTCAGCTCTCTAACAAGGGCACTCCGCAAGGCTCATTGATATCACTACTGCTTTTCAACTAGCCCATCCTTAAGCTCTCACGTCTTTTGGACGCTGCCCCTGGGATACATCGCACCTTATACGCCGATGATATCACTATATTGACAAGAGGTGCAAGCACGGAAGAACAAAACGACCGACTTCAGGAGGTGGTTTACATCACTGAAGAATATCTCAAAACCTGCAGCCTCCAAGGTGCTTCGAAAACGTCAGAACTATCAGCACTTGCAGCACGCACGTGGGCAGACTACCAAGCTACGACACACCTGACCTACAAGTCTTTCTACAAGGAGTCCAAATACCCCAAGTTGACACACTTCGATTCTTTGGACTACATATACATAAAAATGGCTCTGGCTCCACTGTCCTACACCGGCTGCAGAACACCGTGACACAGCTCACTGACCTGTTCGGAAGGGTGGCTAACCGCCTTAGTGGCTTCAAAGAGCTCGATACCCTAAAAAAAGATACAAGCTCTGTTTTACAACCGCATATTACACAAAACTCTCTACCTCAGCCTGAAGATAGTGGAGAAACGAAAACTGAATCTGCTGATACGAAAGGCTACAAATCTTGGCCTAGGACTGCCGCCAGCTGCTTCCACTGCCCGATTGCTTTGCATGGGAGTTCACAAAATATGGGAAAACTCACTTAAGCACACCTCACCAACCAGGTCGAGAGACTCAAGCTGCCACCTACAGGTCATGCCGTCCTTGGACGCACAAGGTACAAGACCATTGTAGAACCCAATGAAGAACGCAAAGGCAAAATACAGTCACAACTCCGAGGATGCCTTGAAATTCAGCAGATTCCTCGAAACATGCATCCTTAACATCACTGAGCAAGGCGGCTCACTAGGGTTAACATGATCAAAAAAAACCATCGCAATGACCCGCAGGCGCGATACGTGGGCGCAGCCAAGTATCAGGGAGGTAACGCCTTTGCGATTACCATCACAGATTACAAGACCGTGGTACTGGCATCGGCGAGTATGCTCTCCAAACGTGCGGAAACAGCTGAAGAGGCTGCTTTGGCGTTCGCCACCGAGACAAGTGAGAATCCCATCGTGGTCTTTACCGACTCACAAACAGCGGCACGGAACTACCGGAAAGGCAGGGTCTCCACAGGGGTGATTAGGTTACTAAAACGCATGGACATCCTTCTCCCTACACATGCATTTTGTGAATTCTGGGTCACGAAGGTCTTGAGAAAAATGAAGCGGCACACACCGCAGCACGCGAATGCGTCAACCGGGCAATCCCGTACGAGATCCAAGGCACCTCGCACTCAACAACAGAAGCAGAGGCAAGAGAACCCGCAGCACTAACGTATCATGCATTACTACAACCTTATCGGGTCGAACGCAGGTCATACCCTCCACCACATCCAAAACTCACAAGAGACGAAGGCACTGACTATAGGCGCCTTCAAAGCAACACGTTAACCCTAGGCGTACTATTGCACCATTTGAGGCTAACGTTGCACAGCTATATCTGTCCTCACTGCATTGTGGTAGACACTCTGGCGCACCTGCTACTGCAGTGCAAAGAAAGTGCCTCAAGGCTACAAGCAGCTGCACCAGATGCGAACCAAGACCTCCTCAGTTAAGTGAGGTAGGCTACAATCTCCCAGCCGGACCTGGTCGAGCAGTGTCAACTCGTTGCTCAAGCCCGGTGGGCTGTCCAGGCCAAAGCCTTCCTGGAATATAAGACCCTCCCACCTTCACTCACCAGCCTAACTCAATAAATGTTTTCTCTCTTTCTCTTTCTCTCTCTCTTCAACTGCAACTTTATTGCTTCTTCCAGTACGGACTAGAAACGTCTTCCGGTACTAGACGTCCAGCCATCTGAAATTTCACTATAGGCCCAAGATGCATTCGACATGACAGAAAGAGAACTGTAAACATAGTGTTACAATAAATAATTTGATGCTGAGTACACGATTTACTACACGATGCTTAACATTGAACAACAATTTTCTACAAAAAGCTAAACAATCAAACAAAACATCCTAATTTTGGATATGTTTGATCATTATTAAACATCATGTTGATCATTTTTACACAAAGCTATACATGAGACAAATAGAAATGTCCAACCAAGAATTTTATTCAGAAACCCGACGTTTTTTGGGTGCACGTTAAAGAACCTCAGGTGGTCTAAATTTCCGGAGCCCTCCACTACGGCGTCTCTCATAATCATATAGTGGTTTTGGGACGTTAAACCCCAAATATCAATCAATCAAACCCGACGTTTCGAAGTCATACCGGCTTCTACTTCAGGGATGTAAAAGCCAGAGTTGCGGCGCTTTTCTATGCTTGCTCGCCTTACGTGAGAGATTCACCGTGACCCATCGCAAACACTGGCAGTAGAGGAAGGGCAGTGTCCCTGTGGGGTGGCTGATGTTCCCCACTCTCTACTGATTGTGCCTAGATTCAAGGAGCAGCCGCCGGTGGGTGTTCCTTTCTTTTTCCAGAATCCCTGCGTCGTCCGTTTGGATGTGGTCGTTAAACAACTCGAAGTGTCAAGTTTCTGAATACAATTCTGAATACAAACGTCGGGTTTCTGGATACAATTTTTGCCTGCTGTTTTTACTTAGCTCATTTCTATCTCAACTAGACAGGCTTTGCCAAATTGTCACTTTTGAAATTTATACATAAATAAACGTGTAAAGGTTTACATGTTATTGAAATACACCTTCTTCCCCGCCGCGGTGGTCTAGTGGCTAAGCTACTGGGCTGCTGACCCGCAGGTTGCAGGATTAAATCTCGGCTGTGCCGGCTGCATTTTCGTTGGAGGCGAAAGCACTGTAGGCCTGTGTGCTCACATTCGGGCGCACGCTAAATAACACCATGTGGTCAAACTTTCCGGAGCCCTCCACTATAGCATATCTCATATATACAAGGTGGTTTTGGGCCGTTAAACCCCACATATCATAAATACAGCTTCGATTTCTTGCGAGAAAATTTAGCGGCTTACACATGAAATATTCATAATTTTTGACAAATTTTGTTTGTAGGATTGCAACTTATATTTGGTGCGAGAGCAAAGTTCAAACCATGGTTCTGGGTTTTTTTAGATGCACAGGCATGTCATGTTGGTGCAAGGTCGCTACTAATGTAAACAATTGCTACAATATTTCGCTAAAAAATAGAAAAACCTGGTAAAGCATGGTATTCATAGTAACCCTTCACCCGAATATTTTGTAATTTTGTGCCAAATGTGTTTTGTTGTTGATTGAAGTTCTATATAGCAGTTATTCTAGAGAAGAGCGTTTTATGATGTAAATTATTTATCTATGTTAATTCGCGTTGTGGCGTGCAATAATTACGTACGATAAATAAGTTCCGAGGTGAGTAAAGCATGATGAAGTAGTAGTTTGGCCGTTACCGACATGAAATTTCTGCAATGAGGTAGCACACCGCAAAAGGAGAAAACTTGTCCCGAGTTTATTTCTGGCTCTAGAAACAATCACTTTCCTTTCGGTAGGGTTTATTCTGATCAGATTTTAAAGTGATCAATCGGGTCACTTTAAAGTGATCAATCGGAACCATAGCGGCGCAACACCTGTGTACTTGTTCATATGAACGGAGTTGTTTGCTGTCACTGTGTGAGATAAAGTCAAGCCTTTACCTAGCTTGTGTAGCCGATGTGCCCACTCCGTCAGCAAGGAGGAAAAGGAATAATAAACTTTAATGATAACAAATAGAAGTGGGAATGAGGAAGCCAGGCTGGACGAGAGGAGGAGCTAGATTGCGAACCAGGGGCTCAAAACGATAGCAGATGAAGTTAATGCGCCATGCCGCACCATGCTGCAATTTGTAGAGTACGGTGGCTCACCCAGCGATACCTATTTACTTGCTCATTGACGGCCTTTATACGAGCACACGACAGGTGCTATATCTGCCTGGGAACGTCACTGGTACTCTATCTGCCTTGGGAACGTCACTATTGTATCTGATAAATAAGGTTGTAGCGCATGAAAACTACAGCCTCGGTAGTTGCGTTAACGAGCTCTATTAATTGTGCGGTAATGCATATTTTTATTGTTTTGAGCCGCTGCCACAATATGTAATGCGGTCCTGCAAGAAGGATACATGCGCAAGGGCTACTAAAATTTTGGGCTGATTTCCCGGATGTCTTGTCTGAATGCCAGGCTGTGGCACTGGCATTTGACTGAAGGTTGGTTTAAGGCCCCTGACAATGAGGGCGAAAAAGCATTTCATACTTCAGCTGTCACGAGTGCTCTGACGAGAGCACCGACAAAATTTCGCACAAGAAGGTACTTTTTCGGTGTCACATTGTACTCGACGTGCCCAGTAAGCCCACGTTATGCACACGACAACTCTATTCTCGCAAAACGTCGATCCACCGGATAACATTTGACTCCAGTGTGACATAGGCAGCTCCTCACTTCCTGCTTCGAAGGACAACGGATCCTAAAACGCGTGGGAGCTGCCAGAATGTTTTATAGCGGTGAAACTGCATTTCAGACACTTTGTTTTGCAGAAACCAAAACTTTTAATTAGAAACTTTTGTAAAGTTTTGATAAACAAAGAAGGATCCTGCGAACTCAATGGCAAGTTGATTGATTTGTGGGGTTTAACGTCCCAAAACCACCATATGATTATGAGAGACGCCGTAGTGGAGGGCTCCGGAAATTTTGACCACCTGGGGTTCTTTAAACTCAATGGCAAGTTGTCCTGCCTGTTTTACTGGAATGACCAAGTGATTGTGATGATATAAAACACGTTCACTGAGGCATGATTTTTTTTTCTGTCTGGTTTTAGGAGTGGAGTGACTCAGTAGTTTGTCATTGGATATATTTCCCGAGTGCTTTATGACACACCGCAGGAACACGCGGCTATCCTATCTTTTCCTCCAACGAGATATCGTTGCCAATTTTGCAAGGAGCGTTTGGCGTGTTTGTTTGAAAGATGCAAAGCTGTGTTTTTCTTTTTTGCGAGATTTACGTGTAAATACAAAGTACTTACCAGAACAAAACACATGAACATAGTTTCTGTGATAGAAATATTTATTAGTGAGATAAAATTGAAAATTTAGTAGCAATATGAACCAACAACGTAGTGCTGCCACTTCTGGAGTGGGTGTTTGGCTTGTTTATTTGAGAGATAGAATGCTGTTTTCTGCCTTTTCCACGCAAATCTGCGTCTAAATACAAAGGGCTGGCCCAGAAAACACACATGAAGTCCATTTCTGAGACAAGTTGGTTTCTTTCTTTGGTGCTACATTTTGTTTAGTGCCCGTAAAGCCACGAGCCTTAATTAGGCTTTTTGGAAAGCTTTACAGCAGGAAATTTTGTGCACTTAGTCCAACGACACGCATTTCAAAAACAGCGGTAAAAGTTTACGAGCAGCGCATAGAAGGAACATCTCGCCACTCAGTTTTTTATAAACAAATGCGCCGCCTTGAGTCCAATGCAATAAACAATATATATTGCCTCATGCCACTATATACCATTGCAAAGTATGCCTTTCTTGCACTTTCTTGTAAAGCTTACGTACTAGTGTATGAGTTTGATTGTAGAACCTATTCGTCGTTATATTGCTGTGTAATGATGTGTCAGTGGTTTACAGTTAGGTTTCACAGCTGTATAAAGAAGTTTTACATATATCAGTTTTTGTACTGATTGTTGCATTGCCATTCATAAAAAATGTTCTGTTTTTTTACATAAATTTTCCTTAGATCTTTCCCTTTTTTATACCTACAGGCTGTGTCCATCTTGCGATAATTTCTAATCTATTAACAGCATGCACTAAATTATTAAAAATAAAATATATATTTTTCGTATTTTTGAAGTTTAGAGAATAGCACAAGATGAAATGCTCTCACGCGTGTGTCACTGGTGGGTCACGCCAAACATAGTGAAAACACATTATTTTTGTTTTCGTCGAGGGTCATTGGTGAGCAACTGCATCAAAATGTTGAGGTCAAGTGTCATAATGTTGTCACAGCCACAAGCAGATAACTTGACATTCGCAGCCGTATAGGAAGCACAACCGTGACCCACCATTGACCAACGATGCAGTAAACGTGTTAAAGAAAATAAGATTGAGTTTCGAAAACTAGTTTGTTTTCAGTGTTATCTGATTCAGTGTATATGAGAGTTAGTTTGAATTGCTAAAAAGTATGAAAAAAAGTTTGAAGTTGTCGATATTTGTTTTGCTCGAACGACTACACATTTAGCAGCAGTAGCAAGGTAAAATCTCATCCCAACAGTTCTAGTGTTAAGCTTACCTAAGAAAGAAGAACGTGTCAACGCTGAGGTAGCCGCCGGTAACGATCATATTTTCCCATCTCTCGAAATACGAGATATTGTTGGCCAAGCAGGCTGCAGTCGAAAGATGAAAAGGGATGCGAATATTTCAAATAAGCACGTGACGTTGTATACTTTATAACAAACGTTAAAAAGAAGAAAGCTGCGTAGTTTTTGTAATGTTGGCCTTTCTCAGCTGCAGTGTTCCGACCCACGACAGCTGTGATGCCGATTTTACGGTGCGAAAATATCCTTCATTTTGTTCGAGCTGCATTTTCATCTCATTACAAACGTTCATTTTGAACGTTACTAGCAAAAGTATTTATTAAGATGCCATGCAGTCTGATTAGCCGTGACAAATAAACCAATGTAGTAGCAATAAAAAGTAATTTATGTGTGTTGATGTGCTTCTACAAAGCGTATTTAGGTCGTCATTCCAGCTTGGACGGATAGTATCAATTCGCACTTAGTTATCTATAGTTGTTTACAGATTTAATGAAATGTATTCGCATTGTGTACAAGTTTCAAGGTGAAAAAAATGAGCACATTTTAAATACTCACATAGAGTGTCTGAAATTGTGCCGTATGAGTGGCCCAGCATGATCCAGATCATGCTCAGCAACCTCATTCCGTGGAGGAAGCGCAGGGCGTAGGCATCCGAGTCCTTCTTGGTTGCTCTCGTTATCAATGCTGAGTTTCCCGCCGCAGAAAATACCATCAGGCACGTAAGAATTCCTAAATGTGGCGTAGAAACAATTATTTCTGTAATGCCAATACAGAATGAGAGCACCTGAGTTAAACACGAGTTATTCATAAGATACGAATTGATTATTGCAATTAGAATGACATTAACACTCAAAGCGTACTTGGGCCGCCCCATTCACCCTTAGCGTTGCCGTGTGGTTCTGCATAAAGCCAAAAGGCAGCCACCTATGCGTAGTATGATTCATGCGTGAGTGAAAGTGGGTGAGTGCACCTGATGTTGAAGGCTCTCGTCGAGAGGGAACACGTCCTCAGTCGTACTTCGCGCAAGAGGCCTATAGCAATGATCTCGAACACGTGGCCCGTGAATCTTTTGCTTGCGGCCTGCGGCCTGCCTACGACTCTCTTCATCACCGATTTCTTCTTTTTTTGTAATGAGTGCATTCATGAGCTACATAGACATGGATGGTCCAAGGTATTCTTTTCGAGTGGCAATCAATCAAATCACCTTGTGTAAATTACTAGACCGAGGAATGAGCGATCCCCACAGACCGCTTTCTCTACATTTAGGAATCAGCGTCTTTATCAATCATTGTGCAAATCACAGTCGGTGTTTCTGGAATCCTGGCTCTAAAGACCTTTAAAAAATTCAGCCGCGCACTCCACTAAAACATTTCACGCGCAGGATCGCTCGTGGTTTATAGCATGCTACCCATTACCCATAATTCAGCAATATGTGAAATTTTCACTGACACAAGCCACTTTCAACTTTGTTGATTACATTTGTAGTAGTCCACAATTTCAACTTTTAGCGTAACATCATACAAGAAAACTACGCACTTATTGATTGAAGTACAACGTAGGGACAACATATCGCTGTCACGCTCAACCGTTAAAGGTGAAACTGAAGGTTCTAAAATTGTTTTCGTTACCCAAAAAGCGTTTTCTTCTTAATAAATATGTATGGATTTCTCTTTACATAAAGAAAATAGGTAGATCGCAGTATAGCGCGTTGAAACATATACGATTTGTAGCCTTTTTGCTTGTCCGACTTGTCGAAGATCGTGTAAAGTGTTGGAGATTTTCTCAATCCTCTCAAGGGAGTATTTTTTGAACCCTCTCAATGAAAAAAAAAAACGTTGACAGAAAATAAAACCTACTAGACAGTGGTGCGTTCTCTACAATAGATTTCCTGCTTGCAGAAAAGAGGAAATAACAAATGATTATAAGAGGAAAAAAAAAGAAGGTTATTGTGAATTATTACTTTACGTGCCTTGCCTGAAGGAAGAAAAGAAAGGTCATCTTTCCTGTTTCTCTTTTTTTCGTTCTTACTTTTGTTTGTTCGTCTTTAGCACTATTTTCTGTATACGTTTTTTTCTTTCTGTTGCCATCAATTTCTTTATTTCTCTTTCTTTGTTTTTGCATCTCTTTCTCACTATTTATCAATCTTTGTTTCTAATTTTTGTCTTTACTCCTCTATCTTCAGGAGTTTTCTAACTCTTTTTTTATTCTTTTTAAATGTTATGCTTCCTCTGTCTGCTTTGCTCATTGTTTTTTTTATCTTTTTCTTTCTGTTTTTTTCTTTCTACTTGTCCTTCTCTCTGTTCCTTTCTCAGTCTCTCTAAATTATGATGCTCTTTTTCCCTTTCCTTCACACTACTTTTCTCTGTCTATTGTTTTCTCTCTCTCGCTCGCTGTCTCCTGTTTTTTTTTTTGCTTTCTTTGTTACTTTCGAACGTTTTACAAGCTTCATTTTTATTTCTTACTTTTTATTTCTATACATTTCTTTGGTTTTCTTGCTATATGTCGATCTTTGTTTGCCGATCACAGTTTTCGTTTACCGCTCGCAGGTGCGGTATTTGGTTAGAAGGAATTGCCCAATTCATGTGGCGCTTACCCACCTGTAGTTTTTACGACTGGTCGAAACAGCTCAGCTATTCAGAAGGTTACACAGCAGTGTACTAATGGTTGGCCCCACAGCAGAGCAGTGCGGGTATAACTGACCAAAACTTCAAGTTCAATAGAATTTTTTAGATGTGTTGTACCCCCATCGAGGTGGTCCCGCTTCCACGGAAGTAAAATGCTAGACGCCTGTGTACTTGTAGATTTAAGCACCCGCAAAAGAAAACCGAGGAACCGATGTGATGTGCCACATCACAGCGGCCACCAAGGGGCCACTGTGACATGGACCATAATCATGTTGTTGTTTTTGCGGGAGAAACACCTAGCAAAATTATTATATTATTGATGAGATGAAATTGTGTAAGTCGACTGTGAAGAGACGTTTTCAAAGCATCCAGAAAGCTTGTGTAGGTGCTGTTACGACGACTGCTGTACAGTTTCACTGCGTGCAAACAATGCATAACTTTGTAGTGCTTACTATTGGAATAAACTGCCTTTGTTAGCCAAGAACTCCCACGGGCAACTTTCAATTTCGCATTTTCGCAAGCTTACAAGGCAAACAGACCTAACAGTACCGATTAGGTGTGCTAGAGGGAAGCTTTCTTATTTTTGTAGAAGTTGTACTGTTCGTGTTTCCTTCACATTTGCTGTCTTCTATTTCCTTTCGAATAAGAACAATATCCTGCATACACCGATGTCTTCAATTCTTTTAGTTCGACAGGAAATATTGAATATATAGTGATTGTCAAAACAAAATACAAAATGAAATGCTTACCCAGATTGTTTTTCGCTCGTTTCTTGTGCGCCAGGTACAGGTCCAAAATGGTGGCTGCCGCAATAATGGCACCCAGTATTGTCAGGAATACGCTGTTTAAAATGTACCAAATTTTCAATTAGGTGATTGCAAACTCACCATGCACTGCATTTGGTGGCACGCTAGCCTACGCGTGCTTCGAGAGTGCTCACCACACTTTAGTTATGAATAGGAAGGGGACATTCTCAAGATACCTCAGTTCTTTAGTGACTCTCTTCAAAAGGGTAAGTGCATACTCTCACGGCGTTGAGCACTTTAGCATTTGATATGCTATTCCTTTATCTTTGTGTTGACAGAATCTCAGGTTTGATTAAAAGATGCCACGCTCAACTGTGAGAGTGTTTACTGTTCATATTCAGCGCACGTCAATTTTTCAGCACTTAGCGAGCTTGGTGTCAAAAATATTATCGCTGCGGAAAACAAGGGGTGTATTGAGGGGCACCTTGTTTTTTTTTGTCCTTTTTATTAGACGCAGTTATGTGAAGGCAAACGTCATTAAACCAAAGAAAACACAGTGTATGTTATTTAGGAAGAACATTTCGCTGGGCGAGTGAGTGCATGTCTGTGGTACGTAACGTTTCGCATACAATCGGACGAACACAGGAAGTAAAGAGGCGTTAACGGAATGTTATTTGTAGTATTTATTTAAAGTGTGGTAATTAGGAAGTGAGGTCTATTGAAAAAGGACCGAAAAAAAAGACCTCCATCCTGTGGGCACCAGTGACGAGGGGTTTGTAAGGTCAGCGTATTGCATACCTTAAAAAATAAGGCTTGAAAGCACACAAGCTTACACGCTTTAGAGTCAGAACTTACTGTGATTATTCATCATTTCGAAGGCGTTGTTATCATTATACAGAGAAATCTTACTTCCTTATAAAGCACCCATGACAGAGATATCGCTGCATTGTCATTTAAACTAAGAAAATATATATAGTTGCGGCTCGGACATTATTGGTATGGTAAACAAGAATATATAGTTATACAAAAAGTTGGTATTTTACTAATTGTTAAATTATTTGCGTAAAAAGACTCACCAATGGTGTTTCAGGCTTCCTCACAATACGGGTCTTATATATATATATATATATATATTGTCGAAAGAAACCCATGGAAAAGTAATCAAGCTTTTTACTTAAAAATACACGATAGGATGGCCACGAAAGACTGGAGGAATAAACAGGACGACGCGTGACTAACAAATAATTTTTTTTTAATTCTTATCGCACATTTATGTAAAATCTATATCAATAATGAGCCGGCCGCTATGGCGACCAATGGACTGTTACCTAAAGCAGCACGTCATATCAGCTGGGACGTGTCGTTGCAGGTACCATATATCCGTTCCATATATGCTAATAGAGGTGTGGCTTATGCAACTAGAACCTCTCCCATGTGACTTGCTGAAGGAACGCCACTGAAAGTTACAGTTATTTGGCCAGATTGGTTGTCCTTAGAAATATGGGACCAGTTACTTCGCCACTTTCTATGATAGACGTCGTCTTATCATCTCCCCTAGGATAATGTCCTGCTAAGTGGACACTGTGGTTATTATACAAATGCAGCGAAACAATGCCTATATAAGTTATGTCGTAAATTTTGAATATTTAAAGAATATTTTTTTTTTCGCAGGTTGTCTACGCTGCCCAATATATTCCGACTATACGGACAAGCCTGAACTGCCTTTCGTACGACGTCTTTATGGGCACGTGCTATTCTATTATTTTCCCTTCCACCTCGTTTGCATATAGCTCGCGAAATGCAAGACAAATATTTGTAGTGCTATGTTATACATGCGGTTCAATGAAATGTCTGCTGAGAAAGCGCAGCACGTCCCTTTCTAACACCTTTTTCACCCTTCGAATTCGCAAACCGTTTCTGAACAAAACCATCCTTACAGCAATGCGTTTATCTCCATCCCACCAAATGGACAAAAAAATTCCGCACTTCGATACTTACGTGATTCCTATTTGTACACTGCTCAACGGTACCGGTATACTTGTGACGCAGTTGTTGATTTCAATGTTCATGCCCGCAGGTTTCACTGATGATGAAGGGGTTGACAGTCACGAAGAAAAGAAATCATATGGACATTGAAATACAAGATGCTACGAGAAAGAAATATAAAATATTATAAGAAAGCTTGATATACAAAAGCTACACAGGTAGTTCATGTCACTTCTCACTGTGGAATAAAGAGCTCAAGACAGACTTCAGTATCTACAAAAGGGGATCATTAAATGCTGTTAAACTGTTCACTGAATGTAATTTTGTTAAAAATAGCACGCAGTTTCAAACAAGGTCAAAATGAAAAAGTAAAACAAGATGCGAGACGACCACTTTTCTTCATTTCGTCCACATTTAAACTTCCGCGCTGCTCTTGACTAAATGATTGATCACCAATTGGCCCAAATGCACCTCCTGTTGTTTAAAATCTGCAGCGTGATTTGGAGCATGACTAATAGCAACCAGTAACTCCGCGACACACGGGAGAACACAACGTGTGATGTTAGGTACTCGGCTGACTTCGGACTACACGGTGCTTAGTATCAACCCGTGCGCTTCTCATCTCATTGTAGCATCATGTCTTGTAAAGATATGCTAAAGTAGCCTAAACTTCATGTGGGCGTGAAACGGGCAGACGAGCCATAGGCACTCAGGTGATTATTTTCTTTATCACCGAGAATTGCGCGCTGTTTAAGGCTTGTGTTGATGATTAATCAAGTGTCTAGAGATCTCATCGACAAGAAAGAAAGGAAGGAAGAAAGAACAACGAGAGAGAAGGCAGGTTGATATTCAGAAGACTAGTCATAGTGTCATTTTGCATTGGGTGTGGTTTGTTTCATTTCTTGCTCTGAGCACAGGGAAGTAGCTTTTATTTCACTGCCAATTCTTCACAGAGAGCAGACAGTAGCTAAATCATATATAATAGCTAGAGCATTCTACAAGCTAGTTTGCCACAACAATGTTGTTTTAAACCTGCGATAATCGAAACGACAAAGCTGTGTTGTGAGGTGAATATTTATAGAAATATTTCAAACAAGTTTATAAAGGCGAATGTTAGGACCACGATACTCTTACTTCCCAAACCAAAAGTGCCTCAATACAATAGGCTATGGTGAGGTCTATTTCGCCTCATAGCTTTTTTCATGTTCTTTGTTGTTTTTCTACTGAACAAATCCTTTATGCTACACAATTACGCGTCTAACGAAAGTGAAAGTAGGGCTCCTGCCTATTATGAACAAATTCGCGTTCTGTGTGCCTATTACGTACCTCCATAGCTGACACTGTGCGCATCACAGCAACACCCATATAGAGGATTGATCACATGATCATATCATATTCGTATATGATTATACATATGTGAATCTCATAAGCTCATATGGGCTCATGTGAACATATGATATGTTTATATCAGTTCTCATACTCCCATGATAATGTGCTGATATGAGTATAAAAAATCATATGAACCGATCACCAGAACAAGTATGCAAACACATGCTCAAGTAAATCTTCAAGAGTTGGACTTGGACATAGCAGGTTTCTACTATAGCAGCAGCTTGAAGGCTATATATATCCGTGCTTTGGGATCGCACACCACGTACTGGTTTCAGACACAAAATTTATAGATAATTGTTGTTTTCCACTCATCATTATGTCTCTTTTATTTGTATATGTGTGTGCCATTACGTAGCATGAAACGTTTATTACAAGGTAGTCAATAAAACTAGAGCTTGCCTAAATTTTGCTTACAATGTCACCTTTACGGGAAAATGTACTATGTACTGCGGCATCTACAAAAGATCTGGCAACGTAGGGGGCTTAATAGTTGCTTAGTTAAAAAGACTGAGAAAGGTTCCCTGTTTAGTAACGGCCGAATTGGCTAGCTGTACTAGCTGGCGGCTAGTAAAAGTATGCTGCGAAGGTAATAAAATACTGCGAAAACTAGTAAACACACGCGTTTACTAACTGATTGCTAACTTTTATGAGTGTGCGTGAAATTGTTAATGATTATAGAACCTGTACCTAGACTGCATGTGTACACATAAATATATACAAATCCACCCACATATGTTGTCATGCTGCTCCTTACACCAGAGCAGTGCCACTGGCGCCTACCTTTGCCAGCGGTGGTTGTGTGCCGGCGCGACAAAATTCGTTCTTTTTGTGTGGTAGCAATATGCTCTCGACCATAGAAGGGAGGCTGGGCAGGTGGATGTGTCGAGTATCATTTTATGCTACGTGCTTCAGGATGAGCTAAATAAATAAGTCAATAAACTGGTGGGGAGCATGTGCCTCGGTGATACCACCATCTGGCTGTTATCCCACCAACCATATGGTTTCATTGCATAAACATGCGCGTAGCCCGAGTCGAAAAACTTATCTCTCAAATTTACTAAAGTTCATTGGGCACCGTATTGCTTTAGTATATGTAAAGCACTGCATTGTCAGCCTACAGTGCAGCGCCCGTTTCTTATGATTTACGGTCAGTGTTTCTACGTATCATCAATATTGATATTAATTACGCTAACAATAATCACACGTGACGCTACATCGTTTATGGTGCACATTCATAAATTTTTGGCACAGACATAATCGTTAAAGCATACAGTCACAAAATATTAGCCTTCAGTATACTCATTCTGCCATTTTTACGTGGGAAGTTTTGGACAAGGAGATAATCTGATGTATCTATCCATGTTTAAAGATAAAAAATGGCTCTCACATACGAGAAAGTTTTTCTACAGATTTCTAACACCACTTTTATGTTTCTCACCGGTACGTTTTACTTCCAGTTGCTTCTTCACAGCTCTCATAGGATTCAATAAAATTGGTAACCCTGCTTTTACGTTCCAAATATGCGGGACTGTTGCATTATGATAAGCTCCAAAGTACGCTCCAAGCCAGCCAAGTGACCTAGGAATAGGGCAGTCACGTGGAATTGTTTTCCCTCATGTTGACCTGGCTTTAGCGCATTATTACCAGCATGAGTGTCCCAAACAACTAAAGAGGGGACAAGAAAATATAGGAGTTAGTGTCATAAAGTGTTTGTGAAGCTAAGCTGTAAAAAAATGATTGAGAAGCATGCTAAGAATCGAGCAGAATTTATGGCAAAGAGGGGATGGGTGTCCGAGGAGGCTTGCTTGTGAATGCTAAGAGCGCGCTTGGGTATTTTTATTTTTGGTTCATGCACCCTCCTTAAAAGGAAATGAAACAAGAACGTCATTGGAAATGAAAAGGAACGCGAGGAAGAAGCGGCTTTAGAGGAGTGTGGTCTGTAAATGCTGAACGTGCCCCCTTCTATGTTTTTCTTTACTCCATGAGAGTTACACTTATAACGTAATCTCGGTTGCAACGAACAAGAGCGTAGCATTGGAGATTTGTATTGCAAAGATGAAGCGAATGACGTAACTGCTTTTGAACCGACTGCGTGGAAACCAATGGAAAAGGGAAAGATGCTGAGATTGACGTGTTTTCGTCGTCGCGTTTTCTCATTGGCATGGGCTAACTATGTTTATTTGTGCGAGGCAAGGGTCCGAGGAGTTGTCACGGTTCGCAGTCAGACACAACACGCTGGCCGCGTTGCATGTGCTTAGTTCTTATACGGCTATAGCTATTGGTGCCAAAAGAATCACCTACATTGGTTACGTCTATGCGGATGACAGCGTTCTTAATTCCGCTGTTGTGCCTGTCGGCAAGAATGTCACTGAGTGCTGCAGTGAGCGCATAAGTGAATAAGTTTAGGAGTTGGTGGAGCAGGGATCATTATCATTGACTATAACTTTTGGAGTAATTTACCTTTCGCGAAGCGTTCAACCACTTAGGACAAGCAAGGTGGTCCAATTCTATGCCAGCAGTGCTACATTGTCACTCCAAAACACCAAAGATGAGGGTAACGATCTCGCGAATGTACCACCAAACATTTTCGCTTGCCAGGCATTTACTAAGCTGGCACTAGATTCACTAAAAGAATATGATGTTACTGGGGTTGAAAAGAGTTTTTGCGCTCTTTGGGCCTGAATAAAACCACCAGGCAATGTTGCAGAGTTCTTGCAAATATACCGACTGAAATAAAAATCTGTACTGGTAAATATTGTTTTAGTTTTTCTTTTTTCTCGTCTCTGTCATTTGTCGAATCTGTCATTTATTGCTTACTGTCTACTCAAAAGCTTATGAACTGGGCTTCACTGCATATTGGTTTACCTGTGTCGACGAGTGCTTGAAGTTCAGTCTCATTGCAGTCCTTGAGCACACATATACCTATGCGAACGCCGGACAGCCTCTCGTCTGTGAAGTAGTCCGTGAATTTCGCTAGCTGCAAATTAGGGCAGGCAGAAAAAAAGTAGGTTTTATTGCACATCCAGTGAAATACAGGGGGTTTAAGCAATTGGGACCACTAAAAAAATGCAGAAATGAGGTATCTGCGTGCTATCAACGGTGTCCCCTTTATTGCGACAGAAAGTATTCTCATATGCGTAAAAACCTTAATAATGCAGATTATAAGAATTAACACAACGCTACAACAAGTGGAAACGCATGGTTGACTCATATGGGGGAATTTAAGTTCTTTCGGTGAATAGTCTACAGCTACTTTATATTTCTGAAAAGTGGCCCCTGGTAATCAGTGTGCTGCGATGAAATCTGGCTAATTTATAGGGTGAAACCATCTAACATTCACTCCGAATATGCCCTCTTTGAGGACACTGTTTTCGTGGCATCGGGGAAGGAGGATAAGCGAGTGTCGATAAGCGACCATGCGACGGGAACGCGCTGCCACGAAACAAGGCATGTGGATTTGCAGTTGAATACGGTGAGGAAAACAGTTTCGTCTTTGAGGGCTGTCTCAGCGTCTTATGCGGTCAAAAAGAGGCTCTTTGACAGTGCAGTTTCGTCCAATGGCCCTTGCTTCTAGCTCCAACTCTCTGTTGTTGACACTTCCGATAGCGAACCGAGAAGCCCAATCAGCTATGGCTCTTTCCCTGCATGGGCGGCGCCACACAAACTTGGCAGCGTGCAACAAAACACCACGCACGTGGGTAGCTTAGATCGACGTTTTAAAGCTGAATGCTGCAGTACGGTTTAGCAAGCCACTAAAAAGTTTGGAATTAGCGTTGCACGATGACGGCTAATGGTGGTATCCCGTCCCGCATTTGGATTTCAGGTTCTTTTATTTTTTACTCCATCTTCTGCTCGCGCTTTTCTAGGTATAAGCTATTCGTACCCCCTAGCAATCTATTTCATTTCGTTCCTTTTCCGACGGCTTTGTTGAAAACAAATCTACCAGAAAACCACTGTAATGAATGGATGGATGGATGGATGCTATGAGCGTCCCCTTTATAACGGGGTGGTGACAAGTATGCCACCAGGCTCGACAAAAAAAAAAAAAACCTTTTTTTCTTTTTTGATGTTGGCCTAATGCCTCTACTTCGATAAATTCTATCTTAATGGAAAAAAAAGGTAAATTTTCAGCTTAAGTTCTCTGCCATTTACGGCACACTGTCCATATTTTATTTTTCCAATATTTATTTTTGTCCTTTCTCTCTAATTTTCTGCCACCAATACTCTAACCGTCTCTTACTTATTTCAATCGCGGGTGTGTTCAGCTTTCCATTGTTGTCCCTAAAACCCAAGGCTTCCTGTAGGCTCGTGCCCAAACGTACACCTGGGTGGATATCTCCACATTCAATCAGAACATGCTCCGCCGTTTCCTTATCTTTCCCGCAGCATGTGCATTGTTCTTCTTCTTTACTGAATCTTGCTTTATAACTACGCGTTCTAAGGCAACCCGATCTCGCTTCAAACAGTAAAGCGCTTCCCCTTGAATTATCGTAAAATGCCTCCCTCCTTATTTCATTTTTGCCCTTTCGGTAGTTACTCGAAGCCGGTTTTTTCTCCATAGCTGCCATCCAGTAAATCCTCTCCGCCTCCCTGACTTTTCCCTTAACGCTCTTTGTTGACATATGGCTTACAGTACCAGCCGTATATTTACTAGTGAGTCTTCTAGTTCTTTTTCTCCACTGTGTGTCCACGCTCTTCCTATACAAATAACGGAACACCTTCTCTGCCCATCTACTCTCCTTAATATTTCTTAGCCTTTCTTCGAACCTTATTTTGCTCTGCGCTTCCCTCGCCTCAAAACCTGCCCACCCCATATCGCCCTTTACAGCCTCGTTTGTCGTCTTCCCGTGAGCACCCAACGCGAGGCGTCCCACAGTCCTTTGATTTACATACATTCCCGATTGCACCTCTGCCCTCATGTACACCACTGAGTTCCCAAAAGTAAGCCCTGGAACCATTACACCCTTCCACAGACCTCGAAGCACCTCATACCTATTGTATCCCCACAACGCTCTGTGCTTCATTATTGCCGCATTCCTCTTTCCTTTTGCTGCCGAGGCTTTTTCCTGTACCTCCATGTATCTATCACTCTCATTTACCCATACTCCAAGGTACTTGTATTCGCTTACCCTCGGTATTTCTTCGCCTTGTATGGACACCGTCTGATCACAGGGATCATTGAATACCATCAATCCACACTTCGTTACACTGAATCCTAGTCCAAGAGCTTCACCTTCCCTTCCGCATATATTCGCCAGCTGCTGTATATCATCTCGACTGTCCGCAAATAAGACGATATCGTCCGCATAAAATAAACCTGGAAGCTTCTGCTCAATCATCATGCCGCCCTGTTTGTGTGACAGATTAAAACCAATGTCGCTACCTTCTAGCGCTTTTTCCATACTCACCATGTACAGCATGAATAACAGCGGGGACAAAGGACATCCCTGTCTCAGACCCTTGCTAACCTCAACGTTCTCTTTGCTACGCATTCCTTCCCACTCTATGCAAACTGTATTTTCTCGGTATATCTCCCTCAAAAGCTGTATACAGTCGTCGCCCATGCCCATTCCTTTCAATATATCCCACAAAATTTCCTGATTAACGTTGTCGTATGCCCCAGTGATGTCTAGAAAAGCCACGTACAAGGGCCTATTCTCTATTTTAGATATTTCTATACACTGAGTGAGAACAAACAGGTTATCGTCTAACCGCCTGTCGACTCGAAATCCGTTCTGAAGTTCTCCCAAAATATCGTTATGTTCGGCCCATGTTTCTATTTTCATTTTTACTGCTTGCATCGCCAACCTGTATAGTACCGATGTAATGGTTAGTGGTCTATACGAGCGAATCTTGTCCTTTACTCCCTTGCCTTTATAGATTAAGTTCATTCTACTTTGTCGCCAACTGTCCGGTATTTGTCCGTCATTTAAGCTTTTTTCTACTGCTTTTAACAATGCTTCTTTAGTGTTATGTCCTAGTTCGTTAATGAGGCTAACGGGAATCCCATCTAAACCCGCGGCAGTGCGCTTTGGAATTTTTCCTTCGGCCTTTTTCCAGTTGAAATTATCAAGTACTAGCTCTTCCTCTGTTGCTTTCTCCGCCACACTTTTACTCACCGGGGAGATCCCCTGGACGCTCTTTTGAAACGAATCGGCTGTTACCTTTTGGATGTAACCTAGCGCTTCGTACCCTTCCAATTGATTTCCTTCTTCATCTAGAATATGTTGTTGCGTTGTGACAGACTTCCTACCTAGCGCCTTTATGTGGCTCCAAAAAATCCTAGGCGCGGCCTCCTTTTTTTCGTGTATCTCTGTCATCCAGCGTTCACTTTCACCTTTAATTTTTGCCTCTACCAATTTCTGTACAAGGGATTTTTTCTCTAAATATATTTCCCATATTTTTTTGACTTCGTCCTGCGGCCGCTTCTCCTTTTTTGCTTTTCTATGCTCCCGTGATGCTTCGCGTCGCTTCTCGATCGCCTCCCGGATTTCCCTGTTCCACCAACTTTTTGGCTTCCTTTTTCCTTTCCAGCAAACAGTTTTCTTCTCTTTCCCTATCTCCTTCGTCATTAGATGTAACAGCTCACTATACTCCCAGTCATTGCCTGGTATTTCGCCTACTTCTTCCTCGACTCTTGCGGCTATATTTATTATTTGTTTGTCATTTAAATACGAGCTGCCAGACTTTGATTCCATGCTCATATTTTCAGTTTCGTATCCCATTTGTATTGTTATTCGTTTATGATCACTACCCAAGCTGTTAATGCCTTCCTCGTCTATCCTCATTTCTGTCAGTTTGTGGTAAATTCCTTCAGTCATGAGACAATAATCAATACTTGATTGCTTGTTTCCGACTTCCCATGTGATCTGACCGTCACATTTAGGCCCCGTGTTAACTATCTCCAGACTATGTTGCTCGCAAAGATCTAGTAATAACTTCCCATTGGTGTCTGAATATCCGTCAAGGTCATGTATGTGGGCATTCATGTCCCCTAGAAGGATGATTTCGGCCCCATTACCAAATTCCTTAATATCCGCACTCATGCAATCCACTATCTCCTGGTTCTTTTCTCTGCAGTTATTCCCCGTCCACAAGTAGGCTACCCCTAGCCACGTTTCCTTTCCACCTACTGTGCCCAGAACCCAGAGGTGCTCTGAACACGTCTGTTTCACTCTAACCCATTTGGCTCCGCGATGAATTAGCATTCCTACACCCCCACCTTTCCTTTCCGATATGGTCCTGTTACACCCTTCCCAAACATAATTTTCAATATGTGGTGGCTCTTCCAAGTCTCTAAGGTGTGTTTCTGTAACCGCATACACGCCTATCTGTTCTTTGTTTAACTGCTCCTCAATCTCTAACCATTTTGCCTTCTTTCTGCCACCCTGCATGTTTATGTAACTAATTGGAACACGCGCCTTTTTCCTTTTTCTTTTACCTTTTTTCTGGTTTTTCGCAATTCAACCTGTCAAAGCGTCCTCCTGGTTGTTTTCCCTGTTACGAGCTACCCCGGACTCCGAAGGGCCCGTGAGCCCCCCAAAAAAGCTACTGCGCGTCCTGCCAGTCGCCAGCCCACCTCGTGTCCAAGCCTCTTATCGAAATGAATCTTGTCTCTTTGGAATCCACCCCACCTGTGCACTTCACTGTTTAAATCCACTACCTCGAAACCCTTCTCTCGACTAATTTGCCATATCTCTTTGTTTGCGTCGACAACCGCTCTTTGTAGGTTGACGTTGCGTACTGGTACTTCCGGTACTGTGTAATGCAATTGCTAACTAGCGCCACCTATCGAGCACGATTCAGACTATAGCTGCTGCAGCCATACATGTGTAACACTAGGAGGAGCCCGCTTTGCGGTAACGCGGACAATGTCAGTGATAGCAACTGCAGGGCTTCAGTAAATCGAAAAGGCAAACGGGTAAATTAAGCGAACTTGAAATGGGCAGAAAATGTGGCATTATAGGGACATCGGTAACTTCATTTGTTTTCGTGACAAAAAAAAAAGCCAGAACAAAAAACACTGCAAGCTGTTAGCGTAGGTTGTGACGCTAATATTACGGTCAAATAATAGCATTTCACCGCGTCAGGAGAACCAACATGCTGGATTCCGTCCAAAATTGAGCAGCCAGATCGAATTTTTCCACTTTCTTCCACCTTTCAAGTGTCACGTTGCTGTTATACTGCCTAATTTATTTTTGATATTGCACCGATGGTAAATACAAGATTTTGATTTCTGATTATTTTATTCGCCGTACCATACAGACTTATTCATGATCCTACTAATGACTATTATGTTTCTGTGTGTCACACAAACACAAGGGCATTTATTTCTGCAAGAATACAGGTAAAAAAAGTCTATAACAACCTACCATCCAACGCCCTCAGTAGTCTTCAGTCCGATATAATGACTGGCGCTTTATAGCAATTTGCTTCATTCATCGATTTAGACTCGTATATCTACGCAGTATGCTTTTGCTAACATATAAGAGGTAGATAAGGTTTTAAGCACGCTTTTATTAAACTTGAATGTTTTGCTGCCTTATTCTGAATGTCAACTATCCAAGGCTCATAAATATTCAGCCATGTGTATTGGGTATAATGGGAAAATGTAGCTTTGTATGTTGGGCATAGTATGTGTTTAAAATTTACGCATATGTGTTATCGTACTCCATGCAACCAAACGGACGCATGTGTTGATGGTGTGCCAAAGCCAAGATATGACTGAGGAACAGACCGTAATGGGGTAATCCACAATATTTTAGAACACCTGGGGGCTCTTTAAATGCCATAAATCTGAGCGCATATTTTTTGTTCTTCGCATTTGGTCGCCCACTAAATGCGCCCATCATGGTCAGTAATCGAACCCGTTCCTTCGAGCTTCGCAACTCGACAGCTGCTTAGATATCTATGTGGGCTCCTCACTGAACCACCGAAATATTGGTGGTGATCATGAGTCAGGTATACCTGTGCCAATAGCGCGATTCAAGAATGCAAAAGTGCAGGCGCTTTATTTAAACGAGATCTAGTTAGCTTGTACAAACCTGTTGCGTTATTACGTGTAGGCACAGCACTAGAAAGTTGGTAGTAGTAATTCATGGTACGTTTACTTGTAACACAATGTGCGCTGTTGCCTGTTATACCATGTCCTACGTGGGGAGGGGGGCAAGCAGTCTTCACCGCAGCAATATATATATATATATATATATATATATATATATATATATATATATATATATATATAAAGTAATGAGATCTTACAGACAATCATGCCAAGGAAAGTATTGGGGAAGTTATTAGGCTAATTGTAATATAAATGTCAAGCAACAAAAGTGGGTAAAAAGAGAGCATGCCGTGGGCAGGATCCAAACCTGCGACCTTCGAATAACGCGTTCGAGGCTCTACCACTGAGCTATCCGGGCGGCTTTCCCTCCATCCACTTTATTGGGTATATATGTGTATTTGAACGTGGGATTGTCAGTCAGCGCCACTCTCTTTATGAGCCTGCTTTGGCGACAAGTAGCACGTGAACTTATTAATAACTGGCAGCTGACCAATAGTCTATCGTATACAACCTAAAGGCATCAAGTTTGCCAGGACGGGGCCCTCGTTAATGAATTAAGGTCTTTTATTCATTACCGCGTAATGATTATGATTGAATGCTCTACAAGCAGGGGCAAATCCAGCCACTCATTTTAGGGGGAGTGGTCGCATGAAAGAAAGCTTGAGGGGGTGAGGGGTGGTCGTGTTTTTTTTCACTGGGAGAAAAACCTCTTCATAGTATTATTGCTGTAAATGTGTATTATTACTGTTCATCAACATTGGTGAATTGTGGAATGTTTTTCGTGATAAATTAATGAATTTACTTGAAGAATACATCCCTTCTAAAGTCGCACCAAGTCGACGCCGCAATGACAATTCATGGGCAAAGAAGGAACTTCAAATTTTAATTATCAGGAGACGCCACCTCTACGCTTCATATTTGAAAAGTCGCAAACAGAGTATGTCTGAAGAAATGCGTGACATAGGCTACAAAATAAAACATATAATTGAAGTAAATAAGAAAAAATTACATTTCGTCACTTGATAAAGCTCTCAAAAATAACCCTGAAGAATTCTAGAAATTTGTTAAAGTGAACAGTAAAGAGGTGAACGCGATACATATATTTTAGTCAACAGAGAAGCAATGTTTGATGATTACGAAAAAGCTTGCTCTTTTAACTCCTATTTTAAAACCATGTTTTCCCACTCGTGCACTAATCAACTTCTCGTAATTCCTGATTCACCCTACCAGAATATTCCCACGGTCACTGTCACGTACAATGGTGTTCTTAAGCTCCTTAGTAACCTGAAAAACAATTCAGCTGGAGGTCCTCATGGCATACCAACCAAGATCATCAAAGCATGTCCTCCGAAAATTGCTGATTTCTTAGTCGTCTTGTTCAATAAATCTCTACATAATAGTTCTATACCAACACAACAGAAAACAGCAGGAGTTGTTCTCATTCGAAAAACCCGTCCCGAACATTCTATTAAAACTGTAGACCGATCTCACTAACTTCCGTATGTTGTAAAACATTAGAACATATAATTTACAGTGGTGTGATCACTCGAAAGCAATGGTTTCTTCCATTCCTCGAACAACACCTCGAAAGCAATGGTTTCTTTCGACCTGCTGAAGATGATTTCAGGTGTGGCTTGTGCTGCACAATGCACTTCGTCGAACTTTGTTGTGAACTTTTTTACTCCTAAGATTCAGGATTTCAAGTTGATTGCATTTTTTTAGATTTGAGAAAAACATTTGAATGCTATTCTCATGATTTGATATGGCATAAATTATCATCTCTCTGTATTCATCGGGTAATAGTTGCTTGTTTTAAAATTTCCTGCCGGAAGAACACAGCATATTATAATTAATTAGTTGCGTTACGTCCATTAGAGTAACAGTTACTTCAGGCGTGCCGCAAGGATCTGTTTTGATATCTCTGTTATTATTGATGTATATCAGTATCAGTGTTATTGTGCAGCATCTTCAATGCAATGTCAGATTATATGCAGATGACTGCGTCATTCATAGGAACATAATAAACGAACACGGTGCCATTAGCTTACAAATTGATTTAAACACAATTCGAACTTGGTGTTCCACATGGTGTATGTGTTTGAATAGTGCTAAATCACAATTTATATATCTTTCGCGCAAACGTTTGCGTGTGAGATCGGATTGTGATTTGGACGATATATCACTTGAACGGGTACACCATTACAAATACCTTGGTGTTTATTTTTCAGAAAATTTTTCATGAACTACACACGTTAAACATGTAACAATAAAATCTTCTCAAGTGTAACCTCATTAGATGCAATTTTCACAAAGCCCCCAGGAGCGTTAAAAATACCTGTATAATACGAACGTTCGCCCATTACTCGAGTATGCTTGCGCAGCATATGACCCAGGCACCCTCTGTCTTGTGAATAAACTTAAGCACATCCATAATCGCGCAAGCAGGCTTGTCTGTAGTAATGGCAACTATAAAAGCAGCATTTCTTTATTTAAAGACAACTTTGGCTTGAAAACCCTAGCCCAACGCCGCTTAGCAACAAAATTGGAACTTTTTTTTCGTATTTCCTCTCATCTCACAGGTATTAACAAAAACTTCTATATTTTCCCTCCGTGCTTTATCTCTATGAGTTGTGACCATGACTGTAAAGTACTTGAAACGCGATGCCACAAAAATGTGTTTCAATGCTCAATTTTCAATTCCCGTGACCTATAAACTAGATGTCGCCTTGCTTTTGCTTGTGCTGTCTTTTAATTTTTTTCTTCTTTTGATGAGATTAGTGTCTGAATTATGTGTCACCACTTTTGATTGTTGCATACACAGCTTTGCTATTAGCTCATTTTTGTAATCTTTGTATGTGCGTTAACAGATATTTTTACCTGATTATATTTTAATAATCAGGGAAAACGGGCAAACAAGTACCTTCGTGGCACTTCAGGTACTTGTATAGATAAATAAAATAAAATGTGAGCTCAAACTGGTTTCAATCATTTGTAACTGTTATTAGGAGGTGGCATACGAGCAATAAAAAAGGAGGGGGGGGGTGCTGACACAACCTTTTGGAAAGGGTGATCGCCCATACCGCCAGCCCTCACCTCTGGATTCATCACTTACTGCAAGCACTATAGGAAAAAAGAAAAAAAAGAAAAAAGACCCCCAACAACGTGTGGTCTCGTTATTATGACGCGACAGCTTGCATGAGTTATAATAACGAGACGTGAGTACAATATTCTCACGCAACTCACCCTTGGGTGGCCTATCCGGAAAGAAGCAACCAACTCGTGCATCAATGAAGGATCTCTCGTGATACGCAGCCGGAGGTTACAGTACTGTGCGCGCAGGGTCTCACGTCCGGACATTGGGTCGTGTAGCACCGTCTCTACGCACTCATCGAACGCTCCTGGATCGGACGTCGTAGCTTGTAATAGGCCATTAGGGTACTTGCCGGATGCATCGAACACTGCGCAAATGAATGAACAAGTTAGTAGATTGTGTCCTGCCATAATTCTTTAGAAAAAAGAAAAGTACCCGTTATTGATTGCGGAAGTGTTGCTGCTCTAGATATAATTATTATAACTGTGGTTTACGCATCAAACTCACGATAGTATTATGAGACACACCATAGTGGAAAAATCCCCAAATAGAGACCCGATTGGGTAGTCTAAATTTGCACCTCAATCTAGTGCACAGGCCTCTAGCGCTTCGGCCTCATCACATTGTCATCTCAGCAGGCGACATCCCCCTCCGTGATTTTCGACTCAGCAACTGAGCACATTAGCCATGCATGACTCCTACGACTGATAGATTACTTGATGATGTAAGTAGTGCGCTCTGGTGAAACACGCAACGACGCTTGCACGTGAACATGATAACATCACAAATTACATATGACAATTGCCTTGCGGTTTCACTTGAACAGCCTGGATACACTTGCAAATCAGACATAAAAAAAATACTTCATATCGAAGCCTGAAAAAAAAAACACAAGGGCTTTACGTGAAGCGAACAAGGAAAGGTTTCAATTCTTGTTTCATCATCATCATTATCTGCCTAACTACACCCTCTACAGGGCAAAGACCTCTCCTATGATCCGCCAATAAACCCGCACTCGCGCTTTAAGCTAGCACGTTATACTTGCAAACTTTTTAATCTTATCGGCCCACCTAACTTTCTCTCTCTCCCTAGTGCGGTTGCTTCCTCTGGTAAACCAGTCAGTTACCCTTAATGGCCAGCTGTTATCCTGTGTAGGAGTTACGTGCACAACCCATCTTAATTTCTCCTTGATTTCAACTGATTGATATCTTTAACGCCGGTTTGTTTCTTGACTCACTCTGCTCTCTTCTTGTCTCTTAAGGTTACACCTGTCAATTTTCTTTCCATCGCTTGCTGCGTCGTCCTCAATTTAAGCTCATTCCTCGTTGTAAGGCTACAAGTTTTTGCTCTGTTGGTAAGTACCGGCAAGATGCAGCTGTTATATACGTTCTTCTTGAGTGTTAGTGGAAGATTAACATTCATGACTTGACAATGCCTGCCGAATGCGATCCACTCCATCCTCATTCTTCTAGTTATTTCATTCTCATAGTTCGGCTCCGTGGTTACTACCTGTCCTAAGTAGACATATTCCTTCACAACCTCCAGCATATCTCGACCTACCGTAAAGCGCTGTTTACTTCCAAGACTATTGCACATTACTTTAGTTTTGTGCACATTAACTTAAAGACCTATCCTCCTGCTTCCAGTGTCCATTTCAGTTATCAAGAGGTCTCATCCGCCTCATGAGTTACTGATCAAGGCAATGTTATCAGGGAATCACAGGTTACTGAGATACTCTCGATTATTTCTTATCCCTAACTCTTCTCAATCCAGGGCCCAAAACACCTCCTGTAAACACGTGGTCAATAGAAATTCAGAACTCGTGTCTCCCTACCTTAGAAACTTCTTTTTTGAGATTCAGTCACTTATCCAATGAAGAATTATAGTGGCTGTCGATCCGCTGTATATTTCTTCCAGCATGTTTATGCGTAAGGTTCTTCGATGCCCTCATTCCGTAGTGCCTGCATTATTGTTGATCTCTCGAGTGAGTCAAGCGTCTTATCATAATCTTTGTAGGCTATGTATAGGGGTTGGTTGTATTTCGCGCATTTTTCTATTATCTGATATATATGAGTATGATATATATGATATTATGAGTATGGTCTATTGTGGAGTAGCCTGTAGTAAATTTTTCTTGGTCTTTTGGGTGACTGAACTATGTCGTCTAATTCTATAGGCCAATTTTCTTGTATATAGGTTGTACAAAACGGGCAGTAAGCTCATCGACGTGTAATTTTCAAGTACTTGACAAATCTTTTCCTATGAATTAAGATTATGTTCGTGTTGTTTATGATTCTGGCACCCTTCCCTCATGAAACACTTCGTATATAAGGTGGGCAGTTTTTCTAACACAATGTCTCCGCCATCTTTCAGCAGGTGCGTTGTTACATTATCTCCATCAGCGGCTTTGCATTTTTGCGTTCCTTCTAAGGCTTTCATTACTTCAACTGCGTTATTTGTAGTATGGCGAATTCCTCTGGGCTCATAATAAAAAACCTCATATTCAACATATAAAGCGTTCATAAGCCTATTTTTCAGGCCTTTATTTCAAACAGGGTTGGCGACATAGCAGCCTAAATTCCACATTACTTTTTCAGAATATTCATTTACGAAAGTGCCAAAGCTTATATACATGATGTTTTTTTATAAAAAGTTAGAATCGCATTAACTTCAAGCAAACAGCATGCCAAGGTAACTTGTGACGATGATTAAAAAACAATTTTTGATATTTCTGAAACTTCATCCACTTTATCTCTTGCGCATTAGCTTTGACAATCAATAAAATTGTTGCAAAATGTGGTTTCACTTGCAGTTATGGCCCGTCAAATATTGCTCTTGTGCAACAATATGGAATTGTAGATGGAAGCCCGCTAAGTAAGGAATGCAGGCCAATACTTCAGTTTCTTAAAAGTAATCCAGCACTGAAACAGCTGTCGACTGCACTGAGGACGCCAATTTCGAAATAATTTGGTTACGGGAACGCAAATCAGTGCTGGATAACCGAACAAGCAAGCGTGCACAGTACGGTGTGTTCCGATGTGAAGAGGACCCATGGAATAAGACCATTGCGCAGGACTGAGCACAACATTGAACTGTGAAGATTGTATGAATTTTGGGATTGTGTACGGCTTTTCACTTTGGTATGTTATTGTATTTCGTAATTATGTCTTGCCACTGCTAGCTAGCAGTGGTAAACACGAGTGAACGATTAGAAATTGGTGTTGTTTACGCGTGGGGTTCCTTGAGGCACAGTGGCATGAAGTTGTGTTGTATAAGTCGGTAACTCTGCCAAAGTTTTGTTTCTTTGAAGTGAATTTCTTGTGTTTCGAATCGTAGTCCACACAATAATTTTGCTAGGAGCTATAATTTGCCGCCTTGAAGCGTACAGCAGCAGAACAAAGCGCGAGCACTATCCGTGTCAAATAAAGTGTGAGCAGTGGACTGTGCCCATGGTCAGTACACGTCGTCTGCTGCCGTCGTCTGAGATGGGCAGGCACATCCGGTTGTCTATATGGATTCGCGATGAATTCGTTTTGATTTTTCTCCTTGAGTGCTACCTGTATCATTTTCACAAAGATCAATTCGGGCTGAGCAGTTTCTCTGGTGAAAGCGGCTGTCACTCGCATGCGGGAAGCGAGTGCTCTCAGCTTCCTGAGAAGAGTTTTCGTGGTACTTCCCGCCGAGAAATTGGAGTCAAACTTCAACTTCCCCGTTGACACCTTGAAGTGTTTCTTGTGCGGGCGCCAAATGCAGTCGGGGAACAAGAGCTACAGACAGCTAATAGGTGACCTTAGCCGATCGCCTCTGTTTACGCGCCAAGCACATGCACTGAAATGCTGCCACGCCCAAGTTACATCAGTCACCTCGGGACGCTTTTGTTTAAATATAAACGTACGCATTGTAGACGCGATCTTGTTTGAGTTTACTTTGAACACTAAAAAAGCGCAAACAATGTCTGCTACCTCTGCAATGTTAACAGCACGTGGCTGCTGTGTGACCAAAGGTCGGATAAAATAGCGACGCTCCAATGCGCATTCACGGAAGTTATCCGCGGCTTTATGGCAGTCTATCCGAATGAAGACACGAAAACGAGCCCTCTTCGCACCGGAACACGCGGACTGCGCTTGCTTGCTCGCTCGTTATTTCCGCACTCATGGCTGCCACCATGAACAAATCACTTCGAAATTGGCGTCCCCAGTGCAATAGGCCGCTATAGTTCAGTGCCGCGTTCATTTAATTGATTGATTGATATGTGGGGTTTAACGTCCCAAAACCACCATATGATTACGAGAGACGCCGTATTGGAGGGCTCCGGAAATTTCGAACTCCTGGGGTTTTCTAACGTGCACCCAAATCTGAGCACACAGGCCTACAACATTTCTGCCTCCATCGGAAATGCAGCCGCCGCAGCCGGGATTCAATCCCGCGACTTGCGGGTAAGCAGCCGAGTACCTTAGCCACTAGACCACCACGGCGGGGCTCGCTTTCCTTTAAGAAACTGACGTAGAGGCCTGCATTCTATAATTAACGGGCAGGAAGTCTGACCATTTTGCCCATCCTTGCACAAGGGCATCATTTGACGAGCCGTAACAGAAAGAGAAACCACTTTATGCAACAAGTAACTTTATTCATTGTGAAAGCTGATGTGCAACAGAACAAGTGTTGAAAGTTTAGGATATATCAAAAATGTTTTTTTTTTTTGTCGAGAAGCTTCCCTAGCACGTAGTTTTCTTGAAGTTAGCAACATTGTATTTCAGCGCATTGCAATTTTAACCACTCTGTTGTAGGTCTTTTTTGAAACAAAGGCCTGCAAAGTCAGCCAATACACCGCTTTCTGGGTCAATAATATGATTTTTTGTAAAACTACATGCTCTACCCAGGCAAGAGAAAACTAATTCAACATAAGCGAAAACGCACCTATATGTAGCTAAACGCATTTTTAGGTACGTAGCTTGACATAATTTGTGTAGTTCATCGCCAATGTCGAAAAAAAAACAGCAGAACAGGTAAGCGGGGCACTCTACCTCTTCATCATTACTGATTTACTGTGCTTCTAACAATTTTTCCCTTCAAAAATATTTGCGAATCTCTTTTTTTCACTCATTCGGTAAAAATATATAAAATTTTCAAAAAAATTGAAGAAGTCAACATGCTTCGTTCGATTTTACGTGGAATCACTCAGTATAGGCCTATTAGCCGAATAAAAGCGTCATTCACGTGTATTCAGCATGATCACGCGTTTCCCATTTAACGCGAGAGCGCTAAAGAGCTCGTTTTGCGAAAATTCCGGCGTCGGCATGGGTGTCGGTCTCGTATAGGTTGTGAGCGAAAAATCATCAGCTTGTGCATGACTGAAAAATCGGGAAAGATGAAAATAAAACAAATAATAAACAATGGTCGGTGCAAATGAGGAACGAACCAGGTTGTTTGCGTGTCTAGCGGGTGGTCTACTACACAGCTATGCGTCTGCATGTGCATACAGTGAAAATGTTTTACTCTGCTTGCAAATTAGTGAAAGTAACCTATGTTTTACAAGCACACGCGTTCTGTATGCAGGCTTAAAACTGCAAGAATAAATATTGCAGCAATAATGCGTGGTGCAAGCGTACATTGCCATGGGGCATCAAAACATTTGATTATCATGTTGACTGAATGGTTTAAAGCCAGTCACTCACTACAAAAGGCACACACGTTAGTGCGCCTATTCGCTTAACGTCTCGTATTAGGTGCATAGCAAGTTTGAAAAGATTTTGTGCACTAAGTGTTTCAAATGGGCACTAGAAAAAGGCTGATGGAGTGGTTGTAATTCTTGTTACCTGCTGTGTATAAGAAGAAGAACAACTAGAAAGATGAATTACACGCTTCTTTAAGCAGTCATCTTGAAGGTTTATAATAAAAGATTCAAACAGCTATAGGGCGCCGATTCGGGTATGGATTTATTCCATCTTCTCTAAAATACATACATGGTATCTTAATATGCAGGTAAACTGTCGATCTGCTGAGCGAGAGGGTGCGAGTTCGATGTCCATGCATGCAACGTTTATTTACATGGAAGTCAAAATGGAAGTAACAACATCGTCCTCAAACTTATAGTCAAACTCGTTTATGATTCTACAATACAATAAAGTGCAAATACAGAAAAATATACAGGCGAGGGTCCCATAGTCGAAGACTGCCACGGGACCCTCTTTCAAGACTTCATGGGATCACCCCTCGTTATGCCATTACAATATTTATTGGACGTTTCGACTGAAGTGCAATCTACTCGTTGAATATCAGGTTTCAGCCGCAAATCAATGAACAAACTCTGGCTTGCTTATTGCCGACTCTCCCGAGGCTCTTCTGCAGCCTTCTATCTACTGCGCGTGGTACTCTTTACCACCACATTAATATATATATATATATATATATATATATATATATATATATATATATATATACACATTTATTCATTTATATATTGCGGTCACTTTGCGATTGAGCCGAAATACTACAGGTCCTTTACTGTGTTATATCAGTGCACGGTAAAGATCTCCAGACAGCTGAACTTTCCGGAGCCCTCCACTTTTTCTACTGGGAACAATTTATTCCTATCTTCAGGCAGTGTAAAATTTGTCATCATGAATCAAAACCAGCCGAAAGCATCCAAATAAGTAAACCTTCACTTACGGCGTGCTGCAGAATCTTATGAAGGGTTACGCTCGTAAAACTCCCGATATTACTATGAATAACTTCAGTGACATTTGTCAGTTATAAGTTCAGTGAAATCCAAAATACTGTAATTCAGAAATGTGCTTAACTAAACTACTGTGCTAATGGTGCGACAAGTCTGTAATGTACAAACACTTTCGAGGTAGAAAAACATCAGTTTTATATGCATGGAGTTAAATCAACGATTTCTATATATATACGTCTGCTGTTCGCGTCTTGACCTTCTTCAGCAACCGATATACCAAGAGAACAGACTGCTACAGAAAAGAGGTTGCTTCCCGCCAGCTTTTGCTTCGAACATTTGAAAAACATATTTTGATTTCAAGTGCCCATTTAGGCTGGCGTAGCATGCAACATTGCCTGATATAACAGTAGGAGAAGAGAGAAAGCGAAAAAAAAAACTATGCAGTTGCTGCACAGGCTTCTTATTTTCTTCTTAAGTAGTGCGTAAATGCAAGGAGAATAAATGGCGTAAAGAAGGATAAAAAAAAACAAAAGTTCTCATTATACTTACTACGAAATGCCCAAGGCTCCAGGTTCCTCATACCACGAGCCATCTTCAAGAGACCAGCACTGCAAATGGGTGACACTTCGGCTTGCACTAGCATCCGTGATGCAGTCGACCAGGAGGTGTCGAAGGCGTTGGCGACCATTTCCGCGCAAATGGTCCATAAAATTCTTCCGCGGGACCAGTATTGATTTGACCGTGGTGACGCCATCTTCAGTTACCGCGTAGCAGTGAGACACTCGCACTCCGCAGAAGAGTGTTGCCGCGACAAGAACTACGGATGGTAAAATTGACCCAAGAAAGCCTTTTCTCGGGGTACATTTCCGGTTTGGTAGAAGTTCGCGGCGAATGGTGAGGAGCTGAAAAACGAAAGGAAAGCTGTTTACCGCGTTACCATTGTTTCACTTGTAGTTAAGTGGGTGGTCGTTGACAGAAAGTTTAGCTTGGCAAAAATGAATTGGAAGACACAGGCCTCACGAAACCTGATGAGATGCTAAAGAGCACGAAATTCGGAAGAGAATAAAAGGAGCGTTAGTCTCCGATACGCACTCAGGCTTGATTAAGTGTGGGAAATGAGCAATCAAGGCGCCTTTTCAGAAATTATTAACGAAGGCGTTACTTCAATTGATTAGCAATGAGAGGAATTACCTTTCCGATGCTAAGAGAAAGTGCGTAATCGGGACAAGAACACACATGCACAACTTTCAACAAGCGCCTATACTTTATAGCAGTTTCTAGCACCTGTTCGCACCACCCCGCTACTTGCGGTGGATATTTTCGAAGTGTCGTAACGTTTGTGGCACCCCTCGACGGTAAGCATTCAAGCGAAGTGCCAGATTTCGTGACTTACCGCTTGAGCTGACGATAATGTTCTCCCAAGTCATTATTTGACGTGCGTGTCGTGGTGGGTTTTTTATGAATCAAACAAGAAATGGAGGCAGCAAAGCGTGTCACTTTTGTTGTTGCGCGCCTATCTGAGGCGTTTTCCCGTTGAAGAAAGCGTGCTGGAGTCGAAGCATGACAAGGCCACATATGTGTCCGTGGTCCGAGAGAGTAGCTAAAGAGTCTATGTAGATGCACAGCCTATAGAGAAATTTGTTTATAGAACTGGCATCGCTGAAAAAAGCTCCATAATAGAGATTTGGTGCAAAATATGTTGCCTAGTACGAATAACTACGGGTGCACACATCTCCAGGCTCTCGCAGGAATTTTTTGTCAAGCTGAGCGTGGTGCAAATAAAGACAACCAGCTACGATTGTAAACAAAATTGAGTGTGATGCTGCATGGGGCTTGTATCGGTAGCTACTCGAACACAGCCGCATCTCTCCATGGCTCACAAAAAAAACGATAACATGACATGTTCAGCAAGCATGAGTGAAAAAGAATCCTTATGCGTAATTTATGTGATAAGTCCTAAATTACCGTTAAAAGTGACAGAGATTGTCTCCTATGTTTCCCGTCGCTTTATTTTCTGTTGGCTTTGTTAGGTTGTGTCTCACAAATAAAGAGCTCCTTGATTTATTGTCTTTGTTTACTACGACAGCGTGGTAGCACATGAGTGCAGTGCAATATGAAATATGTGTATGTGTTGAATTCATAGCACAATATACCGTTCAGTACCACCACTGAACATCATGTTTAGTGCCTAACCATTCAGCCCGTTTTCAGTTGATTTAAATGCGTGTGGTGTTTTAATGCTCTTAATTAGGAAATAATGTGTTAGGGGAGATATTATGGTCATGATACGTTAGCACAGATATGTTAGCAGTTGTAGAAAGAGGAAACCAAATCCACTGAGCAATGTTCTTCCTTTACGCTTAGTTGGGCAGATTGTGATGGTTATCTGGATCAGCTATGAAGACTATCACGATATTCACTATATTTATTGACCCGTGTGCATAAAATTCCTGGCGAAGCAATGCCACTATCTTGTCGCTACAACCACCTTCAGTGAGCCTACCAGATACACTACTGAGGTTCATCAGTGGGCTTGTGTAGCCGCATTTTGGCAATGCCTGGAGTCGTGGCAGAAAGAAGAGAAGTCCTCTGAGCAACGTTCTTCTTATGCGCAGGTCGCTTGGGCATTGTTTGCACCGCTAACATTGCTCCTATTTTTGTTATCGATGCCGCTGCTGCCAGTGTAGTTACTGCTTCGTTTGCGTATTTCTTTCGAATGCCGAACTGTCACGTGAAGTGCAACAGCTTCGAGCCAAATATAATTGTCTCATGAAAGCGCTCTGCGATCAGCACATTTCATGAAATTTTTATGAAGAAATGAAAAAAAAGCATAAACTCACCATGCTGAAAACAAGTCTGCAGAAATTTACAGCTAATGAAAAACTGACTGCTTAACTGACTGACATGGATAAGCATTCGCAAACAACGTTGAGATGAAGTGAGTGCAACGCAAAAAGGGTCACAACGGCACCGCTATTCTTCAGAAAATGGTCGATGTAATTGGCTGATGTTAACATGGAGTGGTGCCAAGAATACAGCACATTTAAGCGAAACCACGTTATTGTAAATCCAGCATAAAAGAAAAAGAGGTAGGGGAATTAAAGCAAGACTCTAGCACGCTCGGGGATGCCGGAGCGGCAACCTTCTCGTGCAAACCAGTGAGGGTGCCGCTTTCAGCCGCTGGCGTTCCTTTGGTTGCCTGGCTCTTTGGCTGCCTGGCTCTTGGCTCATGGTTTTGCTGCTTATGGTAGTTGGCATTGCTCTTTGGTTACCCGGCGGTGGCGCACAGTCCCAGAGAACTTTTCTCTGTGTGGCTCGCGCATACTTGCAGTGTTGGCATATATATGGTTTGTACTGGCAACTACCACAGTGTGGCTGCTTCGCCGCGTTTTAGGTCTCGATGGGGTGGTGAATAGAGGCGTCTGCTCGTTCTGTACCACTGCAGAACGTCACCGTAGGTTGTGATGGAATACTCTTCGTCTTCAGTATCAGGTCGTTCCGGCTCTGAGGAATGTGTCGACGAAGACCGCGTCCAGTTAGCGCGTGTGCCTGCGTATTTGCCTCCTCGTTGGGTTCAGGCTAACGTCCAGCTCACCAGCGCGCGCAGGGAACCACTTGATGTAACGTTGGTTTACGGTTGAACGTACTATTGCGGTGGTTCCATGGACGTTGTTTGTAGCGAAGTTGACTATTGCCGGCTTCGAGTCGCTGAGGACCATGTGGCCATCCCGGATTACCAGTGCTAGTGCGATTGCTAACTCCTCGGCTTGCATGGTCGACTTGCACTGTATGCTTCCCGACGTCATGAGTACTTCTGTGCAGCAGCAGTCATCGCAGCAGACACCGCAATACAGCACAAAAAAGGAGGATACATAACGACACGCTACTAGCTAGTAGCCTGTCGTCGTGTGTCTTTTTGTATGTGTGCTGTATTTTTCGTACCACTCCAAGTAATCATGAACACCAACTCGCCCAGCTTTTCATTTTAGCAAATGGCTGCCCGAAGAAAAAGAATGATATCGACACTATACAACTCGTGCCCGCCAAAAAAGACATGAACCCAATCATGAGATTCTTTTCTTGAATAAAGAAAACGTTTTGCGTAAAGTATGCAAAGCCCATTTATTAAAAGAGTCACTTGACCTTCCTAATCACAAAACGACAAAGTGTATGTCAAGTACCACCTGACACCCGATGTGAAAATACTTTTTTCTGCAAGTGCTCTCACTAACGATAGAAAAGTAATAGAAATTTCTGTGGATAGACAAAAGGTCACATGAAGGCACGGAAAACTTAGGACTGCGGGGTTCACGTCATCACCAGCATCCAAGACCTCTCGGTAATGAGATAACAATCTGGGGCCGAATTCACAAAGCTTTCTCTTGGCTACGCATTTTCTCAGCCAAGAATTCTCTTGTTTGGAGGGATTACTATAGCGCGGGTACAAATTTAACCTACTTGGTACTTAAGAGGGCGAAAAGAACACACGATAGCGGATGAAACGACAAGGAAAGAAAGAAGTGTTTGCCGATAACAGGGAGTTTTAGAATACCGTTTGCAAGCGCTGCGGCGTTGTGGACGCACCGGGCGCCATATAAGCTTTAGAATAGCGTTGGCCCTACTGCGAACCACCACACACGATCGCAGTGACACCGTAGCATCGAAACCAGCACTTGCGGGCCACATGTGAGCCGCCATCACTGCGGATTTCTTGCGGGCAGTCCGCGAACGCGAATGCCGACTGGCGTTACGACGCATGCGCAGTGGTGGCGACCGCACCGCAAGGGCTCGCGGTGCGCTATTCTAAAGCTCCCTAATATCAAGGTAGCACGCAAATCGTCTAGCATCGAGAGTATACGATGATAGCCAATGACTCGCTGCATCTAGATTTCAGTTCCGCAAGCGTCTGCTACAGCGCTTACGGGATGCCGCGTAAGTTGTAATAGACGTTTTGGTGTGCTGTGCAAAGTCAAGGACTCGCCTTTCATCGACCTCTGTAGCTAAAAAAGAAATTGCTCAATGGCCCTGAGCAATAATGCATGCACACTCTCGCCAGTACACGTAAACAACACTCCAGATGCACCACATCAATGAAACCACGCATAAATCAAAGTATGCAATATTTGAAAATGTGCCTCAAATGTCTTTCCCTGTTTAACGCAACCAGTAACATTTTAATGAAGCTGCGCTGCTATTCAAATTTTTCGGTGGAATCGAGCACAGTTAAGTGGTGAACGTAAGGGTGTTTAGTACCTAGACGTAAAAAGTTGCCTTTCTTACAATACTATTATTACAAGACACAAGAGCGACATTTATGCCTGCGGACGAATTCTGCAGAAATAGAGAACAGCGGTAATAAAATGAAATTATGAGTGGAATTTTGCTGGTTCCATGCACTGCAGCATCTTTATAAAGCCGGAATGCGAGAACGTGCATACGCTTACGCTTAGATATGTGTCTACGTAAAACAAGGGAGACTCGTCTGGAGTTAATTCATTGCTAGTGTTTTTCACAAAACATGGTGCAAATATTTCGTCCAGCTTTGTTTGAGTGAGAGAAAACAAAGCAAGGGACGTGTATAAGAGTCTGGAAGTCGAGGTACGTTATCACACGTGCAAAAAAAGCTGAAAGAGAGAGAGAGAGACTCTCGTTTCGTCTCCGCTAAAGCTTGAAATCGATAGATAATAAAGACAATTTTCTGGCCCAGTAGATGTCAGGGAAGGTTTCGGCAAAACAGCGTCGAATGCTTGGAGAGCCTAAAACAGTGGAGTACGCGTTTTATAGAAGCGATAGCCACACAGAAAGCGAGATGAAGTGTGACTGTCTTTAGTTGTGAGAAAATCAGTGCTAATTAGGAAAGTTGTGACTTCATGAGCCAAATATTCCTTGTTAACTCTAATGGAAACAAACCGAATATTCATCTAGTGAACGTGACACTAGTGAAAGTGAATTCATAATTGTTCATTAGCGTTCTCACAGGCCGATATATATCTTTATTCTTTTATTTATATTTGGCAAACTATGAGAAGGTAGGGTACGTTAGAGCCAGCTATTCCAACATCATGACAGTATCGCACAAGATAGTGCACGGTTATACAGCCACACGTAGCGGTTTCTATCTTCTAGTAACCTTGGGCAAACGCATTCTACCTATTTTTTCTAATTTCTAGTTTCACCTCACGTTTTTGCATTTGGCGTCATTCGAAGCATTGACGGTATATCAGCAATAGGGTGAATTCAAGCACTGCTGCAGTGGACGAGTGGTTGCTGCGCTCTGCTACAATCTAGGAGGTTCTGGGTTTTATCAACAGTTTCACTGAGCACGCTTTTTTTAAGAGGTTGCCCGGCCTGAGATTATGCGTTGCGGCGGGTACGAATTCTTTGAGATGGCGGCTTTCAGGCTTTCTTCTTTCACTCCTCTTTTCACCCAAAAGTGCTGTGCCGTGCTCCTTTATAAATTACATAATTCAGAGAACATAAATTTCCCTTCCATGCTATTATACTACTTTTCAGCCCTGGTATATTACTTTTCGCGTATTTGGACATTCGACAAGTGATCAGTCGTCATGGAATTTCGAAGAAAATGTGCACATGCAGCGAGCTAAATGCTTGCGGCCAAACCGGCTGCCTTAGTCGGGACACGTTTTCGTGCTAATTTGGTGGGCATCATTACATGCAGCAAGGCCAAAGAGCACAGAAAGTTAGAGAAGGCAAAAACAGAGTGATTAGATTGTGTCTTTTTTTGCGCTATCTGTCATGCTGCGCGCTTCAGTGTAAAATCGCTGTCAAATGTTAAAATTAAGTGTAGCAGTTAATCGAGTTCTGTTGAGAGGGTCCCCTGTTGCCCAGAACAAAACAGAACAATGGCGAATTGGTTTGTGTCATAGAGATATACTCTGCTTTTGGTTACTACAGTAAATTTTTGAAACCGAAGTTTATTTTTTATTAACAACAGTTTCAGTACAGATGAAAGGTGCATGGACAAAATTCGTCTATTCAGCTCGACTAGGCCTGTGAACTTAATAGTAATTGCCACCCGGTGTTACAATATGCATAAGTATCACACAAATATACAACCACGGGTGATAGCTTGTTTATTCTGATTAAAATTGCTATGTTGAAATTGACATAATAAATTAACGCAATATGTACACGATATGCCATGTAGCGTAGCTATGCTCTAAGCTAATCTTCGCAAGTTGGTTCAATTTCACCCAATTTATTGCTCATGACTGTACGTTGGCAAATGAAACAACCTTTTCAAATGCACATATTTTGAGAAGGTTACATTTAGTTTTATGCAGTGTAAACCAATTGAAATGTATGACGGCTCAGAAGAAAAAAGACTAAAAACAAATTCAACCAAATCATTACGAAACTTACTCATCACTGATAAACAGATTCTCATTTAAACGATACATACATACATACATACATACATACATACATACATACATACATACATACATACATACATACATACATACATACATACATACATAAATACAGACATACATACATACATACATACATACACTGAGGTGTAAATATTAAGATGAATAGCTATAAAACAACAATTCTAATACACTCATTTTGAATATAGAGAAAGTAATTTACGGGAGAAACCCACCAGCACTGTTACGCCTGAACTCGGTGTTTCTCGAACAATCTCGGAAAAGCTTGATGCATAGTTTCTGCTGCTGCCCAGTGAGAAGTAGTTCTTATTAGAAATACAAGAATGAAACCTTTGACCATGCCATGCCAAAAAAGGGCTAAGCATTAATATTTCGTACATGTCTGCTATATTACTTCATTTATTTACATTGCTTAGCTCATTCACAACACACTAATAAAGCATGTTGCGACACTTCGGCTGAAAGTCGGCACAGCGCAAAGAAAATTTAGACAAAACATGAATAATACAATTCTAAGCTACTGAGATCTTTGGTGCAAACAGTGTTTATATTGACAGCAATAGACCCCATTTCATTTCCCGAAAGTACTCCTCAAAGAGACTTCAAAGTTTGCACATCAGCACAGTTTCCATACAGCTGTCTGTTAGTCTGCTTGAACAAAATTGAGTTCTTAGGTGGGCAAAGACTGTACACTAAATATGTGAGGTGATGCTCCGGTGCACTGCATGTATGTCTTCTTGCTGGCCTCAATGGCTATGTTGCTCAGTACATATGTGTAAAATCACAACGAATCTAAGCCACTGCAAAGTAGTTATGTGTCATTTGCATGAAACAGGGACGACAATAAAAGAACATTAGAACATTTACCTTGACACTGTTCAAACAATGTAAATACATTTCTATAGAGTTTTCACAGCTCATTCGAGAATAGTAATAATGGTTATAAACACATTGTTACTTCCACTAACAAACTGTTTTAAGTTGCCAGCTTCAATATTAGAGTATACCAGTACCTTTGTAGGGCTAAACAATTGTACTGGCACCTGATAAAAGATAAGTAAATGTATGCTATAGCTACATAAAAATAAAATTAATTCTTTTATTTCTAGTCTGAGTAAAGCTGCCTATATGATAAGTCACTTGCATAGTACACAATTACATTATGAACAAACTTATCCGAGCAAAGTACATATTACAAAAGTTACACTTACACAGCAGAAAGAGAGAAGTAGACTGTTGAAGGATGAACAGGCAGTGGGATAACTATGCACAAGCACTAAAATCTACTGTTAGATATGCTAAAATAGTGATGATTGTCTTCCTTCGATATAGAATAATCCACATATATTCACTTCCCAGAGCTTATACTCACAAGGCATCATTGGTGCTGATTGATTGATATGTGGTGTTTAACGTCCTAAAACCACCATATAATTATGAGATACGCCGTAGTGGAGGGCTCCGGAAATTCCGACCACCTGGGGTTTTTTAACGTGCACCAAAATCTGAGCACACGGGCCTACAACATTTCCGCCTCCATCGGAAATGCAGCCGCCGCAGCTGGGATTCGAACCCGCCACCTGCGGGTCAGCAGCCGAGTACCTTAGCCACTAGACCACCACAGCGAGGGGCATCATTGGTGCTATACAAATGAGTGTATACTGAAAGATTATATCGACTAAGTATAAGATTATCACATCCATGGCTTTACTTCCTGTACTACAAAGAATGCAAACACAGTTACCATTGCCGACCGTGGATGCTGTGATTTGTGGCAGTTAAATGCACAGTCACGCAGGCACTTCGATTAACATGCAGGTTAAAAGCTTCAGTTACATATTATTTGCCCACTAACGCTACAGCAGCCTTTAAACTAGTGTCATAGTTTGTTTGGTATTTTCCATGCAAAATTTAAATATTTTGGAATGCAAGCCAATGAAGTGCTGAATAATGCACTGCTACGAAGTTAAACTGCAGCTGCACAGAACGTTACTCCGTATACAATTCAAACTGCTCCAGGCATCACAATGTGCTCTTTCTGCTGTCGTAAACTTTGAGCAGGAGAACAGTCACTGGCAGCTCTTTATACTTGTTGGTCTTCTTTGATCTGGGCCCGGATTCACAAAACTCACTTACGAAAACATTTTTGCGCAAGAGAAATTTTGTTGCGTAAGTCGATTCACGAAACGAAAAAACGTCGTAAGAGGCCATAGTTGTCACATCGGCTGCTGCAAATAAAGCGCGCTGTGACTGCCCGGGAACATGTCAGCGATGGTGATGCAGTTGCTATATTTGCTTACGTCACCGAAAAGTGCTCGTAAGTGGATTCACGAAGCGAAATTGTGCGTAAATACGGCATGGCTGAGAGAAAATCCTAAGAGTGGTCCGGACCACTCTTAGGAACAATGTGGCTACTTAGAACCAGCTGCCGAAGCGGTATACTTTGGTGCCCTGGCTGGTTTTGAGTTAATTCACGCCCAATAAGGGCTTCCTGATGACTGCTGGTGCGTTTTTATTTCTTATGGCGCTTTGAGCTTCGCGTGTTGTTTCCCTTGTACGCAGTGGATGGTGTTGACAACCACCATCGTCCAATAAGTTCGAAGTCGCAGTAATTGAGGAATTCTATTGGGCGTCAATGGCATAAAACTACGCATGTAAAGATTTGTGGTTGGATGAAAACCAATGTGATACGTGAATGGTCGGTGCATTCGAACGAGACATGGCATAGGATCAACCTTATTTGTTATGTTGTTGTGTTGCGCCTCATCTCATCCAATTAAAAGTGCGACTCGAGATTCTTGCCTCATTGGTGGAAATTACCACCAAAGAGGTTAATGGAAGCACATTCTTTGCACGCTATTGGAAATAAAAATGAGAGGAAGTTTTCAGTGAGTGGTTCCTAAAGTTTGTGCTCTAGTGTACTTTCATTGGCTCCAACTGTCCAATGGTTGCGATCTCTGAAATACAGCTGTCGATACACTTTGGGACGATCTGGAAAAAAGCGTACTTTGTAAACCAAAGCATATTAGGGGTGCGCGTGTTTACGCATGGAACTACAAACAAATCATGCATCTTCACCTTCACTGTTCAGACACCGATATGGACCGCGATATTATGGCAAGCAATCGGAATGAAATGACCCTAGTAACTTTGTATGACACCGAAAATATGCAAACCCTCACGATTCGTGAGCAAACCTTGGCTGAATTCATCCCTGCCTAAATTACCAGCCATTTAACTTGGCGCACGAACATCATTCAAAGGTAGAGCGAGCCACTGACATGTATATTGTGCGACGTAGCGACCACTTGACCTGAGAATAATAGCTTTTCGAAGGCGAATCCCCTGTCGCATGCTCTGATTGAAGCAGACGACAAACGCGAGCACACGAAGGCTTGGCCGACAGGCACAGCTTGTGATTGGATGTGAAGCAATACCCTCTACATCAGCTCACTCCGTGACGTTGCCAAAACACTTCTTTCATCTGGCACGCCTGTCCTGTTCGTCATATCACCCCCCTCGCACATAAGAGAAAATTTTGTCACGCAGTGAAAATAGTGCGAATACTTTCTAAGAGCTCTCTTGTCATCTTATGTGCGGCGCAGTTGTCAAAAACAACATGGCGTCGTAAACAGCATATCGGTCGGTGCGACTTTCAGCAAACGCTTCTCGCACGAGTTAATTCAGCGTTTGACCGGATGTGTTGTGATTACAGCAGCTCTTTCGGTGCGTGTAAGCAGTGCGGAAAGCTGTGGCAGTGCAATGGTGTACGGTGAAGCGCAGCGAAGCCTGTGCGTCGGTGTGGTTATCAAGCGGGGATCGGTGTCGATGTATCGACGGCAAGTAGCACTCGAGGAGCCTGCAATGTGTGTTTGTGTGCCGGTAACAGTTCGTTCGCGTGACTTTCCAGTCTCTCAGTTTGGTGCTGTGCGACATTTCGGATTGACAGCGTTTTGACACGTTACTTGAGTGACCCCAAGTACGTACGGAAACGTATGAACTACGCGCTCGGTTCTTGCTTCGCCACTAGTTAGCCCGTACTCTTCTATTTACTTGAGAGCAATGTACTGTTCGGGAGTGAAATGATGTTCGTTGTGAACAGTGGTGCTGTGTTGACGTTCCAAGACTTGTGAACAAGCTGTGCTCGTGTGACCGAAAATTGAAAGACAGCGTTGATAACATGTTTTGCCCTGCGAAGTCGTGGTGGGGCAGCTTGGCGCTTTTGTTTGTTAAGTCGTCACTTCTCCTTTTTGTGATAACCATAGTCCTAGCGCTGTGATGTGATCAACCAAACCTGCGAGATGCTACATTCTGTTGTGGATCGTGTTACTTTGGAAGCGCGCCTAGACTGTTCCTCGGTAACAAATTGAGAGTTCTATGTGGCAGCGAGAGCCCGTGAACGTCAAGCTTCCCTCCAGCCCCCAAAAAAGCAACGATTTCACCGGTGCCTTGCTTTGGATGAAGTTGTAGGCCAATATCGCCTATCTACAGGTTTCCGAGTTCGTCTGGCCATCGTTTTGCACGGAACTAGAGCCTTGACAGCAGCCGGTCATGGCCAGTTCTTACACTTTATCAATGGACGTGCACGCCTAGCCAGCCCTTCATTGCTGTCATTGGCAGCTTCCAGTCTGCAGATGCCCTTTGCCTGTTGGCCGTACTTGGTTCCTTATGACACCGACGGCAACTAAATGCTGCCATCGGTCAGTTCAGCTTGCACAACTAAATTTCACCGGTACTATAATTCACGCAGTTCTATAACGTGTGCAAGTTTTTAAGCCCTATAAGATGTAATGTTTCTCTATGGTAAGTTGAAGCATGAAAAGTTTACTGCTACTGTTATATACATACATATATTATGGAGCAAATACATAAAAAGATTTTGTGATTTGATACAAGTGAGCTCTTGTTTCATCTTGAGGTTGGGCCTGTCGAGTGACCACGTTTGATAGTTGGAAAGTTAATGTGAATTTATTTTTCAGGAGCCAGGTTGCACTTAAAAAATTTATGTTATTTTGGAAAATTAGTTCTATAGACGATTACCACTGTGGTAGTACTATACTTCAGTAGGACATATATATTGCGGTACGTAAATTTTACATGAGGCTTCAGTATATTTCAAAGTGATTATATCAGATTTTGGTCACTTTAACGAAGTGATAGCTTCCTCAAATAAGTATTAGAAGTGAGTGCTTTTAATGATTGTTTTTATATATCTCGTTTTTGGCTCTTCACAGATCGCAGAGATTGGTTTGTTAAGGTCCTGTGATGCATCGGTTGCACATTCTGGCACATCAATCCTCATCATTACTTGGAGCACATGTACAAAAATAGGAAGGACACGTTCTCCCTAACTGTGCAAGCCTATGTCACTTCTGCGACTGTTATCATTCATCGGATGTGGCGTGGAAGCATGCATGGCAGCCTCATCTGGAAGGACTGCAATCTGCTTGGGAGCTACGAGGGCACAAAACTGCCTAACGGCTGGCTGCAAGGTTAGTTTTTCTTTAATACATACTTACGTGAACACCACTTACTGTGCACAAATTGAAAACGCAAGCATGGTTGCTTTCAGTTGATACCTGTAATATTCTTACACATAATTCTTATTCAAGATTTATAGAACTAAATGGCAAGATAATTGAGAATGTTGAAAGCAGAAAGCCTGCAGCTTATGAAAGAAACTCCAATAATCTGAGACTCAAAAGCTTGTGCTTTGAAACGAGCACAAATACTCTGATTCCTTATTGAGCTCTGGAGCTTATGACTCCCTTTGTGAATCAAGTGCTCTGGAAGGAAATAGAAAGTGGGTGAAAATTGCCTGGCTGTTCACAACTTGCAAGGAGAAAGACCTATTGAAGAAGCCTCAGATGACATAGGGCCAGTAACTGCATCTTTCACCTAATGTAGCTTTTTCTCTCTCAGTGTTCACCACGATTGCATATGTTCACCACGATTGCAATGTTCACCACGATTGCATAGTGATATATATTTTTCTACAAATTGTACCTGACCTAAGTATGCATTGTTGATCTCTAAAGGTGATGTTCAGTGTGTTTCAAAGCCATGGCTTCTCATTTCTCTGTCTATGGCTAGCCTATTTCAGCAGCAGAACGATGCAGCTAGCACACATGCAATCCAAGTCATGGAGCGCTCCTTTGGTGTTCTGTGCAGGACAGAGCATATCCATCCGGCAAGACACTGGTATCAACAATAATGGTGAGTGTTGGTGGCACCTGTAGGAGCCCATTCTGTTTGTTGCGTATGATTATTTTCCCTGATGAAGTGCATTTTTGAAAGGTTTTCTTCATTTAGAATAACAGATGTCAGTAACAAGCACTCTCATAATGCACAAGTTCTTTGTGTCTTCTAGACTGCCCATTTGCTCCTATATGCGGTATGGTGAGCTGGCTATGTTAGACAGCCTTAAAGTTATCAACATTGGCTGTTGTGTTGTAATGCAGTCTAACTTGTGTTTCTTAGTGAACTTATTTGTGGTCTACTTCTCGCACCTAGTGTAAAGTCAAAATAAAAGAAAGTCTATTGGCTTTTTATGCCTGTCAGAAGTTTCATGCCTTCATCTATGACATTGTGGTTTTGCTTTTGTATTATATTAAATATAATTTCAGCCTTCACTGTCTGTGTGTGTGTGTGTTGATGCTTGTCTTTGGCTTCTGAAAATACAATATCTGTAAATATGAGCACATAATTGACAACTATACACTCTTGCATGTAGCATGGTTGTAACAATGATCTGTATTTTTCTAAGTTCCAGCAGTAACAAGGGGTTCGGTGCTCCACAGTCATGTACAGTGTATCGAGAACAGAGCACAGAAGACCAACAAGTATAAAGGGACTGCCAGTGACTGTTCTCCTGCTCAAAGTTTACAACAGCAGAAAGAGCACATTGTGATGTCAGGAGCAGCTGCTGCTTAACTTCTTAGCAGTGCATTATTCAGCAGTTCCTTTGCTTGCATTCGAAATTATTTAAATTTTGCATGGAAGATACCAAACTATGACACTAATTTAAAGGCTGCTGTAGTGTTAGTGGGCAAATATTTTTGAGCTGAAGTTTTTAACATGTGTCTTAAGTGCCTGCGTGCCTCTACATTTGAATGCTAGAAATCACAGCATCCATGGTCGCCAATGGTAACTGTGTTTGCATTCTTTGTAGTACAAGAAGTAAAGCCATGGATGCAGTAATCATGTACTTAGTCGATAATAATCCTTCAGTGTACACTCATTTGTATAGCACCAATGATGCCATGAGTGTATAAGCTCTGGGAAGTGAATCTATGTGGATTATTTATTTGGAAGGAAGAGGATCATCACTACTCCTAGTATATCTTAACAGTAGAATTTAGTGCTTGGGTATTATCCCACTGCCTGTCCGTCCTTCAACAGTCTACTTATCTACTGTGTAAGTGTAACTTTTTAAATGTATACTTTGTTCGGATAGGTTTGTTCATAATGTAATGCAAGTGACTTATCATCTATGCAGCTCTGCTCAGACTAGAAATAAAAGTATTTATTTTTATATATAGCTATAGCATGCATTCACTTGTGTTTTTCTATGTGCCTGTACTATTGTTTAGCCCTACAAAAGTGCTGGTATATTCTAATATTTAATCTGGCATCTTAAAATAGTTTGTTAGTGGAAGAAAGAATGTGTTTACAACCAATATTACTATCCTCAGATGAACTGTGAAAACTCTGTGGAAATTTATTTACAGTTTTTGAACGTTGTGAAGGCAAATGTTGTTATGTTATTTTATTGTGGTCCCTGTTTCGTGCAAATGACACATATTTACTTTGCAGTGGCATAGTATTAGTTGTTATTTTACACATATGTGCTGAGCAACATCGCAGTTGAGGCCAGCAGCAAGACATACATGCAGTGCACTGGAGCATCACCTCACATAGTGTACAGTCTTTGCCCACCAGTAAACTCAATATTTTTCAAGCAGACTGATAGACAGCTGTATGGTAAGTGTGTTGGTGTGCAAACTTTGAAGTCTTCTTGAGGAGTGTCTTTCATCATTTTTGTCCAAGTGAAGTAGCTACCCAAGGCCACAACTGGTGGAAATGTGGTGGTTTCCTCTCTCCAAAAGCACTCCTACCAGCTGCCTCAATGTTAGCATGGGGTGAATTCACGAACTGGAAAAATAATTCGTCTTTGTTTTCTTGGCCGAAAGAGTCACTTCCACCGTTGAGCCACCACGACGCGCCAGAATAGAAACTTTTAGCTAAATAAAGTTGATTCTACTTTTGAGAAGTGTTTTGGGCAAACGAAATGACACTATAGCTGTGAATATAAACACTGTTTGCACCAAGGAGCTTAGTAGCTTATAATTGTATTATTCATGTATTGTCTAGAATTTACTCGCGCTGTGCCAACTTTCAGCCCAAGTGTCCTAACATGCTTTGTTAGTGGGTTGTGAATGAGCCAAGCTATGTAAATAAACAGAGTGATATTGCAGACATGTACAAAATATTGATGCACAGCCCTTTTCTTTAGCATGACATTGTCAAGGGCTTTATTCTTGTGTTTTTTATAAAAACTGCTTGTCACTGGGCAGCAGCGGAAAAAAACTATGCATCAAGCTTTTACGAGATGGTTCGAGAAACACCGTGTTCAGACATAACAGTGCCGGTGGATTTCTCTCGTAAGTTACTTTCTGTAGTATATTCAAAATGAGTGTATTAGAATTTTTGGTTATAGCCATTCATTTTATTATTTACACCTGAGTGTATGTATGTATGTATGTATGTATGTATGTATGTATGTATGTATCTTTTAAATAGGAATCCGTTTATCATAGGTGAGTAAGTTTGGTAATGATTTGGCTGAATTTGTTTCTAGTTATTTCTCTTTTGAGCCATTATACATTTCAATTTGTTTTGTACTGCATAAAAAATGTAACCTTACACAGAATATGTGTGTTCAAAGAAGTTGTTTCATTTACCAACCTACAGTCATGGGCAAGAAATTGGGTAAAATGGAACGAACCTGCGAAGATTAGTTTAGAGCATAGCTACTCTACATGGCATATCTCGTGCACATTGCGTTGGTTGAATATGTCGATTTCAACCTTTCAATTTTATTCAGAATAAGCAAGCTATCACCCGTGGTTGTATATGTGTGTGATATTTATGCATACTGTGATACCGGTTCGCAATTACAATTAAGGTCACAAACCTAGTCAAGCTGAATACACGAGTTTTGTCCATGCACCTTTCATATGCACTAGAACCGTTGTTAATAAAAAATAAACTTCAGTTTAGAAATTTATTCTAGTAACCAAAAGCAGGGTATCTCTTTATCACACAAATCAAATTGCCATTGTTCTGTTCCATTCTGGACAATAGAGGACCCTCTCAGCAGAACTCGATTAACTGCTATAGTTCATTTTAACCATTGACAGTGACATTACACTGAAGCGTGCAGCATTACAAATAGCGGGAGAGAAGACACAAACTAATCACTCTGTTTGCATCAGCTCTAACTGTCCGTGCTCTTTGGTCTTGCTGCATGTGATGATGCCCACCAAATTAGCACGAAAGCGTGTCCCTACAAAGGCAGTCAACTTGGCTGCAAGCAGTTAGCTCACTGCATGTGTAAATTTTCTTCAAAACACCGTGAAGACTGATTGCTGGTCCAATATCCAAACACGTGAAAAGTAATATACCAGGTATGATATAGGTATTTCCGTACTGGACACTTTTGCGATAAGAGAGAATGAAGGAGAAATTTATGAACCCTGAATTGTTTAATTTTTGAAGGAGCACAGTACAGCGCTTTTGGAACAAAAGGGGAGTGAAAGAAGCAAGTGCGAAAGCCTACTTCTCAAAAAGTTAGTACCCGCCACCACGCATAATGTCAGGCTGGGCAACCTCTTGAAAAAAAAGTGCTCAGTGATTCTGCGAATCGAACCAAGTACCTCGTAGATTGTAGTTGAGCGCTGTAACCGCTCGTCTACTGCAGCAGTGCTTCATCATCATCATTATCAGCCTGTCTACGTCCACTGCAGGACAAAGGCCTCTCCCATGTTCCGCCAGTTGACCCAGTCCTGTGCTTGCTGTTGCCAATTTATACCCGCAAACTTCTTAATCTCATCTGCCCACCTAACCTTCTGCAGAGTCCTTCAATGCTTTTCTGGTCACGAAACTCCGCCGTCACTCTATGGGAGAGCTTCATACGCTGCCCAAAACTGCCGCGATGCGGCGCCACTGCGCCACAGAGGGCATCGTTCGGGCTGCTCGCGTACTGAAACAGACTGAAACGCGTGCGCACAGCGAGACAAGCTGGTGGAAGAAGCGTGCGTGCGTGTCCGAGTTAGCCAAATTGTTGTGAGACGACGATGCCTAACACGTGTTGCGTGCCGGGGTGCCGTTCCGGCTACAGAGGAACGACCGAGAAGGTGTCGTTGTTTTCTTTTCCACCTGACAAGGACCAGCGCGAGAAATGGAAACGTGCCATACCGCGGCAGGAAAGTGGCGACTTCAACTTTGAGTCCAAATATGCACGTGTGTGTGCGAAGCATTTCGACGCCTCGGACATTGTCACTACTTATGATTTCAATATCAACGGCGACGCCGTGTCCCTGGAGCGCGACAAGCCAACGCTGGAGGCTGACGCTGTCCCTAGTATTTTTGGTGGCTTTCCTTCGTATCTCACGAAGCGTAAACCTCGACCCCGCTCATCGACAAATCGATCACCGCGCTGAGATGCTCAAGCTGCGTAGAAAGTCTGAGGAGTTCAGAACGACTGGCAACTGGCCTGATTCTTGTTAAGTCTAAAGGTTTTCTCCTTGTGCCCTCCAGCCAGCTCGTCACACTCCTTCAAATTGTGGAGGATCACATGGAAGCGCACACAGTTGAAAAAACTGCTTGTTCTGGTGTGTACATGAATATTGTGGAGGATGTTTTGATGGACCCTCGGACTGCTTCAGCTGCTGTCGGTTGCAAGTCACATTTGTGACCACGACTGCAGAAGTTGTTCAGTTTTTTCTCAAGATGCGTTTGCATTTTTTTACGAGAGAAAGAAACAAACAGATGCAAGCGAAAGGGTGCACTTCCTGTCCAGCAGGGGGTGGTAAAAAACCAAACACTCAAAGGTAACTCTGCACCCAATCCATATCTCACATATGTTGCTGTCCATTCTTCACGTTTTTTTAATTAGCTTTTCATGAACTGGTGTTCTGTGTATGTGGTTTGTTTTAAATAAAATTAATAAATGGTTGTGCTTGCATATTGCTTTCGCACAGGCACCTTGTATGTATTTTTCTTGTTGAATTATTTTTTTCCTTCTGACACTGACAACAATATTAGCATCGATGATTGGAATATCTTAACCCCTCGTATATAGTCGGCCATTAGAAGAATCAAAAGAACTTCTTGTGTGTTTTTGTCGAAATCACGAGCGGCTTAAGTTACTGGTTTACTGTCTCTTCTATATGAGACTGCTTATAGAACAATGGCCTAATTACAATACACTGTCAACTGTGTTCGACCTTACTTTTCACGTTCGTCATGATCATAAACTAAACGTCGCACCGGTTGACTGATGGGGTTTTACGTCCCAAAACCAGCTGTGATTATGACAGACGCCCCGTGGTGGAGGGCTCCGGAACGAATTTGACCACTTTAACGTGTACCAAACTCCAAGTACACGGGCCTCAACATTTCGCCTCAACCAAAATGCAGCCGCCGCGGCCGGGATTAGATCTCGCAACCTTCGGATCTGTAGCCGGGTGCCATAACCGCTAGAACACCGTGGCAGGGCAACACGCCGCACCGAAGACTGCTATGAGGTTAGTATTGCTGGCATTTAAGGACTCTGATATTACATATATTATACCTAAGGCTCGTAGAGGGATTTAATCGTTCGGTCCAGAAATTTGAAGCGCATAGAACAGGTGTTTTTTTTTTCTTGTCATGAAAAGAAGGCATTCTACGGAAGCATTTCTTGCAGTAATGGTTTAATTGTTTGGGTTTTCTGTTGTAAATAAAATGACACCAGGAGTCTGATAATGTTCACAGTTTAATAGAAATTGAGCGGCCGTGCCGTGCGAACCATCTGGCCTTATGCGCAACTTTGCGCAGTCGAGAGATTTCGCTCACTTCCGGGCGAATGGACGTGTAACAACTCGTATGTTCGCCTCTGTTTACATGTGGCACACCAAGTGCGTTATTGCGAATGTACAGTGTCTGATTTCAGGCAAATTTTGAAAAGCTGGACCAGTTGCAGTATTGCGACGAAGGAGCGGCGCTCCCCCGACCCTGACGGCTGCATTTCGACGAGGCGAAACGCAAGAGCAGAAAAAAAGGCGTGCACTTTGATTTACATGCATATAAAAACAACCCCAGCTGTTAAACATTAATCAAGAATCCCCCACTACGACGTGTATCAGAATCATATCATCGTTATGGTGCGGCAAACCTCGAATTTTTGTCATTTTCGACTGCGACTGCCACGAGCTGCTTGTCCAGAGCTGTTAGTTTCTTTTCTCCCGGGTGCTTATTTCAAGGCAGACGGCGCGTTCACGCAGTCACCGACGCACGCTGAATGTTCCAAGTAAATGAGGGAAAGTGAAACGACTTTTGCAGAAGTTTAGAAAGCTTGGAAATCAAAGCAGACCAACACACTACCGCAGCGGTAGCGGACGGCAGCATGCCCTCACGAGCACAGCTGCGCCCCTAGCGGCCAGTGCTGGCTGCATATGAAGCTGAGGCGGCACTTTCGTGACCAGAAAAGCATTGAAGGACTCTGCCTTCTGTCTCCCCCTACCCCGCTTCCCTTCTCTCGGAATCCAGTTGGTGACCCTTAATGACCAGCGGTTATCCTGTCTACGTGCTACATGCCCGGCCCATGTCCATTTCCTCTTCTTTATTGCAGCTATGATATCCTTAACTCCCGTTTGTCCCCTAATCCACTCTGCTCTCTTCTTGTCTCTTAAGGTTACACCTACCATTTTTCTTTCCATTGCTCGCTGCGTCGTCCTCAATTTAAGTTGAACCCTCTTTGTGAGTCTCCAGGTTTCTGCTCCGTAGCTAAGGACCGGCAAGATACAGCTGTTATATACCTTCCTCTTGAGGGACGGTGGCAATCTACCTGTCATAATTTGAGAGTGCCTGCCGAATGTGCTCCACCCCATTCTTATTCTTCTAGTTACTTCAATCTCGTGGTTAGGCTCTGCGGTTATTACCTGCCCTAAGTAGACATAGTCTTTTACAACTTCAAGTGCACTATTACCTATCGCAAAGCGCTGCTCCTTTCCGAGGTTGTTGTACATTACTTTCGTTTTCTGCAGATTAATTTTTAGACCCGCCTTTCTGCTCTACTTGTCTAACTCCGTAATCATGAGTTGCAATTCTTTTGGGACGTTAAACCCCACATATCAATCAATCAAATCAATCATGAGTTGCAATTCGTCCCCTGAGTTACTCAGCAATGCAATGTCATAGGCGAAGCGCAGGTTACTGAGGTACTCTCCATTAACTCTTATCCCTAACTGTTCCCATTCTAGGCTCCTGAAAACGTCCTGTAAGCACGCAGTGAATAGCATTGGGGAGATTGTGTCCCCCTGCCTTACACCCTTCTTTATTGGTATTCTGTTGCTTTCTTTATGAAGCAGTATGGTAGCAGTTGATCCCTTGTAGATTTCTTCCAGAATGTTTATATATATTTCATCTACGCCCTGATTCCGCAGTGTCTGCATGACGGCTGATATTTCTACTGAATCAAACGCCTTCTCGTAATCTGTGAAGGCTATGTATAGTGGTTGGTTATACTCTGAGCATTTCTCTATTACCTGATTGATAGTATGAATGTGGTCAATTGTTGAGTAGCCTGTTCTAAATCCTGCTTATTCCTTTGGTTGATTGAATTCTAATGTTTCCTTTACTCTGCTAGCAATTACCTTTGTAAATGGCTTGTATACTACAGAGAGCAAACTGATCGGCCTGTAATTCTTCAAGTCCTTGTCATCTCCTTTCTTATGTATTAAGATGATGTTAGCGTTCTTCCAAGACTCTGGTACTTTTCCCGTCAGGAGACACCTCGTAAATAGAGTGGCCAGTTTTTCTAACACAATCTGTCCTCCAACTTTCAGCAGATCTGATGTTACTTGATCCTCACCAGCAGCTTTGCCTCTGTGCATGCTCTCCAAAACTTTTCTGACTTCTTCTATCATTACCGGTGGGGTGTCGTCTGGGTTACTGCTAGTTCTTATAGTATTAAGGTCGTGGTTGTCTCGGCTACTGTACAGATCTCTGTAAAACTCCTCCGCTATTTTAACTATCCTATCCATATTGGTAGTTAATTTGCCTTCTTTGTCCCTTAGTGCATACATCCGCCTTTTGCCTATCCCAAGTTTCCTCTTCACTGCTTTGACGCTTTTTCCGTTTTTCAGAGCGTGCTCAATTCTCTCCATGTTATACCTTCTTACATCGCATACTTTACGCCTATTAATCAGCTTCGAAAGCTCTGCCAGTTCTATTTTGTCTGTTGTACTTGACACTTTCATGATTTGACGCTTCTTAATTAGGTTCTTTGTTTCCTGGGAAAGCTTGCCGGTGTCCTGTCTAGCTACCCTGCCTCCAACTTCCACTGCACACTCCGTGATGATACTCGTCAGATTCATCATCATCATCATCATCAGCCTGTCTACGGCCACTGCAGGACAAAGGCCTCTCCCATGTTCCGCCAGTTAACCCGGTCCTGTGCTTGCTGTTGCCAATTTATACCCGCAAACTTCTTAATCTCATCTGCCCACCTAACCTTCTGTCTCCCCCTACCCCGCTTCCCTTCTCTGGGAATCCAGTTGGTGACCCTTAATGACCAGCGGTTATCCTGTCTACGTGCTACATGCCCGGCCCATGTCCATTTCCTCTTCTTTATTGCAGCTATGATATCCTTAACTCCCGTTTGTCCCCTAATCCACTCTGCTCTCTTCTTGTCTCTTAAGGTTACACCTACCATTTTTCTTTCCATTGCTCGCTGCGTCGTCCTCAATTTAAGTTGAACCCTCTTTGTTAGTCTCCAGGTTTCTGCTCCGTAGCTAAGTACCGGCAAGATACAGCTGTTATATACCTTCCTCTTGAGGGACAGTGGCAATCTACTTGTCATAATTTGAGAGTGCCTGCCGAATGTGCTCCACCCCATTCTTATTCTTGTGGTTACTTCAATCTCGTGGTTAGGCTCTGCGGTTATTACCTGCCCTAAGTAGACATATTCTTTTACAACTTCAAGTGCACTATTACCTATCGCAAAGCGCTGCTCCTGTCCGAGGTTGTTGTACATTAATTTCGTTTTCTGCAGATTAATTTTAAGACTCACCTTTCTGCTCTCCTTGTCTAACTCCGTAATCATGAGTTGCAATTCGTCCCCTGAGTTACTCAGCAATGCAATGTCATCGGCGAAGCGCAGGTTACTGAGGTACTCTCCATTAACTCTTATCCCTAACTGTTCCCAATCTAGGCTTCTGAAAACGTCCTGTAAGCACGCAGTGAATAGCATTGGGGAGATTGTGTCCCCCTGCCTTACACCCTTCTTTATTGGTATTCTGTTGCTTTTTTTATGAAGCACTATGGTAGCAGTTGATCCCCTGTAGATTTCTTCCAGAATGTTTATATATATTTCATCTACGCCCTGATTCCGCAGTGTCTGCATGACGGCTGATATTTCTACTGAATCAAACGCCTTCTCGTAATCTATGAAGGCTATGTATAGTGGTTGGTTATACTCTGAGCATTTCTCTATTACCTGATTGATAGTATGAATGTGGTCAACTGTTGAATAGCCTGTTCTAAATCCTGCTTGTTCCTTTGGTTGATTGAATTCTAATGTTTTCTTTACTCTGCTAGCAATTACCTTTGTAAATAGCTTGTATACTACAGAGAGCAAGCTGATCGGCCTGTAATTCTTCAAGTCCTTGTCATCTCCTTTCTTATGTATTAAGATGATGTTAGCGTTCTTCCAAGACTCTGGTACTTTTCCCGTCAGGAGACACCTCGTAAATAGAGTGGCTAGTTTTTCTAACACAATCTGTCCTCCATCTTTCAGCAGATCTGATGTTACTTGATCCTCACCAGCAGCTTTGCCTCTGTGCATGCTCTCCAAAGCTTTTCTGACTTCTTCTATCATTACCTGGTGGGGTGTCGTCTGGGTTACTGCTAGTTCTTATAGTATTAAGGTCGTGGTTGTCTCTGCTACTGTACAGATCTCTGTAAAATTCCTCCGCTATTTTAACTATCCTATCCATATTGGTAGTTAATTTGCCTTCTTTGTCCCTTAGTGCATACATCCGCCTTTTGCCTATCCCAAGTTTCCTCTTCACTGCTTTGACGCTTCCTCCATTTTTCAGAGCGTGCTCAATTCTCTCCATGTTATACCTTCTTACATTGCATACTTTACGTCTATTAATCAGCTTCGAAAGCTCTGCCAGTTCTATTTTGTCTGTTGTACTTGACACTTTCATGATTTGACGCTTCTTAATTAGGTTCTTCGTTTCCTGGGAAAGCTTGCCGGTGTCCTGTCTAGCTACCCTGCCTCCAACTTCCACTGCACACTCCGTGATGATACTCGTCAGATTATCATTCATTGTATCTACGCTAAGGTTGGTTTCCTCGCTAAGAGCAGAGTACCTGTTCTGCAGTGACACTCTGAATTCCTGTACTTTCTCTCTCAGTGCTAGCTCATTGATTGGCTTCATGCGTATCAGTTTCTGTCGTTCCTTCTTCAAGTCTAGGCGGATTCGAGCCCGTACCATTCTATGGTCACTGCATCTTACCTTGCCAACCACTTCCACATCCTGCACGACTCCTGGGTGTGCAGTCATTATAAAGTCTATTTCGTTCTTATTTACGCCATTAGGGCTCCTCCATGTCCACTTGCGGTTTTCTCGTTTTCGGTAGAAGGTATTCAAAATACGCAGATTATTGCGTTCTGCGAATTCTACTAGTAGCTCTCCTCTGGTGTTTCTAGTGCCGATGCCATAATCTCCTACTGCCTGGTCTCCAGCCTGCTTCTTCCCTACCTTTGCATTAAAGTCGCCCATTACTATAGTATACTGTGTTTTCACCTTACTCATTGCCGATTCCACGTCTTCATAGAAGCTTTCAACTGAAGCGTCATCATGGCTGGATGTAGGCGCGTAAGCCTGTACTACCTTCATTTTGTATCTTTTATTCAGTTTAATTACAATGCCTACTACCCTTTCATTAATGCTATAGTAATCCTCTATGTTGCCAGCTATGTTTCTATGAATTAGGAACCCTACTCCCAGTTCTCTTCTGTCTGCCAAGCCCCGATAGCAAATGACGTGTCCATTCTGTAGCACAGTATAGGCCTCATCTGTCCTCCTAACCTCACTCAGCCCTATTATATCCCATTTAATGCCTTCTAGCTCCTCGAATAATACAGCTAGACTTCCCTCACTAGATAACGTTCTAACGTTAAACGTTGCTAAGTTCAAGTTCCAATAGTGGCCTGTCCGTATCCAGAGATTCCTAGCACCCTCTGCTGCTTTGCAGATCTGACCGCCGCCGTAGTCAGTTGCTCCGCAGCTGGTGGGGACTGAGGGCCGTGAGTTAATTGACGAATGCCTACGGGAGGGGGTGGCCAGATACTGCACCAGGGTGGCCAATCCTTCTCTGGTGAGATCATCGGTGCGAACCGGCTTTAAGCCGGTGAGATCAGACAGTAGTGGGAAAGCTCCATGCATGTCTTCCTTATTGTTGTTCAGCAGCGTTGGCGGCCACCCACCACGGAGCCCAACAAGGGGACGCTACAAGGTTACAAATGCTGAAACCTGCAGACGCCAGCCGTACAACGCCACTATAACCCAATGCGCCTAGACCAAGATAGGCTATTTGCACAGGGTTAACCCTAGCCGCCAGGAAGTTTGGAAGTAAACGGAAGAGAGTAGAAGACAGGACAGATAAATAGTAAGAGATAAAGACGAAGATGTAGGGAGAGAGAGATAGGAAAGGGCGACTGCCGATTCCCCTGGGTGGGTCAGCTCAGGGGTGCCGTCTACGTGAAGCCGGGGCCAAAGGGGTGTGTTACCTCTGCCGGGGGGCCTTAACGGTCCAAGCACCCAGCGTCGGCTCAACCCCCAGGATCCCCTTTTCCTCGGACACGGCAAAGCCACGCATGGCTAGGCGTGGGAGGGAGTCGAAACTCCCCCGTTAGCTCGGGTTCGTGGTGTCGCTACACACCAAACGCCTACTTGCGCAGGCGCCCCTGCATTCGCCCTATTGCTGATATATCGTCCTTCCTTCGAATGAAGCCAAATGCAAAAACGTCCAGTGAAACTTTGTCAAAAATAGAAAAAATAGTTAGAATGCGTTTGCCCAAGGTTACTATAAGATAGAAACCGCACGTGTGAATGTATAACCGTGCGCTATTTATTCTTGTACATTACTATCATGACGTTGGGATAGCCGGCTCTACTGTAGGCTACCTTCTCGTAGTTTGCCAAATATAAATAAGTAAATAAAAATATATATCGGCCTGTGACAGCTCTAATCAACTATTATGAGTTCACTGTCACTAGTGTCACTTTCACTAGATGAATGCTCAGTTTGCTTCCATTATCGTTATTTAGGAAAGTTTTGGCTCATTAACTCAACTCTCCTAATTAGCATTGATTCTCACGTCTAAGGACAGTCACACTTCATCTCGCTTTTTGAGTGGCTGTCACTCTCTTATAACGCGTACTCCACTTTATTATGCTCTCCGAGCATCTGACGCTGTATTGCGGAGACTTTCCCTGACGTCTGCTGGGCCAGAAAATTGTCTTTATTATCTATCAATTTCAAGCTTTCGCGAAGCCGAAACAAGTCTCTCTCTCTCTCTCTCTCTTTTCATCCTTTTCGCACGTGTGATAACGTCTCTCGACCTCAAGACTCGTATACACGTCCCTTGCTTTGTTTGCGCACTCAAACAACGCTGGACGAAATATTTGCACCGTGTTTTGTGAAAAGCATTAGCACTGAGACACCTCCCGACGAGTCTCCCTCATTTCACGTAGACATATACCTAAGCGTAAGCGTATGCACGTTCTCGCATTCCGGCTTTATACAAATGCTGCGGTGCATGGAACCAGCGAAATTGCGCTCACAATTTCATTTGATTACTGCTGTTATCTATTTCCGCACAATTCGTCTGCAGGCACCAAAGTCGCTCATGTGTCTTGTAATAAGAATATTGTAACAAAGGCTACCTTTGACTATAGGTACAAAACACCCTTACGTTCACCACTATACCGTGCTAGATTGCACCGAATTAGTAAAGTAGCAGCGCAGCTTCAATGAAATGTGAGGTAACTGGTCGCGTTAAATAGGGGAAGACATTCGAGGCGCATTTTCAAACATTGCATGCATCGATTTATGTGTGGTTTCATTTATGTGGTGCACCTGGAGTGTTGTTTACTTGTACTTGGCGAGATAGTGCATGGATTGCTCGGTGGCTTAAGGCCATCGAGCAATTATTATTTTTTTAGCTAAAGTCGTTGATTAAAGGCGAGTGCTTGGCTTTGCACAGCCCACCAAAACGTCTATTACAACGTACGCGGCATCCCGTAAGCGCTGTAGCAGACGCTCGCGGAACTGAAACTTAGATGCAGCAAATCATTGGCTATCATCGTATACTCTCGATGCTAGACGCTTTGCGTGCTACCTTGATATTATCAGCACACACTTCTTTCTTTCCTTGTCGTTTCATCGGCTATCGTGTGTCCTCCTTGCCCTCTTAAGTGCCGAATAAGTTAAATTCATACCCGCGCTATAGTAATCCCTCCCGGTAAGAGAATTTGTGGCTAAGAAAATGCGTAGCCAAAGAGAAAGCTTTGTGAATTCGGCCCCTATTCTTGATACACTGTACACGACTATGGAGCACCGGATCCCTTGTTAGTGCTGGAACTTGAAAAAATACAAATCATTGTTACAAACATGCTACATGCAAAACTGTACAGTTTATAAATATGTGCTCATATTTACAGATGTATTTTCAGAAGCCGATGACAAGCCTCAACACACACACGAACAGTGAAGACTGAAAATGTAATTTCTTATGATACAAGATCAAAACTAATATGTTGTAGATTAAGGCATGAAACTTCTGCCAGGCATGATAAGCCAATAAAGTTTCTTCTATTTTGACTTTACGCTAGGTGCGAGAAGCAGACCACAAATAAGTTCTTAAGAAACACAAGTTAGACTGCATTACAACACAACCAGTAATGTTCATACCTTTAAGGCTGCCTAACATAGCCAGCTCACCATACCGCGTATAGGAGCAAATGGCCAGTCTAGAAGACACAAAGCACTTGTGGATTATGAGCGTGCTTGTTGCTGACATCTCTTATTCTAAACGAAGAAAACTTTTCCAAATTTCACTTCCCCAGGGGAAATAATCATACACAACAAACACAACGGGCTCCTACAGGTGCCACCAACACTCATTATTATTGTTGATATCAGTGTGTTGCTGAATGGATATGCTGTGCCCTGCACAGAACACCAAAGCAGCACTCCATGAGTTGGCTTGCATGTGTGCTGGCTGCATCGCACTCCTGCTGAAGTAGGCTAGCCACAGAAAGAGAGATGTGACGCTATGGCTTTGATACACACTGAACGTCACTTTTAGAGATCAACAATGCATACTTTGGTCAGGTACAGTTTGTAGAATAAATATAACACTATTCAATCGTGCTGAACACGTTCGGCAGAAACACAACATGCTACAGCACAGAGTGAAAAAAGCTACATCAAGTTAAATATGCAGTTGCTGGCTTTATGTTGTCTGTGGCTTGTTCAATAGGTCTTCCTCCTTGCAAGTTGTGAACAGCCAGGCGATTTTCACCCAATTGCTATTTCCTTCTAGACACTTAATCCACAGAGTGAGTCACAAGCTGGAGAGCTCGACAAGGAATCAAAATATTTGTGCTCGTTCAAAAGAACGAGCTTTTGAGCCTCAGATGATTGGAGTTTCATTCATCAGCTGCAGACTTTGAACTTTCAACATTCTAAATTATCTCACAATTAAGTTATAGTTCAATAAGCATTATTTGTGAGAATAATACAGGTATCCACTGCAAGCAGCCATACTTTCGTTTTCAAGTTGTGCACAGTAAGTGGTGTTCACCTAATCGTATGTACTTAAGAAAAACTTACCTTGTAGCCACCCGTTAGACAGTTTTGTGCCCTTAAAGCTCGCAAGCGGATCGCATTCCTTCCAGGTGAGGCTGCCATGCATGCTTCCAGGCCATATCCAGGTCCACTGAATCATAATAGTCCCAGCAGGGACATAGACTTGCACAGTAAGGGAGCACAAGTACTTCCTATTTCTGTACAGGTGCTCTAAGTCATGATGAGGCTTGATGTCCCAGTGTGTGACCGATGCATCACAGGACCTTAACAAACTAATCTCTTGCGATCTGTGAAGAGCCAAAAACGATATATTTAAAAACAATTATTGAAAGCACTTACTTCTAATTCTTATTAGGCGAAATTATCACTTCGTCAAAGTGACCAATTCTGCTATAATCAATTTGAAACAAACAGAAGCCTCATGTAAAATTTACGTACCGCAATATATATGTCCTAGTGAAGCATTGTGCTACCACAGTGGTAATCGTCTATAGAACTAATTTTTCAAAACAACACAAATTCCACAAGTGCAACCTGGCTCCTGAAAAAAAAATTCGCATTAATTTTCCAACTATCACACGTGGTAAATTGGCAGGCCCATCCAATTATTCAAACAAGAACTCACCTTTATCAAGTCACAAAAAAACTTCTGATGTCTTTGCCAGCCTCTTCATAATATATGTATGTATGTAACAGTAGTAGTATATTTTTCATGCTTGAGCTTGACGTGGAGAAACATTACATCTGATGGGCTTAAAAACTTGCACACGTTATAGTACTGCGTGAATAGAAAAAAAATTGTTGTGCAAGGTTGACTCAACGATGGCAGCATTTAGTAGTCGTCTGTGTCATGAGGAACCAAGACACTTGCTCTAGGGCCAACAGGAGAACGACATCTGCAGTATTGGAAGCTGCCGATGACAGCAATGAAGGGCTGGCCAGGCGTGCATATCCATTGATATAGTGTAAGAACTGGCCATGACCGGCTGTTGTCCAAGATCTAGTGCCGTGCAAAACGATGGCCAGACGAACTCGGAAACCTGTAAGAAGCCGGTACTGGCCTACAACTTCATCCAAAGCAAGGCACCGGTGAAATCTTTCCTCTTTCTGGGGGCCGGAGGGAAGCTTGACGTGCACGGGCTCTCGCTGCCACATAGAGCTCTCAAGTTTTTACCGAAGAACCGTCTAGGCGCGCTGCCTAAGTAACACGATCCACAACAGAATATAGCATCTCGCAGCTTTGGTTCATCACATCACAGCGCTAGGACTAGGGTTGTCACAAAAAAGTGACGATTTAACAAACAAAAAACGTCAAGCTCCATCACCGCAACTTCGCAGGGCAAAACAGTTATCAACGCTGTCTTTCGATTCTAGGGGCTAATACGCTATACACCGTAATGTAAATTTAGCTATTTTGGAGCGAGATCTAGAAATTTTTACACTCAAATAGCTAGCAAAATTTTTGTTTAGCTACGAGTAGCTAGTTTAGCTACTTAGTCAGATTCGAGCTCCAATTCTAGCTATTTCGGTCAAGCTTAGCTGCATTGTAATGACATTTTCTATATTGCATCGTTATGACGTATGACTAGAGAAGTGCGCCTCGGCCCCTTGGCCTCGGCGCTTTTGACCGCGTCAGTGTAGCGATTGTTTCGAGTAAAGGGTGCCCTTATTCATTTGTGTTTGGAAGCCAAAAATATGCATTCATGTTCTATATTAACACTCTAACACAAGAAAATGGTATGCCATATATGACATTAGCGAATCTCGCTTCTTTCTGCAAGTTTTGGAATTTTGTTCGTAAAGTATTTTGATGCGATTGTGGCCTCTGAGTCTCCTCCTGGCACCTTCCAACCATGGCTGGGATTCTCGGCATCATGTGATGTTTTCTCTCGTGATTACTCGGCGGTTCCCTAAAATCCCGACGCGAAGGCGCTTCCAGGGTGAAGGGATGTCTTCGCCGACTGTTCGCATACAACTGATCGGCAACTGGCACTGCCTCGCGGCTTTTGATGGTTGTTATTTGGCTGCACTGGGGAAATTTTGCGCTGGTGTTTTATGCCGTCTTCTGCAAGCGGTGGCTCGCGCCGAGTCAAGCGCTGTTTTGTGACACTCTGCCTTTTTTGCGAGAACGCGGCGTGCAAACTCTGTAAAATTTGTGTTATAGAAACTCGTACAACATGACAAACAAGAGCAAACTGTACAAACAACGCTTCAGGCACTGCTAGCTTACAGAAGATAAGTACAAGGACTGGCTAATGGCAATGCCCCATGACCGCTTCAAAACCTTTTGCAAATTTTGCAAATGTTCTATCGAGGCATAGACGGCGGGCATTGAGAAGCACACTACGTCTGCAAAACACGTGGCATGTGTGCCAAGCAAGGAGCTACACCAACGCACTATATCCTATGCCATGCCATCTGTAATGGATAGCCCTGTACAGCAGGCAGAAGCAACCCTTGCACTTTTTGTCGCTGAGCACTGTGCCATGAACACCATGTATCACCTCGGAAAAGCTTGCAAGCGTATTTTTTAAGATAGCCAGGTTGCCTCTAAGATAACCATTCACCGCAGAAAGTGCACTAATATATTAAAGAACGTCCTTCAACCGTACTTCACAAAATTGTTGCGGGACGATATAAGCCACCAAAAATACAGCGTTCTGTTTGACGAGTCGACCGATATCAGTGTTCTCATAGTCCTTGGCATCACCATCAGGTATTTTTCCCGGTCAAACGGATAGGTTATTTCAACTTTTCTTACCCTACATGAAAAGTGCGACGCTGAAAACATCACTTCAGCGCTTTAGAAGAATCACGGTCCAAGGGTCTGAACCTAAACGAACTTGTTGGCATAGAAGTACACAATGCGAACGTCATGACTGGTGTGAATAGTGGCGTCTACACACGTCTGAGAAATGAAATTTGTCATCTTATTATGGTGCGATGTGTTTGTCATTCCCTTTAACTTGCTGTTTGACATGCGTCCGTTGCCTTGCCAAGAAACAGAATTTGCCGAATATATTCAGTGCTTGCAAAAGACTTCTCTCCTTTCTGTAGAGCACGCACTGAAGCTAATACAAGAGCCAATTATGGAATTGGCACCGCAGTTCATCCCCGTGGAAGCTGTGTGCACTTGCGAAACGCAGTGGAAAAACTTGCGGTACGGAAAATGGTGCTGCACAAACAAAACCGATAGTTTTTGGCAGGAAGTAGGTTCTTATAAGAATGCGCATGGCGAGAACCCTTTCACCGAGCTCGCCACGCTCGCCATGACAGTGTTGTCGCTGCCCTTCTCGAATGCTAATATTGAACGGTGCTTTAGCGACATGAGCATTGTGAAGGGCAGGCGTCACAACTCAGGCTGGACATTGACACTCTGAAAGCGTTACTGAAAGTGTGGTACGGTTTTCGAAGACACACACACACACACAAAAAAAGAGCCACAGTTATAGCTTGCGAAATAACGTGGCTGCAAAAATTGGTACGATGGCATCCTATGCAACGGCAGAAAAAGATGCCATGCAACTTGCAGATATAATGCAAGATTTATGTGCACCACTTGACTGATTTCCGTTAACATGGCTTTACACTTGTAAAGTCCGTTCTTATCTCCTCAAGGCTCCATAAAAAGCTTGTATATCAATGCCATCTCACGTATCTCTTGTGTTAGAACTACAGCACTATACGAGATGTTTTTTCGGGCCCAGGCCCAGCCAGGCCCGAAAACGTCACGCTCCACCCGGTGTTTTTAAATACAGGTCGTCCCGTCCCGGCTCTTTTCAGCCAATTAGGCCTTGAGCGAGAACGAGGGATGTCTCATCTTCGGTTATTGTGAAGATAGCTGCCACAGAGATTATTTTCGAGAGTGTTTTCAGAACTTATTTTGGTGTCCCGCCTTTTTCTGGTACTGAGTATACTTTCGGGTACTTCTTCCAGTAACACCTATGCAATATGTCTGGCGGGCAACATAAAATATATTTAGTGTCATAGGCGACTGTCACAGTGCTAGCCAAGTAATATTATTTTGGCATTTCGAAGAATGACTTGAAAATATAATACCTCAATCAAGTAAAAAAGTAGCCGACTTTTATAGTTTGAGTCTACGTAAATTGTGTATGAGCTGGGGCTGTTGAGTAATACCCATGTTACACCAACAAGCTAAGCGTGGTTTCGACAACCGAGGTCAATCGCGGTTAACCGCGTTTAGCGCTTACCACGGCTCGCCAATGTTACACAAGGCGAAAGCATCCTCGGTTAAGTGTCCTTGGTTTTCACGCGCGCTCACCGGCATGCACACATAGGTGGTGGGCACTGCCATTTTCCCAGTTGCCAAGCTTGGTTTCTTAAAACCGTGGCAAGCAAAATAACCACGGTTTTGTGTGCCGTGTAACATCAGCAAGCCAGCGGTGAACGTAACCGCGGCTGAGGATGCCTGTGTGACAAGGGTGTAACAGTGTCAAGTCTCTTGCAAACTTGACTTACTGCACATTTTATTAAAAAAAAACTCAAACTTGCTGCTTCCTGGAGGAACACACCAGGCTGGACAGTGCCAAACAAAGTAAAGCTGTCGTGTCGACTCACTGGCAGGCAAATTTCCCGAATGTACACTTCGTTTTCACACTCAAAACTTGAAGGTTTTTTGAACCACCCTTCTTCCTCGAGTCGCGGCTACACCAGCACCATAGTAGACCTGTCAAAGCCATTCACGTCAGGTATTGAGCGCAGCCACTGTCTTCGCTGCTTCCTAAATAAGCCTATTTTATCGTCTCTGTGTTACAGCCTTTGAGCTTTCAAAGTGTTATGACCTAAAACAAGATTTAACTAAGGGCTTCCCATACAACTGTCCAATAGCGCACCGAAGAGAATCAGCCGGCTGTTTCTTTAGCACTTGCCATCGAACGACGAAAGCTGGGTGTCCGAAAAGCGATCCTCATCTGCGAGCTAAATCTAGAGAATGGGTTGCCTAGCTGCTGAAGGTTGAAGACCTTGGTAAGAACAGGGTAGTGATGCCTGGCTGTCTCTGGCTTGCAGTTGTGGTTGCAGGCTTGCAGCTCGCGGCAGCGACAATGGCGGAGCATTAATGAGGTATGCGGCAGAAAAGGAAAAAAAAAACTGGTGACTATATAAGGTCGGGAAGGAAAGGTAGAAGGTGAAAGAAAAAGCTAACTTTCGACAGGGCTTGCGCCCTTTTGGAAGGAGCTTTCACGTGGATCAGGCATATTCTACTGCATATTTTACAGAAGGCGTCAGCTTTTCAGTCGACTAAGTTCAATGATGGATTCAATACTTTCCTATGGACCTGTCCGAAGCAAGAGGAACGTGAAGTGCAGTATAAGACCTGTAGTAATAATGTCGCACAAGGACAACGTGCTGAGGTCATAGCGCAAATTAAAATTAGTGACTTGCAATGGGATTGACAACCAGCCGTGTAGGTCGTAAAGATTGTACCAAAACATATATATTCATATACATTCAGCGTCACCTGCCTAAATGCCAACATTTGTCGGAACATGCATCTTGCAGGCGCGTCTTTTTGTGTGTTTGTGTTAGGCAAAGCCATCTTTTGTTGTGCTGCCTTGAACAATTTATAACTCTTACGAAAAATGCGTGTCACTTAATTGTTTTTATAGGAATTAGGAGTGAAACCTTGCGTGCAGAGAGATGCGCATTAGCTCCTAATGAGGCCATTCAATCTTGAAAAAGTGCCATATGACACAGTCACAACTCGGTTGCCATCAAAATCTTTTGCGGAGTTTTACAGTTAGGGAGCCAGAAGAAATTCTGTGAGGCCCTTGTAAAAACACAAGTAAAATGCCGCCTCTGATGCCCTAGCATATTCGGTGTTCTACGCTCCTACGTGTGCCAGCAGAGCTCTGTCTCTCTCACCCATTCTTCGTATGGCACCCGAGGCAAATTTAGATTTTTTCACTGCATGCTTGGAACTTTTACAGACTACCATTACGACGAGGACGACATCAATAATGTGGGAAATTTTACTTAGAGTGTATTTCTAAAATTAGGACAATGGGTGAAGTCGCAAATTCGTCTTTGGTGCCTGTTCTGTGCAAACGAAGCTTTTCTCATTTTCGGTGCTCGGTGCCGTGACAGTCAAGGTACCTGGCTACGGACCCGGAGGTCCTTCTTTCAAGCTCTGCCACGACGGTCGTATTTTGATGGAGGCACAAGACTAGAGGACGTTGTACGAGGTGATGTCTGTGAAAACGGGAAAAAACAAGATGGGGTGAATTTCCGAAGGCTTGCACAGGTGTCCCTCAAAATAATGTTGTTGTTTTAAGACTTCAATGACAAACACTCTTGCCTAAAAGGTTTTTATTGGCATAGGGAAATATTACACTTTACTGGAAAGCATCATTGCCTTGTTGCGTGCAAAAATTACAAATTGTCACTAAATTGACACACACTAGCTTCATGGCAGGCTGGCACGTATGTACGAAATATTATTGCGACTGGTACGAAGCTATGTGGTCGAGCAAAGAGCCCATTGTTTGAATTAAGTGATTTTGATTGTTGCGTGGAGATCTGTCTAGTTTTAGGTCTTGTAGGCATTCTTCCATGTTAATGAATGCACCACAAAAGACATCGAGAGAGGTGAGAAATTAAATTTCTGTCTTCCTTCCTGCTACGCGCACTATTTTCATATATAATATATATATATATATATATATATATATATATATATATATATATATATTGCACTTTTATTTTGTATATACGCAATACACTCGACAGAGTCTCTAAATCCTCCATCTCTTGTCTTTAACACGCTCCGTATCCGCTATCCGCCAATGGGTGCTATCATGTCTTCATGGTTATTTCCAGTTGTGAATTTGCATTTCCGTTGACTACAACCTGTTTGTCGCCAGTGCTTGTCACGAGGTGCATTATCAACCATTTTTTTGGTAGTTCCTGTGACTTTCTCCATCAGCTTACATTCTTGTGCGTGAATATTTTGTCGCGAACGAATATTTTGTCGCGAACATTTTGTCGCGCACCTCCTTATATAGGGCTCCACACTGTACCCATCCGCATTTTACACAGCGTGCATATGTGAGCAACAAGTTTAAACAACTATGAACAAACCTCGAGGCACGGCGCCTTCTTCGTGAAAAAACGCACCAGAATAACATTTCGAGAGAGGAGTCGAGTGCAGAATGAGAATCTTGGAGGGCTGATTTTTCGAAGGGCGGACTAAATTAAAGGGTGGAACTTTTTTTTTCGTAGCAATGCTATCTCTCAGTGTGACAATTGTTCGAAGTGTGGTGAGTAATAGTCATAACCGGAATAATTCCGGCGTTTTCTTCTGTTAGTTGGTGCTGCTTTTGAACTTCTTCAGGGGTGCCAGCGCCCTTCTTGATGTCCCGGTTGAACACGAGCTTCTCTAGTTGCGCAACGGGAACATCGCAGACGAGAGTTAATATGAAGCTGAGCATATGGCTCCACACAAGGACGATGAAGCAGTTGGATACCTGCATAATGATGAAAAGGTTACGATGAACACTGACAAGACAGTCGCATTACAACAGAGCCAAAAATGTGTTTTTGTGTTAGGCTCTACTGTTTACAAAGGTATTAGTGGCACAAATGAGGAAACATCGTGCAACACATAATCGCTCTATGATAAAGTGCTTTTTTTCTATGGATGAAATTCTTTTAGTTGCCATTGTAAGCTGCCACCACGTGGCCTAGAGCCAAAAGACGGAGTCGTTATGGAGGCTATCAAACGAGAATATCAAGGCGAACATGCGAGGTCAAAACGAAAACATCGGGGCAAATCATGGAACGTTTCGCGTACTGTGATCGACTTGTTGGGCTATCACAGTGGTAAACGTGAAAAATTTCGTCCACTCGAAAGTAATTCCTGTAAGAGTATAGTGGTTCTGTACGAAGAACAGTGCAGTTTCCACACACCTGCACTAACACAAAGAAAATAGAAGCAGTAGATAAGAAAGCCATGAAAGTTATCCACAGCTAATTTAGGCGTTTATTCTCACCCACTAATCTTCTATTTCTGTACTTTTTATGAAAGACTAACTAGCGAAAGAGGCATGTTTGAAATTTATTGATCACCTTCTGCCCAATAATTGTAAAACAGACAGTTCAAATTACGTGTCTTATTCCATAACACGAGCCACTAGACACAAACATACAAACACAGTAGTACAATTCGAAGGCAACATTCATGTCTTCGAATTTTCTCCGGTTGCCATTCGTGAATGAAATATATTGGCACCTCACATCACTAACACCGATTCTTTGTCTCAGTTTTAGTAAAAAATTGCCAAATGTTCAGCGTACTTTTTATTAGCACTTGACATGAGTAATGAAACCAGTGAGTAAACCTGTGAGCATTCTGTATGGTTGCATTTGCCACATTCAATGCACTTGCAGTTTGTTTATAAATATGTCTTGTGCATATTGCGCGTGTACAAAGTTCCAAGTTGGTGTTCCCTTGTTTTTTTTAAATTGCTAATATGTTACTATGATGAACAATATAGCATCTCTACCTTGTGCCCACCCGCTTTTGTATCAGTAGAGACTCGCGGTACTGCAAACAAACAAAAAATAAACACTAGCTCTTATTTTTGTGCATAACATACTAATATTATTTATATAGCTCAGACTGCACATTTTGATTGCAGAGAAATTTCTAATCTATGAGAAATACTTAGTACTAAGTGAGAAGCTGAAGAAAAATCATGGTATTTTGCAATTAGCACCTTATACGTTTTGCTATCGTGTCCTTGTTTTATGGGGCATGTTATGAAACAGTTTTCGGCTCACCAATATGAAGTGAGAGTAGAACCGGCGCTCTCTGGTTATACGGTGCATGAGGTTGTAGAACGGCACGTGTATGAGGTACACGCCGAAGGAAAGCCGGCCAAGAGGCACAAATCCGTTCCATGAGAGAAACCGGTTGACGAATCCTGCAGTGGGAAAAAGACCAAAGTTCACCAACTCACAACATTCTCAGGAAACTAAGTGAACAGGAATAGAAGGTGGCAGTGGTCTCCAATTCAGCCTTGTATTTAAAATCCCTACATATCATTTAGTTCTCGCCGCAAGAGCAGTCATCATCATTAGGCTGACTACACTTACTGCATTGAAAAGACTTTTCCCGAGATTCGGCAATGAACCAGGTGTTGTGCTTTCTGCTGCTAAGTTATACCTGCGACTTTTATTCTCTTCAGCCCACCAAACTTTCTGTCTTTCTGCCCCACCGCAGTGGTCTAGTGGCTAAAGTACTCGGCTGCTGGGCCGCAGGTTGCGGGACCAAATCCCTGCTGTGGCGGCTGCATTTTCGACAAAGGTGAAAATGCAGTAGGCTCGGGTGCTTAGATTTTGGGGCTCGTAACAGAACCCCACTTTGTCTAAATTTCCGGAGCTTTCCGCTACGGCGTCTTTCATTATCTTATGGTCGTTCCGGGGTGTTAAACCCTACAAATCAATCAACTTTTTGTCTCCCTCTTGTGCGTTTTCTTCAATGCGAATCTGGCATTTAGCATGATGACTAGTGGTTATACTGCCTACGCTCTACGTGCCCACTGTTGTCCATTTCTTCTTTTTGATTTCAACTAGAATATCCTAAAGCCGGGTTTGTTCTCTAAGCCACTCTGCTCTTTTTTCTTTCTTTCAATGTAGCACCTATCATTGTTCTTTCCATCAGTCACTGCATCCTCTTCAATTTAAGCTGAACCATCTTTTTAAACCTACAGGTTTCTGCGCCGTAGGCAAGTACCAGCAAGATGCACTTGTTATATGCCTTTCTTTAGAGGGTTAGTGGAATTACCATGCATTATATGAAAATTCTGGCCGAATGTGAACCACGCCAAGCTTATTTGTCTCGTTAGTTCACTGTCATGGTCCAACTCTTACTACATGTGCTTAAGTAGAGACATTCATCTACACCTTCCAGCGTCTCTCCACCTAACCAAAAGTGTGTTTTTTCGACATGGTGACACAGCGCTTTAGTTGCGTGGATATAACTTTCGGACGTACTCTTCTGCTTTCCTTCTCCAGTTCAGTGATCATAAGATGTAATTCTTCCCCTGAGTTAATCATCAAGGCAAAGTCATCTGTGCATCACAGGTTACCAACATGTTCTTAATTTGGTCTTATCCCCAACTCTTCCTAATCTAGGGCCCTGAAAACCTGTAAACACGCGGTGAATAACACGAAACATACCGTGTCTCCCTGTCTTACTCCCTTCGTTATTGGGTTCAGTCACTTTACTTATAAGGAACTACTGGTGATTGTGGATCCACTGTAAATTGCTTCCAGCATGTTTATGTAGGGTATGCTGATCCGCCGATTCCGTGGTGCCTGCATTACTGCTCATGTCCCGACTGAGTCAAACGCCTTCTCGTAATTATTGAAAGCGATGTATAGGGGCTTGTTGTTTTCTGTGCGTTTGTTTTACCTGATTGATAGTAATGTTGGGAACACAAAAAGCCACACACTTATAGGCAACGGCAAAGTGTGGGTGTTAAACAACGCGAGTGTTAAGTGAAAGACCACATGGCCTCTCCGTGTTTACGGAGATGTTTACAAAATCTCCGTGTTTACGTGGCTTTCGATACTATCTCGGCTTGATTGGGCCGTTAGCACGTGACTGTAGAGAAGCGTTACAGCTACACATTTCCTTGAAATTTTTGTGGACAAGTCAAGCGTGGTAAGAAAAGAAAAGTAAACACATTCTGAACGTGTTTACAGATGAAAGAGTGGAACTAGAATTCACGTGCGAAATAATTGGCAGTTTTGTTTATAAAAGGCCTAATAATATTTCCCGCATTTAGTGAGACGACTATTGAATTTATCGTTGGTTCTTTGAAATATTGTTCATTGATGAATGTTGATGTCATACTAAAGCCCGGCAAAGAAAAAAAAACAAAAAACCTTGGGCTCAATACATGAGCAATCCTTTCCAGCTGCAAGAAGTCGTGGTGTCCTGCCTATACCACATTGCATCGGTTTGTTAACAGCTCAATCGCACTGCAGACAAACATTATTTCGGACACACTTCCTCCGCGATGAAACTAAGAATATTGCAGTTCTTCCAGGCATACGTTCTGCACAGTCTGAAAGGACGTTGGCAAGTGTTCGGAGGTTGAGAGTTGTGTTTTCCGCACCATATATATAATAACATTTCTTTCGTTACAGTGGCTTGTAGTAGGCTGCACTCCAAAGGTTGCAGGGGTCTGCAGAGGGCAGAGAAACGTACTATAAGAGGCATGTCCATTGTTCTTTCAATTGCTGTGTAAGAGACGCTAACTGAATTCTTTTTGTGTTCACGTATATACATCGGTGAGACGGGTTCACGTATCAACACCTACCTCAGAGAGCATCAAAATTCAGTGAATGAAGCCATATGGTCGCACGTCACATTTTCAGTTACGCATATGCATCTTTGAAGGCCTGGTAATCTTGCAAATTAACGCCTGACCACGCTAGAAATCTCGGAGACATATCATGAAGAACACCACATCTTGTTTAAGTTAATTACCCTTCGCTATCGCTACAACACAAGAAACTTGACTTTAGTAATCAATAGTAAACACGCGTTACGGTTGTAAGTCTTTTTGTACTTCGTGACATGCGCGATGCACTCGCATTTTAATATATAAGTGATAACCTTAAAGTCGTGTGTGGGCAGTTTCGGTGTGAACATTTATTTTCTGGTCCTTTTTTTCTGTTTTTGCCATGTAGGCTTTATTGCAACCTGCAGTTGAAGTGCCGAGAAAAGTGGTTAGATGTATATTAAGCGAGTGGAACGCAGTAGTTAGTGTATTTTATTTTAGGAAATTCTGCATATTTCTAAAGCACTTTTGAATATGCGAAAACGGCCCCGCCGCAGTGGTATAGTGGCTAAATTACTCGGCTGCTGACCGGTAGGTTGCGGGATCGAATCCCGGCTGTGACGTCTGCATTTCAGATGAAAGCGGAAATGCTGTAAGCCTCTGTGCTCACAATTGGGTGCAAGGCAAAGAACCCCAGGTGGTCGAAATTTCCGGAGTCCTCCACTACGGCGTCTCTCATATACACATGGTGGTTTTGGGACGTTAAGCCCCGCATATCAATCAATCAATCGATTATAATAGAACCGAACAATTTACTCGTGAACAGCACCATACGACATTGATTCCTCATCTCTCCGCTAATTTGTGAGCCTTGCTTGCACCTTTTAGGCAACCAAGTTGTACTATGTTTTAATTAGGCCGAAGTAGGACAGACGCTGAAAAATAATAATAAACTGACACTTTTGACCCACTCAAGTGGTTTAATAGGGAGAAAAGTGCAAATCGTGGACAGGTCATTGCGAAGAAATACTGAAGTTTGTGAGTGAATCACCCATCCGAACCACACCTTGCCGAATTCACTTGATCTGAGAAGCACTGGCACAGTGCAAACGGAAAGCTGAAGCGTGAGGCTCGCACGCTGGTCGTGGTCACTGCCGCGGCATACGAACATTGTCCATAAGCATTTGCATGCCCGTTGGTGGCGCTAGTGTGCTTGAAAAAGGTCTATTGAAGCTTTCATTGTTGTTTGTCTCCTAGATGGATTATTTGTATCCTGAGAAGATTTGTCAGTGTCTTGACTAGTGACTGTACCTCCTACTTCCACTGGACATTCTTTGATGACCCGAGTAAGATTCTCGTTCATTGTGTCAACGTTAACGTCGGTTACCTTGTTTATAGCCTCGAATATATGCTGAAGAGTAACTGAATTCTAGTATTTACCCTCGCACTGCTGGCTCTTTATGTCGCTCCTTACGCATCAGTTTTTACCTTTAGATTTTATAAATCTAGGTGAATGCGATCTCTTACCATTTTATGGTCACTGCATCGGATCTATCCAACTACTTCTACATCCTGTACAATGCCTATAGGTGTGCACACAGAATGAAGTCTACTTCAATTTTAGTGTCGCCATTACTACATCGCCACCTCCATTTACGGTTAAGCCGTTTTCCGAAGAAGGTATTCATTATCCGTAAACCTATACGTTCTGCGAACTCTACAAGTAACTCCGCTGTTATTTTAGAGCCGACGATATTCCCCCATTGCATGGTTACGGCCTGTTTGTGCCTACTTTGGCATTAAAGTCACCAATCAGAATAGAGTACTGCGCCCTTACTTTATTATTGACTGACTTTACGTCTTTGAAGCGTTCACTTGAAAAATCGTCATGGCTCTATGTAGGCGCGTAGGCCTTTACCAGCTTCAACTTGTAGCTTTGTTAAACTCAGTTATGATACTTGCCTCCCTATCAATGATATTATAGTATTTCTCTATGTTGGCAGGGATATTTTTGTGTATAATAAACCCAAACCCGTAGTTCTTTTCTCTCAACTAATCTACAGTGGTATAGGAACTGTCCATTCTTCAGCCCTCAATACGCCTCACTTGTCCTCCTAACTTTGCTGAGTCCTAATAGATGCTTCATAAGAAAGTGACGTAATCCCAATTAAGAGGAGTGTAAGGCAAGAAGACAAGATCTCACCAACGCTGTTCCCCGCGTGCTTACAGGAGGTTGTCGGGGCCCTAGATTATATACAGTTATGCATAAGAGATCATGGGGAGCATCTTAGTAACTTACGATTCGCGGATAACATTACTTTGATGAGTAACTCAGGAGAATAATTGCAGCTCATGAATACAGATCTGGACACACAAAGCAGAAAAATAGGCCGATAAAATAATATTATCTATAAAACTGAAGTATTGTGGAACAGTCTCACCTGAAAGCAGAGCTTTGTGATAAGTGGAGAATTGTTGGAAGTGGTAAATAAGTATCTGAATTTAAAACAGGTCGTAACCGTGGAGCATAACCTTGTGATTGCAGTAACTAAAAGAATAAAGATGTCTTGGATTACATTTGACAAGCATTCTCAAATGATGGATGGTAATCTACCACTAGCCCTCAAAGGGAAGGCATATAACAGCTGCATCTTGCTGGTACTTACCTACGGTGCAGAAGCCTGGAGGCTTAAAAAGAGAGTTCCGGTTAAATTGAGGACGACACAGTGAGCGATGGAAAGGAAAATGATAGGAGTAACCTTAAGAGACAAGAAGAGAGCAGAGTGGGTCAGTACAAACTGGGCTTAAGAATATCCTAGTTGAAATCAAGAAGAAGAAATAGACATCGACTGAGCACGTAGCGCTTAGGCCAGATAACCGCTGGTCACTAAAAAAACTGACTGAATTCCCAGAGTAGGTGAACGTGCGAGGGGGAGACTGAAAGTAAGTTAGGCTGATGAGAATAAAACGTTTGCAGGTATGATGTGGAAGGAGAAAGCACAATACCAGGTTAAGGGGTGGATTATGGGAAAAACCTTTGTCCTGCAGTAGAAGCAGTCAGGCTGATGATGATGTTGGTAATGATGATAGTGAAATTTCATTACACGCCCACTAATTCCTCGACTAGCAGAGCTACATTAGTCTCATTAGATAGCATTATAGAGTTGAACGTAACCAAGTTCAGATTACAGTGGCGGCCTGTTCGGACCCAGACATATATACTTTGCTCCCTCGGTTGCGTCGCATGTCTGAGCGGCGCTTTGGACAGTTGCTTCGCCGCAGCTGGTGACTGAGAGCCAAGGTTGAGAGCCAACCAATTGTTGTATTCATGGAGGTAATGGCCAAGTACCACACCAGGATGTCCAATCCTGTTTCGTTGTTTCGTTGAGAAAGTGCATTACCGGCAAGTGGTCGCCGGTGAGGCACCCACACAACGAAACCAGAATTAGGAGAGGAAAATTTCACTTCTGTAGAATCGTATTCTGGCCGCATCAAATGAAGACATGCGATTCTATAGGGCGTTCCCATTTTTTTTGCGGATCCAGCGTTTTTGAAAAAAACATGACGCATCAGCGAATTGAAAGTACACCTTCCGACATATTACTCACACAACAGCTGTGAAAGATGGAAGCAAGCGAAAATTGAGGCGTTAGTTTTTCTTTTGTTAGACGCAATTATATTGAGAACTAACAAACAGTGATACCAAGGAAAGTATAGGGGCTCTTATTAATAGTACTTGCGATGTGATTGCGAAGGAAGATAAGTGGGCGAAAAGATAGTTTGCGTCTTGCAAGGACTAAACGTGCCCTTTTCGAATAACGCGTCTGATGCTGCACCAACTGTTATTATCGGTCATTTCACCGTCCACTTGATCGTGTATACACATAAGTTTAAGCATACCTGGGAATGTATTAATAATATTTATTGAGGTTTAACGTCTCAAATCCTCCATATTGTCTGAAGACTTCAGAAGTGCAGGCGTCTTTTAATTCATCGAGATCTAGCCAGCTCTCGAAAAGCGCGTCCGTCGCGCCATGGCTCTCGACCAAAGAAACACGTGATCTTTGCTTTTTAGAGTTAGGGTCGCTCTTGTTTTCAACCCATTACACGCAGTTGGCATTATTCATCATTCTAAAATATAACAAAAGAATGAAAAAAGAAACAAAAAAAGATAACATCGCCCTGATGCTGCAACATAACATAGGCACGTGAACAAAGAAAGAATTACAAAGCCCCGATGAAGAGAAAGTAGAAAATAAAGAGCGTGAAATTAAGAAAAATCTATGAAGGAAGAAGCCTGTTCAAAAATAAATACATAATACCCGTGAGTGACGAAAAAAAATACGAACTCTGAGTGAACGGTTTCTTGCGCGCAACATGAACTACGTCCGTGCTTGGTCGTGTCCTGGTACGTGACTGCGGTGAAGAGTGCGGGACCACTTCGTAGTTCACGTCCTTGACGGGGCGTACGTAGCACTTTTTACGGGACGAAACACCGACTTAGTAACGTTTTACTGATGTCTCGGCGGTGAACGGACATCCACACCCAAACTTGGTCTCCTTGGTTGTAGACCGCTTCCTTGTAACATGTATTACAGCGTCGTGCGTCTGCCTGCTGCTGCTAGCCGATGCTCAGTCATGCGAGTTCTCAAGCTTCCTCGGCACGCTCTCCGAATAACTCGGCGTCAGTTGCCGACTCTTCGTCGTCTTGACACGGTAGCATGGAGCGGAGCATGGTTTGCACTTCGCGGCCATGAAGAAGCCGAAATGGCGTGAATCACGTAGTGTCTTGCACGGAAGTAGTATACACGAATGTCAGGTAAGGCGAACTCCGGTCCTATAATTTCTGCTCTACGTCGAGGTACATGGCGATCATGTCTGCGATCCTCTTAATCAGCCGCTAGCTAAGTCCGTTGTTTTGCAAATGGTACGTGGTTGTCTTACGGTGCCTAGTGTTGCTTAGTCCAAAAACTGTGTTCATAAGCTGTGCCGTGAGTACTGTTCCTCTGTCCGTTATAACTCTATAAGGTGCACCATGACGCAACAGGATGTGGTGGTTCCAAAATGGCGCTACCTCAGAGGGCCTGGCTCGCGGGATCGCTTGTGTCTCAGCGTAGCGTGGTAAATACTTGCTCGCTACAATGACATACTTGTTACCGTGGGTAGACAGGGAAATGGTCCGAGAATGCCCTTGCCGTCTTGGTCAATCGGCGTGCAAGGTAATTAAATTGGCTGAAGTAAGCCGGCCTGCTTAACAGAAGCTTGCTTTCGGTGCTCGCGTTCCCGACAGCCTTTGGCGCACTGTTTGACGCTTGCTGAAAGACAGGGTCTATAGTACTTATTAATCACTCTGGCAAGTGTTCCTGAGTTGCCTGGGTGGTCAGATGTGGCTTCGTCATGGCAAGTGAAAAGGACGTCATCTCGCATATCCCAAGGAACCACCACGAGGTAGGCACGGTCATTCAAACAGGCGTTCTTCTCGCATAGCACACTGTCTCGCAGGGAAAACGATGTCCACAAGCGGTACAGATGACGTGGTATGGTTGTGTGGTGGCCCTCTAAACGATCGATTATTGGCCGAATTTATTCGTCGCCGCGCTGTCATCTGCCCAAGTCCGAAGAGTTAATCGCTCTTAGGAAGCCTTCATCATCCTCTAATCCCTGACTGACCGGACAAATGGATGTGTGCGACAGTTTGTCAGCGTCTTCATGCTTACGGCCAGATTGATAAACGATTGTTGCATCGAATTGCTGCAGCTGCAAGATCCACCTTGCTAGTTGTCTCGAATGGTCGCGCATGTTTGCCAACCATCAGAGGGCATGGTGATCCGTCACTATCTTGAAGAGAGGACCATGGAAGTACGGGTGAAAGTTTTGATGGCCGTTACTACCGGAAGGCAATATTTCTCCATAGTAGAATATTGACCTCGGCACGCGATGGGGAGCGGCTAGCAGAGGCTATGTATGTTTCAATGTCATCTTGACACTGAACGAGCACTGCATTGTGACTAATGTTACTGGCATCAGTATGCACCTCCATGTAAGCATCATCGTCAAAATGAGCGAGGACGGCCGCTGATTATATGTGCTCTCGCAGTTCAGCAAACGATGCTTGTTGCTCGGTTTCCAACAAAAATGGTGTGTCGGCTCTTGTGAGGCAATTCAGGGATTCTATTATCTGTGAAAAGCAGTGAAATAAACTTCATTAGTAGGCACAAAATCCAAAACATCTCCGGAGCGCCTTCTTCATGGCCGAAACTGGTAATTGGGCAACAGCGGCAAGTTTGTCTGTACCGGGCCGGAGCTTTTCGGTGCTAACTTCGTGTTCAAGAAATGTGAGTTCCTCATAATCGAAGTGGCACTTGTGCGGCTTCAGTGTGAGGTTTGCCGATCGAACAGCGTCCAGCGCACTGCGCAAGCGGTGAAGATGCTACTAAAACGTGGCTAAAATCACGATATCATCAAGGTAGACAGGTCTGCCACTTCAGCTTTGTGAGACAATGTGACTCATTCGCCGAAAGGTTGCCGGCGCTGAACACAAGCCGAAAGAAAGCACTCAAAATTGTTAGTGGAGTCACGAATATATGTTTTTTGCGATCTCACTCATCTACCTTAATTTGCCAGTACCCACTTTTCAGATCCAGAGAAAGAAATATTGGGCATGGTGAAGTCTATTTAATGAGTCGTCGATACGCAGCAGTGGATACACGTCATTTTTGGTTACGTTGCTAAGCATCCGGTAGTCGACGCAAAAGCGTAGTGTCACCTCTTTCTTTTTAAAAAGGAAAAAGGAGGACCGGAGATGACCACGAACTATTGAATGGTTTTATGACACCATCGTCAAGCATTTCTCGGTTTGTGAACTTACCCTGTGCTGAGTGATGGATATCTGGCGCATGGTATAACTGTCAGTTCAAGCGCACAAATGAACAGAAAGGAAGAGAGTACAAGCGCTTTCTCACAAACAAACAATTTATTAGAAAGGGAAGAAACTATAAACAGGCAATCCAAATACAACGCATGCGTGTGCGGGCAAAAAGTACACCCGTGGCACCTCGAGAACACAGAGTAAAAAAAGAGAGAATGTCTCGGAACATAATCTAGAAAAGCAAACTATCGTGCAGCAAAACCGCAGGCTGGCTGACGCATTGTTCTCTCCTTTTTTTTATGTGAAAAGGTTCCGTCAACTCACGAGTTAATTGACTCTTAGATCGAAAAACTACTTCAGTCCTCGATAAAGAGGGTAACAACCGCATTCTCTGCAATGATCCGCGAGATGCGATGCACCCAAAGATTTCAAAGAAGAATCGTGCTCTCTAAGACAAACAGTGATGCACCTTCCCGACTGACCTATGTACACTTTACCGCAGCTAAAAAGAGTCATGTAAACAACGCCCATCGTGCAGTCCACGAACCTTTTGCAGTGTTTCATGCGACATTGCGGAAACTCTCAGCGCATGCGCGAACAAAATGACACGCAGTTTGAGGAATTTGCGAAGCACGACCTGGACTTGAAAAAGAGCGTGCGCGGCTTGGTCTGATTATGGGTCAACAGCGCAGGATTTACTTTGTTATGACAGAGCACTTTGTTAGTGGTTTTGGTGGCCTTTGAAGTGAAACAGTCGCTTACCGTTTCGATTTTGTTGACAAAAGCCATCTAAGTGCCGTGGAAGCAGTGTCAATGCACGTTGCGAAAGTAGGTAACAAGCATTTGCGATCGGCCACCACGAAGCTGTACAGCACTGCTGCTTACACAATTGTCTTTTTTCAGTAGCTGCTCTAAGTGCGTTTGGGCCACCGTTTTGCCAACACCCAAAATGCAGCATGTGACGGCAACCATGATGCTTGCTTGAGCAGAAAGCATGTTGCTGTCTTCAGAAACATGAAGTACGTCGAGACGCCCTTTGTCGTCCTGTACATCGAAAACGTGACACGACGCCCTTGCAGGTAAATACTAGCGTCACACTCTTGCAGAAAGTGAACTCCATGAATAACGCCACGGGAGCAGTCGCGTAGGAAAAGACAGCTTGTGACGAAAGTATATCCATGAATCTGAACTCTAGTAGCGGAGACACTTATTGCAGTAAAAACAAGGCTGCCAGTCCATCCGATTCTTCGACATGTACCACGGTAGGATTTCTTTTTTCAGCTGCGAGGCCAGTTTCCCACTCAATATAGAGTAGGCGGTGCCAGTGTCCACTGACGCGTCAACCTCGTAACCATCAATCGTCCCTAGTAGGCCAAATGAAACCCGTTCCAACAGCAGGAAATGTCGGATCGGTATCGTTATGGATTTGTGTCGATCGGAAGTCTTCAGCACTTCGATGTTCAGTGACCCCACCCCCAAAGGTCGCTCCAGTTAGTTTTACCGGCAAGTGTTGAGAGACCATGCGGTAGAATACCGCTGAGGCAGCGATGAAAATCACCTCGGTGACAGCGAACGCGACTGGCACTTGGCAGATGGTTGTGCAGGATGCTAGGCAAGATAGTTCTCTATGTCGCAGGGTCACTGGCCATACCGCAGTGGCGGCGAGTTAGCAGATAAGCCGCGATGCCCAAGGCGATGGTATGGGCGCTGGTGGTACAATTGTTCCGCTTCACCGCGGTGAAAGCACAGAGGCTAGTGGACGTGTGCAAGACAAATATTTGACTTCCGAGGGGACGTGCGCCTATTACTGATGTCATGAACGGCATGCTCAAATGATGGCTGACTGAAGCGGCACTGACAAAGGGTGGCAACGTATACCTGTCATCGTAGTACGCTATTGACAGCACCGACAGGAGCGACACGGTAGGAGGAGCGCAAAAAAAACAGTGGCGAAGGCAACAGGCTGCTTTAAGGCTTCCACATAGGTCATCTCACGGCGGTATTCAGTGGGAGCTGGCGCAGAGCTGCCAGGAGGCGAGGGGCCCGTAGTGCCTGGCGCAGCTCTTTTCTGATATCAGCTGCAATTGAGCTAGATGTAGGATGAGGTGTCATGCCAGCCTTCTACAACTCTTCCCGCACCACAGAACGAATGAGGTCTTGTAGGCTGTCGATGTTTAGAGTTGTGGTAAAAATGTCCGTGGCGCATATGTCATTTCCTTGCTTTTCAGACATGCTTGAACGTTGCTGGGACATGATATAGACTCCAACCAAAAGTTTTGAAGAAAGCAACTTGGTTCTTTCCTCAGGGGTGACTGCGCGGACTACGTAGCAGCGGCGTTTTCAAAGCACTCGCGGGGCGGATAAACCCGAAACATCAACTGCTCTCGCCGAACCCTTCCCCCAGTGTATACACATTGAGTGCACTCCAAGGCAAAACGAGAGAGAAAGAGAGAGAGAGGGGGGGGGGGGCAGGTCATTATCCACCCCGCTAGTGCTTTGAAGACGCCGCTGCTACGTAGACCCTGTAGTCACCCCTGAGGAAGGAACCAAGTTGGTTTCGAAACGTCGGGTTTCTTCAAAACTTTTGGTTGGAGTTTAAATCATCTCCCAGTTTCATACCCAACCAGACAGACTTTTGTCGAATGTTTACATTCAAGGGCAACGTTGTTGCACCATCTTCTTCATGGTGACAGCCTCGATCATGAACTCTACAACTACTCGGAGCCCCGTCAACATTTCGTCGTAGAAAGAGGGGTGCCGCGTATTGCGGCAGAGGCTGGTAAGCGGGCACAATGTGAATTCCTTGCCCGCTTCTGGATTACGCGTGCAGTAGGGGCCTCCCGGCTGTGCGCATGGTTGCTGTTGGGCATGTATTGCATGGCAAAATTGATTGGGTAGTAAAATAAAACAGAAAACAGACGATAGCTGTACTTAGGAAGAGTAGTTACACTTGGAATTGTTTTGAGTTGTCCAGTGCCCTTCGCAGCTGCAGTGCAGTGAACTCAGTTACTATTTTCATTATTGCCGTTATTGTTTTCAAATGCTTTTATTGCTGCAAGTGTACCAGGATTCTCATTTATTCCTCTATCGAGGGTGTTAAATGGGTGGATAAGGTATGACTCTCGTTGTTCACGTTCTCGATTTGATTTAAATCCTAAATGGTGTTTCTGTTTATTGCCAAACAGAAACACCATTTAGGATTCGCTTCAATAATTACAGAGCCCATGCGAAATCAGCCCCAAGTCTACCTCTATCAAAACATCTCAATCTTTCCGACCATGCATTCGACAGACTATCAGTAACGCTCTTAGAGACGGAATTTGAAATCAAATCGAGAACGTGAACAACGAGAGTCATACCTTATCCACCGATTTACCACCCTCGATAGGAATAAATGAGAATCCTGGTACACTTGCAGATATAAAAGCATTAGAAAACAATAAAGGCAATAAGGAAAATAGTAACTGAGTTCACGGCACTGCAGCTGCGAAGGGCACTGGACAACCCAAAACAATTCCAAGTGTAACTACTCTTTCTAAGTGCAGCTGTCGTCTGTTTTCTGTTTTATTTTACTACCCAATCAATTGTGCCATGCATGACATGCCCAACAGCAACCCTGTGCACAGCCGGGAGGCCCCCACAACACGCGTAATCTAGAAGCGGGCAAGGAATTCGCATTGCACCCGCTTGCACAGCCTACCGCAATACCGAGCACCCCCCTTTTTTACGACGAAATGTTGACAGGGCACGGAGTAGTTAAAGGTTTAAAACTTCCTAAAAAGCACGCTTACCAGCCTTTGCCGCAATACGTGGCACCCCTCTTTCTAGGACGAAATGTTGACGGGGCTCCGAGTAGTTAAATGCTTAGAACTTCCTAAAAAAGCTCTTTTTTGCCCCACACCGAACCACCAGTGCCAGGAGGCGCCGTCTGGTAGGGAAGAATGCGTTAGTGAAAGGAAGCATACACAGACCGGTGACATCAGAAAGGTGAAGGGGAGAAAGGGGAGAGAGATGAAGGGGGAAGTGGAGTGAAGAGAGGAAGGGGGGCGCCCGAGGGGATTCCAACTTATATTCTTTTTCTCTCTTTTTTCTTTTTTTCCTTTTTTCTCTTCTTTTCCTTTTCTTCTTTTTTTCTGTCTTTTTCGTCTTTCCTTTCTCTCTGATTTGAGATTGTATAAACCTGAGCACCAACAAACTGTAACTTTAATCCTGATGAAGGCCAGACTCTAGGCCGAAAGACCAAAATAAACCACGTTGTGACCGCTCACGGAGGATCTGCTGGACTATATATATATATATATATATATATATATATATATATATATATATATATATATATGCAGGCATGGTGGTTGAGTGGCCGTAGCGTTGCATATAGTCCAGTAGATCCTCCGTGAGCGGTCACAACGTGGTTTATTTCGACGTTTTGGCGTATAGTCTGGCCTTCTTCAGGATTAAAGATACAGTTTGTTGGTGCTCAGCTTTATAAAATCTCCAATCGGAGGGCAAGTAACGAGGAAAAAAAGAGATTAAAAAAAGAAAGAAAAAGAAGAAAAAAGAGAAGAAGAAAAGAAAAATAATATACGGTGGACGCCCCTCGGGTGCCCCCCTTCCACTCTTCCTCCACTTCCCCCCTCATCTCTCTCCCCCCTCTCCCCTTCACCTTTCTGTAGTCAGCGGTCTGTGTATGTTTCCGTTCACCAACGTATTCCTCTCGATCAGACGGCCCCTCCTGGCACTGGTGGTTCGGTGTGGGGCAAAAAAGAGCTTTTTAGGAAGCCCTAAGCCTTTAACTACTCGGGGTCCCGTAAACAATTCGTCGTAGAAGGAGGGGTGCCGCGTATTGTGGCAGAGGCTGGTAAGCGGGCATTTTAGGAAGTTCTAAGCCTTTAACTACTCCGTGCCCTGTCAACATTTCGTCGTAAAAAAAGGGGGGTGCTCGGTATTGCGGTAGGCTGTGCAAGCGGGTGCAATGCGAATTCCTTGCCCGCTTCTAGATTACGCGTGTTGTGGGGGCCTCCCGGCTGTGCACAGGGTTGCTGTTAGGCATGTCATGCATGGCACAATTGATTAGGTAGTAAAATAAAACAGAAAACAGACGACAGCTGCACCTAGGAAGAGTAGTTACACTTGGTATTGTTTTGGGTTGTCCAGTGCCCTTCGCAGCTGCAGTGCCGTGAACTCAGTTACTATTTTCATTGTTGCCGTTATTGTTTTCTAATGCTTTATTTGCTGCAAGTGTACCAGGATTCTCATTTATTCCTCTATCGAGGGTGTTAAATCGGTGGATAAGGTATGACTCTCGTTGTTCACGTTCTCGATTTGATTTAAATCCCGTCTCTAAGAGCGTTACTGATAGTTTGTCGAATGCATGGTCGGGAAGATTGAGATGTTTTGATAGAGGTAGACTTGGGGCTGATTTCGCATGGGCTCTGTGAGTATTGAAGCGAATCCTAAATGGTGTTTCTGTTTGTCCGATGTACTGCATACCACACACGTTGCATTCGAGTAGGTATACCACATTAGAGGAATCGCATGTTAGATTTCCTCGTATGTTAATCAAAAACTTGGATTGCGTGCTGGTTGCTTTGTCTGTTTCTTGCATCGCCTTACATACAAGACATCGTGGCTTTAAACAAGGGCGGCATGAATTATTGGGGGGTGATGTGTTGATTTGGGAATGGACAAGGGTGTCTTTGAGGTTACGTGGTCGTCGGTAAACGACGCCTGGAGCGGATGGGAATGCGCGTTTCAGACGTTCACTTTGTTCCAGAATGTTGTAATGTCGTTTAAGGATTTTGTTTACATTGGGGAAGTTTGTGCTGTAAGTCAAGCAGAGGTTTTTTCGTGTTGGGTCTTCTCGTGGTGGTCGTTTCATAAGTAAGTCTTCACGCTTTAGTTTTCTCGCTTTTTGAACAGCGTCATTAATTACATGTGGGCGGTATTTTTGTTTCTCGAGCATAAGCTTTAGCCTCTGTGAGCTCGTGTCAAAGCCAGCGTCTCTAGAGCAGATTCGCTTAAACCAGTGAGCCTGGCTGTATGGAATACTGTTTTTACAGTGGCGTGGGTGATCGCTTTGGTAATGGAGGTATTGTTGTCGATCCGTTGGTTTGCGATATAGGATTGTAGAGAGCTTCTCTTCTTCTATCGTTATGGTAACATCAAGAAAATTTACGGTAACTTGCGAGTATGTGTGTGTGAAGTGTATGTTGGGATGTACAGCATTGTAAGTGTCGATAAAGCTGAGAAGTTCGTCCTCGCTGTGGGTCCAAATAAGAAAGATGTCTTCTATGTATCTTCTGTATAACATTGGTTTCAAGGAACTTTGTGCAAGAAATTCAGATTCTAGCTTTGCCATAAATATGTTGGCATAAATAGGTGCCATTTTGGTGCCCATAGCGGTCCCGCTGATTTGTCGAAAATACTCTTGGTTAAACTCGAATGAATTTATTTCGAGGACCATCCTCGTCAAAGTTCCAATGGCAGAGGAATCTGGGGTGTTAGATTGTCTATGGTTTGTGTACATGTTTTGTAATGCAGCTATGCCGTCCTCGTGAGGAATATTTGTATATAATGAAGAGACATCAAGAGTAACCAAGTACGAGTTTTTTGGCACTCAGATACCTGCAATGTCTCGAAGAAAATATGTGGTGTCTTTTATGTACGACGCGAGGGTGCATGGAACGTGGCTTATTAGTTTGTTCACGTACCCTGATATGGGTTCAGTTATTGTACCGATGCCTGATATGATTGGTCGACCTGTGTTACCAGGTTTATGAATTTTCGGGAGGATGTAGAAGCGATATGGATGGACGAGGGTATGCTGCTTGCATCAGTTTGTGGTCAATGTTGGTTATCTTTTCTGCATCCAACAGTTTCTTTAATTCTGTTGATACGATACGTTTGTATTCGTGTGTCGGATCACCTGGGAGGCGTTCGTAAAATCTTGAGTCGTCTAGTTGGTGGTATGCTTCTTGTAAGTTGTTGGTTGTATTAAGCACTACAATTGCTCCTCCTTTGTCAACGGGTTTTATTGTTATGTCTGTCCTTGATGCCAAATTTTTCATACTTGTTTTTTCAAATTTTGTCAAGTTTTCTCGGTTTCCTTTCTGTCTGTGGTATTCGTGTACTATATCTTTCTGTACTGCGGTGATATAAAGGTCCAAGCACTAGTCTCGATTACTGTTCGGTGTCCAATCATTTGATTTACGACGGTGAATTGTTTCGTGGTTAGAAGGCCTGTCCAAAGAATATTCGCGCAACCTTAGCTTCGAGCGAAGTTGTCGAGGTCTCGGAGCAAGTGGAATTCATCGAAAAATTTTGTGGTCGGGCAGAAGCTTAGTCCCTTAGATAGCAGTTTTTCTTCGTCAGGTGACAAGCTCGTGTCCGATAAGTTTACAACCACAGTGTCACAGGGTGTGTTCCTAGATGGGTGCTCGTTTGTACTATTAGCAATTTCCTGGGTGGTGGTGTTGTAATGATAAGGAACTATATCAGAGAATGTGGGTTTGGGCACATGGTCTCTTTTGAGTTTTTGAATTTTTGTGGTCATGATGGCTTGGTATTTATTCTGTTCAAACTCTGTTATTCGCGTGATTTCTTCGTTCGATAAAGTGTTGTGGCGGAGAATGGTGTTGGTCATAGCGACCAGTATCTTTACCTGCATATCACTGTGATTAAGAGCGATTTCTGTTAATTTAAAAGATGCCTCAAGGAGGACGTTGTTTCATGTTATTTGGTCGTGTTCATCTAGATTTGTAGCGGCTGGTGTGAGGGAGAGTGTCATACCCTTGGGGGCTATTCTAGCACGAAGGTACACTTGCAATGTTGATTTATGCATTTCATGTCTAATTCGTTTGTCAGCAATTTTTCGTACTTTAAGGAAAGTGGCACTGCAACTGGGAAGTGATGAGCTGGACTTACATTTCAGAAGTCAATCTTCTTTTGGGTGCGGGAATGGCACTGATGAGGTGCGCAGGTTGTAGTTATGTCCGGCAGGCCTTCGTCGTTGTGGGGAGGATTTCGGTGTTTGGCTCCCGGCGAACGTATTCGTTGGCAGTTCCGGGGTCCGCAATAGGGGGACGCGGTTTCCTAGTTCGGCAGGCTTCCCTTTGAGGAGTGGTGTAGTGGTGCTCTCGTGTAGTGCTTTTGGTCTCGACATCCGCAATAGAGGGACGCGTGTTGGATGTTCTGCAGACTTCCCCCCTAGTAGTGGTGCGCTGTTGATGATGGTGAGGGGGTGCTTGTGGCTCGCGGGAGTCACAGTTTCGCTGATCGTCGGGAACTCATCTGTGATGTTGGGTGGGTGTGGGGCTGCTGGTGTATCTTGATATGAAGAAGTCTTCTCGTGGGTGTCTTGTTGTGTTGAACGTATATTCACGGGAGCTGCTGGTTGAGTCGACCACCCCGTGGTAGCTTCGAAATCTCCACGACCGAGTGCTTTCTTGAGGGTTTCGGCAATCAAAGCAACACCCATAAAACTCGGATGAAGCCCATCCGCAGCAAGAAAGCGTCTTGGTGGCAACTGCTCGAATTGGTAGTAAATGTATGACACCTTGCTGGATCTTCGGCAGTAGGCCTTGACTGTCTCGTTGAATTGACGAGCGTCCCGGTTGAAGTGGTGCACGAATTGTTCGTTCGATCGTTCCAGGTGTACTTTGAGGTAACGGGGCAGCACATATGAAACAACGAGCCTTTCGAGTTCCTGGCGTGTCCGAAGCGTGTTGTTCACTAGGCGGCGAAGGTGGCGTAGCGATTTCTCTAGGCCGTATGACGCCAGCTCGCTCGTACCAACGTGAAAAACGAGCGTGGTCACAGATCGTGGTATGCCAGCAAGCTCTTTCTCGATGTCGAATGTAGAGGCTCCACGGATGGAAATGATTGCAGGTGTCGTCTTCTCATGCGGGTTGAAATGCCGATGTAAATACCTTGTTTGCGAGTTTCCGATGATGGCTGTAGTCGTTGCATGTTTAGGGAAATTCCGTGAGACCTGCTCGACTGGAGGTGCGCCTGTGGCCGGTCTTGTGTAGGCAGGTATGGTGGTTGAGTGGCCGTAGCTTTGCCTATAGTCTAGATCCTCCGTGAGCGGTCACAACGTGGTTTATTTCGACGTTTCGGCCTGGAGTCTGGCCTTCATCAGGATTAAAGATACAGTTTCTTGGTGCTCAGCTTTATACAATGTAAAATCGGAGGGCAAGAAACGAGGAAAAAAGACATTAAAAAAGGAAAGAAAAAGAAGAAAAAAGAGAAGAAGAAAAGAAAAATATTATACGGTGGACGCCCCTCGGGTGCCCCCCTTCCACTCTTCCTCCACTTCCCCCCTCAGCTCTGTCCCCCCTCTCCTCTTCGCATTTCTGATGTCAGCGGTCTGTGTATGTTTCCGTTCACCAACGCATTCCTCCCGATCAGACGGCCCCTCCTGGCACTGGCGGTTCAATGTGGGGCAAAAAAGAGCTTTTTAGGAAGTCCTAAGCCTTTAACTACTCGGGGTCCCGTAAACAATTTGTCGTAGAAGGAGAGGTGCCGCGTATTGTGGCAGAGGCTGGTAAGCGGGCATTTTAGGAAGTTCTAAGCCTTTAACTACTACGTGCCCTGTCAACATTTTGTCGTAAAAAGAGGGGCGCTCCGTATTGCGGTAGGCTGTGCAAGCGGGTGCAATGCGAACTCCTTGCCCACTTCTAGATTACGCGTGTAGTGGGGGCCTCCCGGCTGTGCACAGGGTTGCTGTTGGGCATGTCATGCATGGCACAATTGATTGGGTAGTAAAATAAAACAAAAAACAGACGACAGCTGCACTTAGAAAGAGTAGTTACACTTGGAATTGTTTTGGGTTGTCCAGTGCCCTTCGCAGCTGCAGTGCCGTGAACTTAGTTACTATTTTCATTGTTGCCGTTATTGTTTTCTAATGTTTTAATTGCTGCAAGTGTACCAAGATTCTCATTTATTCCTCTATCGACGGTGTTAAATCGGTGGATAAGGTATGACTCTCGTTGTTCACGTTCTCGATTTGATTTAAATCCCGTCTCTAAGAGCGTTACTGATAGTTTGTCGAATGCATGGTCGGGAAGATTGAGATGTTTTGATAGTGGTTGACTTGGGGCTGATTTGGCATGGGCTCTGTGATTATTGAAGCGAATCCTAAATGGTGTTTCTGTTTGTCCGATGTACTGCATACCACACACGTTGCATTCGAGTAGGTATACCACATTAGAGGAATCGCATGTTAGATTTCCTCGTATGTTAATCGAAAACTTGGATTGCGTGCTGGTTGCTTTGTTTGTTTCTCGCATCGCCTTACATACAAGACATCGTGGCTTCAAACAAGGGCGGCATGAAATATTGGGGGGAGGGGGATGTGTTAATTTGGGAATGGACAAGGGTTTGAGGTTACGTGGTCGTCGGTAAACGACGCCTGGAGCGGATGGGAATGCGCGTTTCAGACGTTCACTTTGTTCCAGAGTGTTGTAATGTCGTTTAAGGATTTTGTTTACATTGGGGAAGATTGTGCTGTAAGTCAAACAGAGGTTTGTTCGGTGTGGGTCTTCTCGTGGTGGTCGTTTATTACGTAAGTCTTCACGCTTTAGTTTTCTCGCTTTTTGAACTGCGTCATTAATTACATGTGGGGGGTATTATTGTTTCTCGAGCATAAGCTTTTGCCTCTGTGAGCTCGAGTCAAAGTCAGCGTCTCTAGAGCAGATTCGCTCAAACCGGTGAGCCTGGCTGTATGGAGTACTGTTTTTACAGTGGCGTTTGTGATCGCTTTGGTAATGGAGGTATTGTTGTCGATCCGTTGGTTTGCGATATAGGGTTGTAGAGAGCTTCTCTTCTTCTATCGTTATGGTAACATCAAGAAACTTTGCGGTAACTTGCGAGTATGTGTGTGTGAAGTGTATGTTGGGATGTACAGCATTGTAAGTGTCGATAAAGCTGAGAAGTTCGTCCTCGCTGTGGGTCCAAGTAAGAAAGATGTCGTCTATGTATCTTCTGTATAACATTGGTTTCAAGGAACTTTGTGCAGAAATTCAGATTCTAGCTTTCCCATAAATATGTTGGCATAATTAGGTGCCACTTTGGTGCCCATAGCGGTCCCGCTGATTTGTCGAAAATACTCTTGGTTAAACTCGAATGAATTTACTTCGAGGACCATCCTCGTCAAAGTTGCAATGGCAGAGGAATCTGGGGTGTTAGATTGTCTATGGTTTGTGTACATGTTTTATAATGCAGCTATGCCGTCATCGTGAGGAATATTTGTATATAATGAAGAGACATCAAGAGTAACCAAGTACGAGTTTTTCGGCACACAGATACCTGCATTCTCTCGAAGAAAATGTGTGGTGTCTTTTATGTACGACGCGAGGGTGCATGGAATGTGGCTTATTAGTTTGTTCACGTACCCTGATATGGGTTCAGTTATTGTACCGATGCCTGATATGATTGGTCGACCTGGGTTACCGTGTTTATGAATTTTTGGGAGGATGTAGAAGCGACCTGGACGAGGGTATGCTGCTTGCATCAGTTTGTGGTCAGTGTTGGTTATCTTTTCTGCATCCAACAGTTTCTTTAGTTCTGTTGATACGATACGTTTATATTCGTGTGTCGGATCACCTGGGAGGCGTTCGTAAAATCTTGAGTCGTCTAGTTGGCGGTATGCTTCTCGTAAGTAGTTGGTTGTATTAAGCACTACAATTGCTCCTCCTTTGTCAGCGGGTTTCATTGTTATGTCTGTCCTAGATGCCAAGTTTTTCATACTTATTTTTTCAGATTTTGTCAAGTTTTCTCAATTTCCTTTCTGTCTCATAGACTCATGTAGTTCTCTTCATTATACACAAATGTTCCTCACGATGACGGCATAGCTGCATTACAAAACATGTACACAAACCATAGACAATCTAACACCCCAGATTTCTCTGCCATTGCAACTTTGACGAGGATGGCCCTCGAACTAAATTCATTCGAGTTTAACCAAGAGTATTTTCGACAAATCAGCGGGACCGCCATGGGCACCAAAATGGCACATAATTATGCCAGCATATTTATGGGAAAGCTAGAATCTAAATTTCTTTCACAAAGTTCCTTGAAACCAATGTTACACAGAAGATACATAGACGACATCTTTCTTATTTGGACCCACAGCGAGGACGAACTTCTCAGCTTTATCGACACTTACAATGCTGTACATCCCAACATACACTTCACACACACATACTCGCAAGTTACCGTAAATTTTCTTGATGTTACCATAACGATAGAAGAAGAGAAGCTCTCTACAATCCTATATCGCAAACCAACGGATCGACAACAATACCTCCATTACCAAAGCGATCACCCACGCCACTGTAAAAACAGTATTCCATACAGCCAGGCTCACTGGTTTAAGCGAATCTGCTCTAGAGACGCTGACTTTGACACGAGCTCACAGAGGCTAAAACTTATGCTCGAGAAACAAAAATACCCCCCACATGTAATTAATGACGCTGTTCGAAAAGCGAGAAAAAGCGTGAAGACTTACTTATGAAACGACCACCACGAGAAGACCCACAACCAACAAACCTCTGGTTGACTTACAGCACAAACTTCCCCAATGTAAAAAAATCCTTAAATGACTTTACAACATTCTGAAACAAAGTGAACGTCTGAAACGCGCATTTCCATCCGCTCCAGGCGTCGTTTACCGACCACCACGTAACCTCAAAGACACCCTTGTCCATTCCCAAATTAACACATCACCCCCCAATGATTCATGCCGCCCTTGTTTAAAGCCACGATGTCTTGTATGTAAGGCGATGCGAGAAACAGATAAAGCAACCAGCACGCAATCCAAGTTTTCGATTAACATACGAGGAAACCTAACATGCGATTCCTCTAATCCTCTAATGTGGTATACCTACTCGAATGCAACGTGTGTGGTATGCAGTACATCGGACAAACAGAAACACCATTTAGGATTCGCTTCAATACTCACAGAGCCCATGCGAAATCAGCCCCAAGTCTACCTCTATCAAAACATCTCAATCTTCCCGACCATGCATTTGACAAACTATCAGTAACGCTCTTAGAGACGGAATTGAAATCAAATCGAGAACGTGAACAACGAGAGTCATACCTTATCCACCGATTTAACACCCTCGATAGAGGAATAAATGAGAATCTTGGTACACTTGCAGATATAAAAGCATTAGAAAACAATAAAGGCAATAAGGAAAGTAGTAACTGAGTTCACGGCACTGCAGCTGCGAAGGGCACTGGAAAACTCAAAACAATTCCAAGGGTAACTACTCTTCCTAAGTGCAGCTGTCGTCTGTTTTCTGTTTTATTTTACTACCCAATCAATTGTGCCATGCATGACATGCCCAACAGCAACCCTGTGCACAGCCGGGAGGCCCTCACTACACGCGTAATCTGAAGCGGGCAAGGAATTCGCATTGCACCCGCTTGCACAGCCTACCGCAATACGGAGCACCCCTCTTTTTACGACGAAACGTTGGCAGGGCACGGAGTAGTTAAAGGCTTAGAACTTCCTAAAATGCCCGCTTACCAGCCTCTGCCACAATACGCGGCACCCCTCCTTCTATGACGAATTGTTTACGGGACCCCGAGTAGTTAAGGGCTTAGGACTTCCTAAAAAGCTCTTTTTTGCCCCACTCCGAACCGCCAGTGCCAGGAGGGGCCGTCTGATCGGGAAGAATGCGTTGGTGAATGGAAATATACACAGACCGCTGACAACAGAAAGGTGAAGGGGAGAGGGGGGAGAAAGATGAGGGGGGAAGTGGAGGAAGAGATGAAGGGGGGCACCCGAGGGGCGTCTACCGTATATTATTTTTTTTCTTCTTTTTGTTTCTTTTTTTAATGTATTTTTTCCTCGTTCCTTGCCCTCCAATTTGAGATTGTATAAAGCTGAGCACCAACAAACTGTATCTTTAATCCTGATGAAGGCCAGACTCTAGGTCGAAACGTCGAAATAACGAAATAAACCATGTTGTGACCGCTCACGGAGGATCTACTGGACTATATATATATATATATATATATATATATATATATATATATATATATATATATATATATATATATATATATATATATATATATATACATATATATATTTATATATATATATATGTTAACAAGCCTTTAAATTTCTGCTTTTTTTATTTTTTATTTATTGCGAAGGTCTCAATCTGGCGGACTTGATGCCGTTTGATAGAATGGGTGCGGTTACTGGTCAGATGCCGAGCCATTACGGAGACATTAACTTTAGGGTCATTAGCATTGCGTATCTCTGCACTCCATTATTAATCCCCCACTGACAATAACGTAGCAAGAATTTATTCTGTGGGGGGGAGAGCAGAGGCTCAATTTTCTCTTGCATTTTGGTGCCCGTTTGAATGCGTGAGTGTTGAAATCCAATTTCAGATAACGGCGCTTGGCATGCCCAGGATGGCAAAGTGTGCAGTACTGTGAGAGGTGGCGCGAATGTTCCGAAGATAGGCTATCTGACGCCATGGTTACTCTGCGCTCGGCTCTACGAGAAAAATTTTTCTTCTATTCGCAATGCGGCTGGTGTCGAGTGATTGGCTTCGTTCACAAGCCAGCCTGCAAGTTCTACGAGATTGTCTTCAAGAACGCCTTCCTGTTTCTTCGAGCGTGACTGCGTTCTCTAGACCCTAAGTGTGTCACGTCTATTGCAGGCTCATCATAGACACCACTGATGATCTTACCCCTCATGAGCCTCTTACAACTATCGCGCCTCCGTCGTCAGACGAGCGTCTTGATGTTCGTTTTACAATGCATGAACTTGACGCTGCGATTTTTGCCTCCCGACGCTTATCGGCCCCAGGACCAGTCGGAATCACGTATGCTGCACTAAACTATCTTGGTACAGAAGCAGGACATACCCTGTTATCTCATTTAACGCCTCATGAGAGTCAGGAGAAGTCCCAGCTAGTTGTAAATGCAGTGCATTATTGTGTTGCTTAAGCCGCGGAAGTGTCTTTATGCACTTTCCTTCTACAGACCAATCGCCTTAGCTAGATGCGTCAGGAAAGTAATGCAAAGAATGACACTGTCAAGATTAGAGTGGCTTCTATAGAGCTACAACTCCTTTCCTGCATTTATGAACGGCTTCAGAAGAGGCCGATCTGCCATTGACGGTGTGGTAGAATTTATCACCAGCGTTGACGATGAAAGAAGCCGACGCAAACTATTGGCGGCAGTCTTCCTAGACACAAAGGTGCCTACGATAGTGTGCTGCATTATGCGATCCTTAACGCACTGGAATATTTCGTAATAAATAGGCGACTGTATGCTTAGATCGTTAGTTACCTTAGTGACCACACCATTTAGATGACGACAAATGATGGAAACACCGATCTATATAAGGTTCATCATGGGGTGCCCCAAGAGAGTTCTCAGTCCGATTGTATTCAACGTCACAATATTCAGCATCGCAGTAGACCTTCTCAGCACGGTGTAGATCAGTGCACATGCTGATGACATGTAAATGGGCATCTGGAACTACTCGTCCACAATTGTGAGCTCGACTGCAGCATGCAGTGACGGTCACACACAAATATCTATGACATCATGACTCACTCTTTCAATCGACAAATGCGCAGTGTTCGCGTTCACACACAAGTATATGTCGCAATACCCGATATTAATAATGAGACAGCGATGCCTGCTGTAACGCACCACAAGTTTCTTAGGAGTGTCGTACACAGAGATCTATTGTGAACGAGACATGTCAAAGTACTTAAATCTAAATTGAAGAGATTTGCTCTCGTTCTTCGCCACGTGGCAGAAGCAAGATGGGGCCCATCAGAGTCATCGTTACTTCAGTTGTACAATGCTCTAATTGTGGGATACATACGATATACAGCATGCCGGTGCTCTCTAATTTGAGACGTACTTGTGTGAAGGCGCTATAGAGTGTTCAAGCTCAATGCTTACGAAGATGCTTGGGTCTGCCGTGCTGTAATTTAACAAATGGGACCATCGCATAGGCTCGGACCTGTCCCATAGGTGTACACATGCTCTGCGAGCCACTTCGAGTTCACCTTCGATTTCTGAGCTGACAGAGACAGATTCCATTATGAGTACTATCCCCCACTCACCCAGAGGGCAGTTTCTAGAGAGTGACATTGCGGCATTAGAATTTTCTACCCTAAAAGTTTTCCCCGCCGAATGTTCCTGCACTGCCTAACCACCTGATTGTCTTACGATACCTGAAATTACGAAGAAGTCACTAGTTTCTTTTGTTGGCCTCAGAAAACTAACCCTACATCACATTTATGCAACGTAGGGTGATTCTCTGCACGTGTACACTGACAGGTTTACCACACAAAACACCTCCGCCGCAGCCTTTGTCATCCCAGGCTTGGATATCGCTCGATGATTCAAAGTGGACCATCAAATCACATCAACTGGCGCAGAGCTTGTCCCTATCCGGTGGGCAATAAGATTTGTTTCCAGAGAGCAACCTTGAGCCTGGACGATTTTCTGTGATGCCAAACCTGCTTTCCAAACAAATAATTGCATCATGAGGCAAGGTCCGTATTACATCGTGGCAAGAGAAATCGCGGAACTCATTCAGGTTGCTTCAACAAATAACCATCTTATCACTTTCCAATGGATTCCCACGCATTCGGGCGTAATAGAAAACGAAGAAGCATACACTGAAGCTAAATATGCCTTCAGCAGTGCCGCTGAAGGACGAACTGTGTTTTCATAAGCTGACACGAACACCCTGCTTCGCTGCGTGATGCGCAGCTACACACTTCAGCACTGCACCAAACCGGAACGGTGACACCAGCGACTTCACAAACGGGACCCGGAAATGAGATTCCGCATGCCCCCTAGATTGAAACAGCAACCCGCAAGTACGATCCACGTCATTCGTTTCGGTGTGGCGTACAGAGGCCGTCACGTACGTATCATCGGTCGCAGTGACACCGGTCTTAATTGTGAACTCTGTGATGTGGCCGAAAACTTGAGCACATATTTTGTGACGGCCAAGCATACGCTCGTAAACGACAAACACTGATTTCTTCTACTGAACGACATCGCAGTAGGTCATTAATTGGTGGGACCGTGTTGGGCCCTGGGCCAGACACTAACAGTACAACTTCGGTCATAATTGTGGTTATGACCTTTTTGGAAGCAACTGGACTTTATGCGTGGCTATAAAATTGTTCTCAGCTTCAAAAAAATTCTATGTGCTCACCTCTCTATTTCACCACCGTCATCCATTGGTCTTTCTTCTCCCCTTTCCCAGTGTAGACTAGCAGGCTAGCGCAAGCTATCGCTCGGGCCGACCTCTTTGCCTTTCTGTAAATAAACCTGCTCTCTCTTTGTCTTTCTCTGTCCATGTTTGTTCTTGAGATAAAAAACTGCAATAAGACATACCAACGGGCCCAAAAGGCTATATTTTCGATATACTACCTAAGAGCAACATAGGCGTCGATTTATGGTACTGGGGTACATCACCCATTCAAGACCAGGTATGGAGAGCAGCTTCCTTAATTCAAACACGCGTTACAAAATATTCTACGCTGCTTGTACACTTCGGTTTGCTGGTATGTTGTGTAGAAAATTCGAAGCTCCATTGTATGTGTTTGAACTCTGTGCTCCAGCTTGTTTGCTCACTGCAACCCTAGTGGTAGAGCCTAAAAGTGACCGGATGATTGAATAAATATGTCGCATTTTTTTCTAAAAGAGTGATATTTTGAATTTAAAGCTGGGTGATATTTAACTGAAACGTGCAGCGCGCCTACGTTTTTTCAATCTGAAGCGTGTGTGTTATTGTAATCACGTAATTTAGGATGCCAACATGAACTCATTTTGTGGTTTATGACAAAAAAAACGAGTGAAGTCCTTCACTTTCTTGTATCAAACTGAGCCAGACGAATGAAACCAGCACTGCGCAATGCACTTTATTTGTGACCCAAGTGCTTTGTTATTGTTCTTTCGGCCCAACATTGATTTTCCTCGAAGAAGATGGTACTTACCGAAAGACATAATATTGTAGCGTCACCGCCGAATGATAAATGTAGCTGACCAACTTTCCTACTTCTGGCTGCCCGTGCTCTATTCGAGTCAAGCGCTATAGCGCATATGTCTTTTTTTGCGTTTCAAGGCAGTAATATTGAAATAGAAGGCAAGGAAAATTTCGTTATTGGGCACAGATTTATTCCTAAGCAAAAAGTGATTCTAAATGGCGTCCCGCCGATGAGCCGTCTTCTGCAGCGAGGACAGTGGAAGCAGCACGAGGAAAACACGCGCACGTTTCCCATGCGCTGGCGAGCATCAGGGTCAAAAAGCCACAGGGGTGTGAAAATGTCTAGCTGATAAGAAGGGGGTGAGACCAGCACGAAGGTTTTTTGGGCGGCATAGTGATGGGAAGCGAAATTGGCTGTGCTAGGTGCGACTTTTTTCTCCACGACTCCTGCAGATCCGAGGCCAAGTCGGTTTGAGGGGCCAGCTAAGGTGAGTTGATGACTCGCATTCCACTGCGAGTTGTGTAAGTTTGCTTTCCTGTCTTTATGTTTTGCGCCAGTATTCTTTCTTGTTGTTATGTTTCGCACCGTATGTTCTATTAACCACCAGTCTGTGGGGATTGTTCATTGCAGGCATTTGGTCCTCCTGCGCATGTTGGTGTTTATCGTGCCGGTCCCGAAGGAAGGTTGTGATTTCTGTGAGTCGTGAATTGAAAGTGGTTCTTGTTCCTAGCTTTGCTGGCTCGTGTCCTGTGAAATGCGGCTCACTAACCTCCCTGGGCTGAGGTGGGGCCCTTATCTGGCGCCTAACGTGTTTTTACATGTAGTTGACGTTCCTTTCGTTACATGCAACGTGGATTTTTCATACAGTTCTCATTTTTTGTTGTAGTTTGCTTTCGTACCGCGAGAACCGCATGAGGCACCCGTCATGTCAGCCCTTTTAAAACGTGATTTGATTTGCGCATATTCCAAGTCTCTTGCGTTCCGGCACACTTATAGGTGGTGATGGTGAAAACCCTACGGACCTAAAGTCCAATATAATGTCCGACAAAGTGAAACAGGAGTCGTCCACGCCGGGTACGCCTCGTATCGTCGAGCAGCTCACCGTTCTGCTCGAACGCGAGGTTACACCAGACGACAGTTTTAGCTTACCGCTGACCGTGCCTTTGCGAGGGACACACGGAAAAGAAATCGATCGCAGACCTTTTGCAAGTTGCAAGATTTTCGCAAGCCCTCACAAATAAAACACTTCTGCTACGCGTTGTGCCCGTCGTCCTCTCTGGCTCTGCCACACGTTGGCGTTGTCGCCAGTCTTTTAAAAGTTGGTCCCAATTTGAGTCGCTACAACGCGCTGAATTTTGTCCCGCCGACTACTGCGTTCGCATGAGAGATGAACTTCACAGCCGTACGCAGCTTGAGAATGAAAGCTTCCAAGAATACATACGGTCCTTACAGGAGCTTTCCGAATACGTGGACACTTCGGCATCTGAAGTGTAAAGAGTGACTCAGGCACTTTGGAAGTCACGTCCGCGTTTTCAGGCGCACTTAAGGGGTCGTTAATTCCCTTCATTCGACGTTCTCGCTGAAGCAGCAGGTGATATTCAGGCAGCGATGTTTGGTGGGGCGCAAACACCAACCACCACTGCCACCCGAATCCACTCTCGAGCCGTCCTATGCACGGCATTGTCGGCCCAACACAAAAGCTCCACCGATGACTCCAAGAAAGGCTCTAAACTCATTCAGCAACCAAAATCTGTCTGCTCTATCCACCTTCACATCAATGACCCAGGAACCTGCGACAACACCGGGCGCCGAGTGCAGGAGCCACAAGCAGAAACCCTCAGGTATGCTTCCAGTGTAGATGTCAGGGCCACTACAGCAGCCTGTCGTCAAGCAGACCACCTCCTCGCCACCGGGAAAACCACCAGGGCCGGCAATGGTGAGCGCATGCCAAACGCTGGTCAACATTCTACCCCCCCCCCCCTCCCGGGGTCCTCTCACTTTATATAGGTCCTAGCAAACTTGCAACGGCTCCTCCTTGGGCTAAGCCTCGTATTTAAGAGCAGCAGGTACGTCGCAGAAGCCGCGACACCAGGTGTTTTTGTCTTCACATCATCCAGTGGCCGGGAAGCACAGCCGCAGGAAACCTTTGACAAAGCAACGCACGCCTAAAGCTACCAAGCCGCATCCTTTCGGTTCGCACAACTACTAGATGAACAATCAAATAACTGTCCAGCGAAGTGCTCTCCGCCGGATAACAGCCATGCTCTACTCGACAATACGGTGAGCAATCTTCCATACCCATTCACTCTCCTCTTCGCCCGTGCGAATAAAGCAGAAGTAAAGTCCGAGCTTTTTTAGATACTGGCTCAGCTGTTTCAGTTATCGGGGACTGCATCAAGAATGCGTGTGAGAATAAGGGCTTAGCTTTGCGAAGGATAAACACTACTCTGCGTGTGGCCTCAGTTCATGTCGTACTTCCTATGCTTGCGCCTTTTTTAGTGCCCCGACGTGGTGCTCTAGTGGCTAATGTACTCGGTTGCCGACCCGCTGGTCACGGGATCGAATCCCGGCTGTGGCGGGTGCATTTTGGACGGGAAGAGAATGCTGTAGGCCCGTGTGCTCTCGTTTGGGTGCACGTTAAAGAACCCCAGGTGGTCAAAATTCTGGAAGCCCATCACTACGGCATCTTTAAAAAGCTAATGGTTGTTTCAGGACGTTACACTCTACATATCAATCTATGCAGTTCGTTTAGCAGCACAATCGATAGGCAAAAACTTTACGTTTACTACACCTACCCAAATGTTCATGCCCCGTGATTTTGGGACGCCATTTTATAGCCAAATCGGGAATCAGGATTCATGCCCGTACGAGCACCTAGAATCATGGCACCAGTGCAAAACCACTCACGTTTGTGCCTACTTCGCCACAACCACCATCTTATCTGCTTTCAACGAATGCACACTCTTTCTTTATTACCACAGAGGACTTCTTTTTTTCTTATCGAATCCTTCAAACTGCCATCAGAGCTAGAAGCCGGAATATAAACAGTCCTACAGCCCTTTTTAGCGATGTTCACGGAGGCTCCTGGCCAGGTCATGCTATTGAATCCCAGGATCAACACGAGTGACATCTGCTCTATTCAATCAATCCACGTCCCCTGAGCGTCCGCAAGCGTAAACTGTACGATGCACTCAAATAACCGCCACCGGTACTGTAAGAGCGTCCAACAGTCCTTAGGCTCTTCCAGTTCTTTAGCTCCAAAGAGAACGCCTCTGCGCGGTTGTGCGTTGACTACCAGCGGCTACACGGCGTCAAGGTTCAAGACTCATACCCCTTTTGATCAACCGACGGCGGTATCGAACACCTTGGGGCCGCCAAAATCTTCATTACTCTTCACTCAAGAAAGGCTTCCCGCAGAGTCCGCTAGCCGACTGCGATGCTAAGAAAACAACAATTGCTTGTCACAAGAAACTGTTAGAGTTTTCAATATTACCTTCTAGGCTTAGGCTTAGCAATTCACCAGACGCTTCAGCGCGTCCTGAACATTTCGCTTCGAGCAGCCGAATTTATTCATGCAATAATTTACATGGATGACACGGTAGTCTTTTCGCAAACTTTCTTCGAGCACCTGATCCACTTAACCACTGTAATACAACGAATGCAAGACGCAGCATCCCCATCAACCCGTGGAAAGTCCAATCGGTCTAAAAAAAATCAACCTCTTAGGTTTCATTGTCGAGGAAGGCACAATATGGCTATATGAATGAAAACTTCTGGCTATCTAGGACCTCTCATTTAAACACACACATCCTGGAACGCGTTTTGGGTATGATGGGCTTCTACCACCCCTTTATTTCTCACTGCACCGATCTGGCAAGACCACTTCACCAGCTCCTGCGCATGAATTTTCATTTATCTTGGACGAACATGGAGCAGGCAGCATTCCAGGATCTGTTGGAGGCTATCAATAATAGAGCACGGTTGCGCCTCCCTTACCTGAGTTTATTCTTCACTGTGCAGACCAACGCGAGCAAATACGGCCTCGGAGCAGTTTCGCTACAAGAATATCAAGGCATTCTTTACCTGCTAGCATTTGCGAGCCTCATGCTCTCAGGTGCAGAATGGAACTGCAGCATTACAGAAAAAGAAGGCCTTGATATCGTATTCGCGCTGGAGTAATTCGACATATATCTATATGAAGCTAGATTTACAGTTCGGACCGATAACCTGGCGCTGTCATAACTGTCGAAGCTTCTAAACACACCCGGTCGTCTGGCGCGGTAGGCTCTTTATCTTCAGAAGAATAAATACTGTGTGGAGTGCAATAAAGCACCGGCAACAAAGTGGCTGACGCGCTTTTTTGAGCGCCACTCTCCGGGAAGGTGAATCAGTCGCCGAGGTCCTGGTTGTGACAGTGCCTGAAGATGCCTGGGGAATACTGGTCTCATGACACCAGTTCACGCTCAGAGAAGCAACGAACAGTGCAATTAGTTATGCAGTAGCCTGGGTACTAGCAGCTCTTCCGGGAACACACGGTCCGCAAACACCTATCACAGCTACTCGCAAGCCGATGATGTCATGCTGTTGCGTTACATCCGCTCGCTTGAGATGAAGGATGACGAGTTCCCGGTCGACGTTTTCCTTCCTCGTACTCTGCGCAAAACTTTCTTAGCGTACTTTTATAACACACGCCTCGATTAACACAGGGATGGCAAGAAAACTTTTGAAAAGTTGTGTCGCGTCGCCACTTGACGGCACATGACAAAGGACGTCATAGCAGAAGAATGGCTATTTGGGCTTGTTGGTTTAAATTCATGGTGATAAGGGCTGCAGCGCGAGCACGAATGTGCTAGAAGAAACAGACGAAAGTCGAGGCACGAAAAGCAAAGTGAACACGAGCGCTGACTACTAACTGAAATTTTATTATTCGCAGCACACATAATAATGTATACAACAGGCAACCTTTTAACAGCAAACGTGAGCAACGTGACATATTCTGGCGAATGGTCTGATAAAAAGAAGGTACAATGATAAAATGGCTAACCCTTATCTAAAAGCGCGAACTCTTTGTCATGCAAGGCCACCGAAGGTTGGCTGACGCATCCGTCATTTTTTTTTTCTAATAAAATACGCTTCAGCTATTTCACGAGTTAACTTGTCCATGTGGCGTGCCAGCACACTCACGCTTGGAAATCGAGGCTGGCACCCACAGCTTTTGCAGTGCAAAAAAAGTTTGAACTAATTCCTTTGCATATATCATTCATATGTTCTCCTAACAACGTGCGGTCGTTGTTATATAGGCCAAACTGGGCGGTGCATTAATAAAAGGTTAGGAGAACATATGAATGATATATGAAAAGGAATTAGTTCATACCTTGTTTTGCACTGCAAAAGCTGTGGGTGCCAGCCTCGATTTCCGAGCATGAGTGTGCTGGCACGCCAAATAGACAAGTTAACTCGTGAAATAGCTGAAGCGTATTTTATTAGAAAAAATGGTGACGGATGCGTGAGCCAACCTTCGGTGGCCTTGCATGACAAAGAGTTCGCGCTTTTAGATAAGGGTTAGCCATTTTATCCTTGTACCTTCTTTTAGATGCGGAAGCATCTTATACTCGCGCCTTGTAGTGCGCCGTCCGCGCCGTCCGCACCGCTTCTTGAACATTCGACAGCTGACGCGCGCGCATGCACCGTCGCGCCGTCGCCCACCATCTGTGCCGCGCGCGCTTCTCCTTCGAGAACATTCGACAGCTGACAGCGCATGCGCCGTCGCGCCGTCGCCATCTATGCCGCGCGCGCGCTTCTCCTTTGAAAACATTCAACAGCTGACAGTGCATGCGCCGTCGCGCTGTATATATACTCAAGGTCGGCGCTCGCTCGCTCAGTTTCCGCTCGTCGGTTGGTTTGTACGGCGCGTCGACGTCCAAGGTCGCGGTGAAATGAATTCCAACGAATCCACAAACACAATGATCGACGTCCCTTCGACCAGCGCCGTCCTTTCGCATACGTGTGTACGTGTTCACTCATTTAACACCCCCTCCTACAACCACGTTAACCAATTTAGCCATCGACCCAAGTAAGTCGCACTTTAACACCCCGTTAACCAATTATATGCTCCGCATCCTCCTCAGTGTTCCCCCGAGGGAAGCTGCGGGCAATTTTTTTATCAGACCATTCCCCAGAATATGTCATGTTGCTCACGTTTGCTGTTAAAAGGTTGCCTGTTGTATATAATATTATGTGTGCTGCGAATAATAAAATTTCAGTTGGTAGTCAGCGCTCGTGTTGTCCTCTTTGCTTTTCGTGCCTCGACTTTCGTCTGTTTCTTCTAGCACATTCGTGCTCGCGCTGCAGCCCTTATCACCACGACGTCATAGCATACGTTCGCACTTGCCCTACCTGCCAGACCGCAAAACCAAGCGGAGGAAAGCATCGGGCCTCATGAAAATTGTAGAAAGCCGGTACACATGGGAAATTGTTGCCTGTAGCGTAATGGGCCCGTACCCCAGATCAGCTAAGGAGTGCCGGCACTTGTTAATAGTCACTGACAATTTTTTTTAAATGAGTGGAGCTGCACGAATTGCTCCGGCTAGATTCAAAAGTAATTTGGGATTGTCCGTCGCAGATATTCACTCACTTTGGTTTTACAATGCCGCTAATAACAAATATTGCCACATATTACACAGGCAGAATATTTGCAGACACTTTCAAAGCTCTTGGTGTATTTCACAAAAGAACAACACCTTACCACCCTCAGGCCAACATTACTGAGCGCGTCAACAGAAACCTTTAACAATGTGAGTGACTTTCACTGACTACTACAGGGACTAGGATGCCCGCGTACAGAAAATAGCATTGGCCACGCGAACAGTGAATTGTTCCACTGGCTTTACTCCGTCAGTCATTCTATTAGGTCACGAGCTAAAATTATCCATCGAACATGCCCCATCCTTGACTCCGAATCACTGCACTGCAACTACTTGACGGTGGCGCAAATTCATACGAGTTACTGGAGCGAAACATTGTGGGAAGCAATGTAGACCTAGTAACCTTCCCGCCTGGAACATTGCAATCGATATAACGAGAGAAGGCGACCTCTAGAATTCGCGGTTGGTGATTTGGTGCTCCGCCGCACGCATCCACTCAGTGATGCAGCAAAAAGGTTTGAAACCTTTATAGCACCACGAAGAGATGGTTAGTACGTTATTGCAAAGTAAACTTCTAGGTTGGCGTACCTTCTCAAAAAACAAACGTGGTGGTCGATTAACAGGCCCTGTAAGCATGTGCGACATCAAACCTTACTATGAGTGCCCAGTAGACGGGTAAAACTCATTCCCCCACTATCGTGGACATTGCTGTCGTGCGTATGCGTTTGTCCATCACGATGCGGTGCTTTTTTGTTGTCCGGCTACTGTAATCTCGCCTTCAGCAGAACACAGCGCAGCAACGTTAGTGCCAACCAGCCCATGACAAAGCACGAGGCTGACACCCGTCATGGAGCACCAACACACGCTACGTGTACGGGATGGGGTGTAGTGCCTGACAAACTGTGTATAATAATCAGGGGCTGCTTCTGAGCTTACTCATTTCTTTTTTTGCGTGTGTTCATTATTACATTCAGTAATCTCTAGACTACGACAATCACTGAAGTCTCAATTCTTGTTTGTGTGTGTATGTGTGTGTGTGTGTGTGTGTGTGTGTGTGTGTGTGTGTGTGTGTGTGTGTGTGTGTGTGTTCGTGCGGGTGAGAGGAGGGAGGTGTGTCGGGCTGATGTGCCATTATCTGCAGCACGCACGGTGGAAGCAGGGTGAGGAGAACACCACACATGCATTGACCATGCGTGTGACGATCGTCAACGTCGAAATAAGTCGCATGGGGTGGAACAGTGTCTAGCCAATTAGAATGGGTGTGAGAACAGCTCAGAGGTTTTTTGAGACGCATGGTGATGAGATGCGAGGACAGTCGCACAAGGCGCGAAGTTTTTCCTCCGTGAGTGCTGCATAGCAAAGGAGACGCTGGTTTTAGGCGCTAGCTACGGCGAGTAGATGGCTCGCATTCCACTAAGAGTTGCGTGTGAGTTTGCTTTCTTGCCAATATGCTTTGCACTTGTTTTCCTGTTAGTATATTTCGCGCCTTATGTTTTATTGACTGCCAGTCTGCGGAGATTGTTCATTGCAGGTTTTTCTACTCCTGCTTGCGTTAGTGCTATGTTGTGCTGGTCCGGAAAGCTGGTTGTGATTCTTTTGAGTCATGAATTAGAAGCTGCTCTTGTTCCTAGCGTTGCTGGCTCGTGTCTTGTTAGTCGTGACTCACTAACCCGCCTGTGCGGAGGTGAAGCCTTCAACTGTGAGACATGAGAGCAGCGGAGCAGCATTTTTTGAGCATTTTTGACACTTTCGATAGATGCTACGAACAAGAAAATTCTGCCGACAGTTCAAAAAAGTGCGCCTTTTGCCAAGAAGGGCCTCTTACTCATCTAGCCAAGCCAGTGTCATTCCACTCTTGAAGCGAAGAACAGCGCCAAAGAAATATCATACAGGACCTAATCATCACACTAAATATTGTTATCTTGTGTTTTTCGCTGAAATGCAGACTACTTTTGCGTGGCCAATCGAAAATCAAATGAAATGACTCTATGTATAAGAGCGAAATCAACAAATTACTTTTGATTGCCGATGATAGAGGGATATGGCAGATTGTAGCGTCATAGGTTTGACTTTTTTGTGACCAAAGCACACTGGTTATAACCTGTTGCAGTAGACCTAACCATAATTTCAGCTTCAAAAAACTGCGTTGTTTGTACCTTTTGAAGTGGAGTTAGATCTTTTCGAAAAACAACGAACACCAAATGTAAGGGAGCACCTTTCCTACGCTTAGAGGTATGTGTTGTGAGCCTCAGTACATGATAATTAACCATTGAGTAAGTTGGGGGAGTTTAATTTTATGACTTATGGGGCAGCATTTTTCTATGTACGTGAATAGAAATGCGTGAATAAGAATTGTGTAATTGCTGAATAAAAAAACCCTATAAATATTTTCATTCACGTGAATTCGCAACCTTATTAGAGACCAAGAAAGAGCAGATTATTCACATTTATTGCTCTTTATTAACCTTGCTCTGGCTAATCGTGGCCTAGCAAGTACCAGCCAAGCTCTTTCACATTTGCCATAGTTCACGCTGTTATCACGCTTTCTGTCAACGCAGTCGGATTTGCAACATTGAACACAATGTAGCCCATATGTCATCTTACCTCCTCTACCAGTGGTGCAGGTGAACCAGAACCAAGCCAAGCAGACAGACCAGAGAATCCGGTCGATGAAGGCAACCAACATCTGCTTAGTCTCACTGGCCACTACTCCATTGTCGTTCCACTTGAGCTTCATGAACACGCAACTCAGCCCACAGGACAGTGCAATGCACCACAAGAAAATCTGCATAATCTGCGTATACAAACCAAACAGAAATTACGTAGGCGAGCGTGTACAACACAGAAAACTCAATTTTAAATACCGTTATAGTAAATAAAGCATGTAGTTTATTTGCACAGGTACAAAACATCCATTTTCACCACAGTTTCAACAGAGAAATTTTGTGAACACCTTGTCAATAAAGGCTTTGGATACACAGACTGGACCTTTCAATTTTATTCCTTTATTTAATATAAGCGCAACAGCCTTTTGACTATCCTGTGTAACGCTGTCCTTCCGTGTCTCCATGCCAACGCCCCGCACCATGCTCCCCTCGCTGGAAGTGTTCGATAGGTGTGAAGTAGGCCACGCCTTCCTTCGCAGTGCGCGGTGACGTTACTCTCTCCTGCGCCTGCCGCCTTCACACCGCGTGTCTTCTCTCTCTTGCTTCATCCTCTACACCACTCACAACCTTTGAGCGCACAGCGAGTGAACACTCTTTCGGCTCGTTTGATAAAGAGGACGCTGGAAAGCGAAGCTCCTTCGCCCACTGATGGATGCGGCTAAATGAATTGGCCTAACCCGGTCATCGCCGGCGTTGTGAAAGTTAGCAGAGCCGATCGCATTCGCGAATGGTGATGTCGCGCCTGCAACACCGAAAAGGCGAGAGCCAGGAAAGCCGAACCCAAGCTTTGGCAGTGGAAGACCAACGACACTGATGAGTTGCGAGTTAAGCAAGCCGATCACGTTCGAGAATTGAGACCGTGCGTGGGTAACACCGACGATACGCGAGCCAAGAAAGCAAAGCAAAAGCCCCGACAGCGGAAGGCCAACGCCGGCAATTTCTCTATGTCCCCATCGTCAGCAACGTCTCGATAGCACCACGCGTCTTCAGCTGAAGCACCCACCCGCAAGTGCCGGGCCCAGCCTGCCGATCCAAAGGCGACCCGGAAGAACGATCCGGAACCTCTAAATGACGCTTCTGCTCCAAGTGCCTTGCCGTGCGCGTCAATAACGATGCGATCATCACCCTGTACCTCACTCCCTACCTGCCGATGGAAGAGGTTCAGCGATGTCTGGGCGAAACGCTAACTGATTAGGGTCATTAGGTGGGTCGATAAGGCGGGTCAACGCTCGCCTTTTATAGTCGCCGGAGACTTCAACGTTGACGTCAACGGAAGAGGAAAAGAATGGCTTGTCGATAGCCTGCGTGACGTGCACTCGCTAAAGTATGTGTCGTCAAAACGGAAACTACCCACCATGGTAACGAGAACGTGCGTCGATCCGGTGTGTGTGAACTTCGACGTCGAATGTCGAATATCTGCAATCACCTCTCAATAACCAATCACAAGGCCGTGGTAGTCAAAGCGAAACGCGTGCCAGCTCCGGGCCTGTGCCCGTGTGCACTCTGAAGAAACGACAGGACCTACGCCATCCATCATTTCAAACAAATCTTCCATTGCCAACCGCAGCATCCGCGCTACCGCCGTTCAACCCATGACGCCAACCGGGCGCAATGCTGCTGCTTTGTATCCAATCAGGGTTCCCTTTCAAAAGATGTCTTTAACTTTTTTAATGTTGCGTAACGATTTAAAACTTCCCGTGACAATGATCTTGAAATGCCACCACCGCTTATGCCAAGGTCGGCTTAGATGCGGACATTTCGTTTTAGTTACGTTTTCATCAGGCGTGTTTCGTAAAAATAGCATGTGATAAGGACCAACGAATGTGTACGTCATGATATAATAAATTGCTCCAAGTATTCCTAGAGAGTAGGTTTGCACTGGATCTTTTGTGTAACGAGTTTGATTATGCGAAAAATTACAACTAAAGAAAAACAAGAAGGCTGGCGTAGCTTCCACTCATGGTGCAATGAATAAAGGATATCAGAGCTGAACAGTTTCTAGCTGATCCTGGCCATACCAATTGATGCTAAGTAATGCCAAGCGATGCTAAGTTATGCGAAGTGATGCTAAATGATGGTAAGTTATATAAAGTATTTCCAAGTAATGCCTATGTCCAGTGGAGCCCAGGACAGTCGCCTCTCGACGTTTCAGCCAGTAAAACTAAGAAGGGCTGAAAAATAAATTTAGAGCCGACGAAGCAGACGCTACGATGTCGTGGCGTCTTATTCATCTCGCTCGCCTTTATTCTAGGTGCAAGGCTTTCTCATCGACAGAGCGAACATTCTTCGGTATCCTCATGTCTGCGTTTGGTGCACCGACACCACGCGTCACCTTTACACAATGCAAAAAAGTTCTTGCGCAGTTGGCCATCATTGCTCGATTCTTCGTATGAATTCTATTCTGCCATAATGCCCTTCAAGAGCATTTAAATTAAAAAATTGCTGCATTTGAACCGTTCAGCTCGATGCCTAAACCATTATATCCAAAGAGTTTACTAAAATTAACTAGAGGGGTCTTTGGCGCTGCGATTGTTCAGTGACCATGGAAATTATGCATATGGCATGGTTTTGCCTGGTCTTCGTGCTTTCGGGTGGCGAATCGCACTTGTGGCTTTGTTGATTGCTGGTTTTTGGTTTTATTTTGAATGAAAAAACAAACCGTTTCAAAATTGATGAACTGATTTGAAGTGGTGATTATAAAAGGTGAACGTGATGAAGCGTAACTGGCGAAGTTTGCTGATTGTCGTTTTGGGACAAAAATGCTTCAAGGGGCCCTAAAACACATTTTTGAGTAACCATGAAACAAATTTACCGGAAGAGCTGGCTGCCTCAACAATGCATAGCCGCAAGAATTGCAAGAATTCGTCCAGTACAAGCGAAGATAGAAAGATTTGTCACACCCTGCAATCGCATTGTTTCTTCTCTCGTCCCGACGAAAGCACTGAAAGCTAAAAGCAGGGAGATATGGCAGGGGCAAACAAAATAAGTCACGTGCGTCTCGTGACATTAAGCCCTTTCTACTTTTTTTCTTTGAATACGCAGCTTTTTCAGTGTGATCGCGCACCACGCGTGAACAAGTGACGGCATCCCAAGGTGATCTCTGTAACGACTGAGCGCGCCATCTTCAAATTAGCCAATGACTGATAGATGGGTATTTTACGAGTGATATTGGGGCGTCTTCTGTCATTAGTCGAGAGAAGAAAAAGCACTTTTAAACTGACTGTGATAATTTATTGTGAATTCCAGGCCACGTGCTGCATTACAACAATTAGCTCGCATGTTCACGGGAGCCTACAATACCGATCGGCGTTGTTTTCTGACCACGTTCAAAAAGTGTTGCAGGGTCCTTTTAAAGCCGCCCGTAGCTAGAAGGAGCGTAAAGTACACTTCAAAACATGACGCCTATTTACGGACAGAAAAGCGGACATGTAGTCTAGGAAAATAAACACCCTCTATGCCTTCGCGAACATCATGGATAAAGCACACATTTAACAATCAAAGGCTTCACGACTTCATGAATATGATAGATACAGCACACGTCTATCAATGATGCTTCCCTGAATAGTGGAAAAAACGAGTGTCTCCTCCGTGAAAAAAAAACTTAGGCGAAAGTAATTGCTTACAATACAGATTACCTCCAGAAAGTCACACAGTATGGCCGTCACATACCACTACCACACTCAATGCCACGACGAGTTCTGCACGGCTATTATTCTACAAAACTGTATTTTTCCCTAACGATAGTTTAGGCGGGCATCACGGTAAGAGAAACCATGCGACCATGGTGGGCGCACCACCATCGTCATTCATTCGTCGGCAGTCACTACTCTAACCACTACCCTGACTTCGGACTGCCCTCCTTAACGGCTAAGCTTAACGTCAACGACGCACGCTTGAAACGGTACCCAGCTGGGGCTGCTTTTTATTCTGGTCTACATCTTCGAGTTGAGTGCACAACTTCTCATTTATTCGCAGTTTGGGTTGCAGCTCGCGCCCTAATGATCTGTGTCATGTAGTACCTACGCATTATCTCAGATTAGGGCACTTCTAGTTAAGTCGAGGCCACGAAACGCCGTGCTTCTTTGTCGATGTTACGTACCAGCTTTCATCCCAGCGCCACGTGGGTGTGATTCGAATAACTTGATTTGTCGCAGCTTGTATGGTGCGTGATTTTCCGAGGCGGAGTGCGCAATTATAGCAAAAAATACAGGTTTTACGGAAATCGCGCGTTATTTTGTTTGTCGTGTTTAGATCTCATGCTTGACATTTTCATTTCGCTCTAATGACTTGTCCACTGCAGTTGCATAAGTCTATGCCAATAGTATTCGGGCTTGTTCGCACCATAGTAGAGCCGTTTAATGTGTGCGTGTATTTTTATGCTAACGGCGTAAATGACCTTCTGTTTACGGTGCCGTAATGCCACTGCACCGAAAGACGAGGCGATATCTAGCGCGAAAATCTTGGCGCGCTGTAGCATACACGCGTGTTCTCCCCATCGAGCCGAAGTTCATCTCTTTCGCGTTGTCTAATAAAAGGTGGCCGATGGCAAGTAGCATCGAGGTGCGAACAGACAGAGAGAACTTCTAAAGGAATCTAAAGCGGCATGCTAATTCTTCCAGAAAGCTAGAAACAACGATTCGTAAAACGCGTTGTAAAGAAAGAATAAAAAAATCTGCACTTCGTCTGCCATGGTGGTATTGTGCTTATGGTGGTCGGCTGCAGACCGCGCATTTGATGGTGACCTAGGCGTGTTTTGATGGAGGGGAAATGATTGAGGCCCATGTATTGTGCCTTGTCAGTGCACAATAAAGATGACCTAATAGTGAACATTTCCGGAGGCCTTAATCACGGCGTCCTTCATAATGATATTGCTGTTTTGGGTCGTAAAAGCGCAGGAATTATATTTAAAATCTGTTGATCCCCGACGCTGTTATGACCAAACGTTCTGTGTAGAACAATGGTAGGATTTTCAGTATAGGAAGAATATCATCGATATTTGGGATTTTTTATAGATAGATATCATTTAGTGAAATATAATTGTTCGTATCAGATGATTATCAGGCAGTTTTTTCTGTTGGCAAAAAATAATTTGATATGTGAACGGTTTGAAATAACTTTTACAGCAGGTAAAAAAAAGTTGCAAAAAGTAGGTTGGTTTTCGAACATGTTTGCTTGTAATTTTACCATTGAGGTGGTCCTAGTAACAAAACTTGGTAAATAATACATTTAATAGTAACCTTCATTGGTTACTGGCTGAGAAAAAGATCAAGTTGCTTTTTATTTTAGGAGATCAAAGTATTTTTTATGTGGTTGCCTCACGCTGTGTTTGGCTGTGTTTATGCATTGTAGCACTGTGTCCTAGTGGTAAACACTAGATGCAAATGCAATAGGAACATTCAAATAACATATTTTCGTCCGTGCTTACATGAATAGTTTGTTAACTATTATTAGCCCGAGTAAGTGAGAGATCCAAACTGTACTAGGGTGCAATAAACCACATGCAGCTATTTGCTAACAGTTTGAGTAGTGTGCTTATGCAAAACTGGTAAGTGACGCCGATGCATGCAACAATCGAATTACCTGTACAACAAGATTTCAAAGTGGCAAGACAACCACAATTAAAAAACTGATCTATTGATATAATAAAAAAGGTTATAGTTTTGTCAGGAACCAACACTACTGTACTGAAGTGACAATGCATGTGCAGTAGTTGCAGCAAAGTTTAGACGCACGCATGAAAAAAAAAAACACGAATACAGTGCTAACTACTGAGGTATAATAAAGCCTGTGCATATTATATGGCTGCTGTTATATGCAGTTAAAAATTTGGTGAAAGATTTGAAAGGTGAAAAATATTCAAACAGTATTAGGGCAGTTATCATGAACGCAGTCTATTCTTCGTAAGGTGAAGCTTATAAAGAACGATAGTTATAGCGCGAGAACAAAACGACGACACAGAGACAAGAAGGACACGAAAGACTGGTTGTCTCTGTGTCGTCGTTTTGTTCTCGCGCTATAACTATCGTCATGCCATAGCAACTAGCCCAAGCTGCCACACTTCTAAGTTCATAAAGAAGTTGTGTTGATTCTATTAATCTGTTTAAAGATTGCGGAGTGAAAGCTACTATCTTTAATGTCACTCCTACCTTGAAAGAAGAAATTTGACACCTATTGCTGGTAATGAAGTATAATCAATTCACTGTTTCAGTTGGAAGCAAGAGCTGATACCTCAATACTGTGAAAAAATAGAATCACTCCTACTTTTTCAATTGGAAACATTTAAGTCTATTGTTTCTCAATGCAACGTACATTGCAATGTCAAGTGACTGTTTTCAGAAACTAAGGTTGCTTGCGGAGGGCTACATTGCAGTTCAGTACCATGACTGCTGGGCACCGTTCAAATTCAGACATTGTTTTAGGGTTTACAGCTGTGCTGCATTTGCTTAGACCTATTATTCAACTCTGAACTGATAAAAAAACTAGCCAGGCTGCCTTTACAAGCATTTTTATTAGATATTTAGCTAAAAATATTTTTTCATAAGTGAAAAAGCAGCAGTCATGCCTTTCTACAAAATGTTCATTATGCCATGAAAAATAGGTTCACTGCTGAAAGCAGGCCACGTGTTACACAATAAGGGGAATAGCAAGGTACTTCCAGTCGTAGCAGTGCCAAGGTAATAACTCCACGTGGGTAAACTTTCACCCAGACATTTTTAGGCCTAATACGGCTTTTACATTATTACGCAGTGTTGTTGCACCACTAATGCATTAATTAGGAACCTAAAGGCTGTGGACGAAGTGATTGCTTAGCAGATCGCAGTTTCAGTAGGTGCTCTCTTTTTTCACCTAATTTTAAGTGAACTTCGCGATTATCACATCCGTGTCCGTCGGTGATGGACGTGGACCCCCACGGACGTCCGCCAGTTACGGCGGCGTCGGCGGTGGCCGCATCCAGGAAGCGTACGGGACTCTACAGCGACTACGACAGCGAGGGCACTCTTGGTTACTCAATGAGCAGCGAAGAGCCTTCTGACGACGACAATTTTAAGCTGGTGCTGAGCCGTAAAGCGAAGAGGCGGAACGTCAGAACATCTTCGTCATCGGGTACGTTGAATGACAGAGTGCCAAGGAGACCCGTGACAAACACTATCCTTTTTGTCCCTGAGGTACCGGACGGTAACATGAAGCGCCTCAACAGGCAATCTGTTTCGGTGATGCTGGAAGGACTCGTGCCAAACGAGATCACAGACATCAGAGTGAACACGCGTAAGAACGTATTGGCCATCGACGTTTTGCATGCTGCGGCACTTAATGTACTGCGCAACGTCAACGAGTTGGGGGGAATGAAAGTTCGCTCCTACATTCCTGTGAGCTCTAACGTCGTCACTGGAGTCATCTACGATGTGGATACTGCCATTCCCAGCTCCGACTTCGATGTTCTGGTCAAACCGGTAAATGAAGCCAGCGTCATCGCAAAAGTTGTCCGTTTGGGAAACTCACGCTGCTTGAAGATCATGTTCAAGGGCGACACTCTTCCTTCACACGTAAAGGTGGGCCATTTTCGGCATTCAGTGCGACCTTTCATACCGAAGCCCTTACAGTGTTATAAGTGCATGAAGATGGGCCACGTGAGAAGCGTATGCGAAAATAGGACTGTGTGTCCTCGTTGCGCGGAAGCCCATTCTGTGGATGACTGCGAAGCAACTACCCTCAAATGCTCGAATTGTCATGGGTCACATGAAGCTTTGTCAAAACAATGCCCCAAAATCCAAAGAGAAATAGCGGTATTGAAACAAATGGTCAGAGACAATTCGTCGCATCGAGAGGCTGCCAGGACCGTCCGAAAGAGGCGTCACCGTCGCCGCAGTTCATCAAAGAATGCCGCAGACGCTGCATCGAAAGCACCACTCCACCACCCTTCTCTTCCACCGCCCTTACCTCCCAGACCTAAGGCGGCCAGCGCGGTCAACAAACCAACGAGCAGCACTGTTGCAGATGAATCAGTTTGGCCTTCATTGCCGAAATCACAGCCACCTGCAAATCCCAAGCGCACATCGACAGTCACATCACTCCAGCCAGCCGCTGACAAGCTGCCTGAGGAGGACACAGAAGTCATCAGAATGTTCCGAACACTGCTGGATGCCATGCGAAAGCTGTGCAGCAGCCTGAAGTCTCCACTCGCTCAGCGTGCACTACAAGTACTGGATGCTCTAAGTCCAGTATTTGCAAGTCTCGAGTAGCAACCATGGCTCGACCAATTTTCTCCTTCCGCAACGAGGTCCGACAAGCGTCGATAATGCAGTGGAACGCGAGAGGCCTGAGATCCCGCATCTCTTCGTTCCGTCAGTATATATTCATGAATCGTATTCCTATGATAATTATATGTGAACCAAATGATGCAACAACCTCCTAAACTATCAGGGTATGAATCTTTCGTTTCTTCAACGTGCGAGGAACGCAGCAAGGTGGTTGTTTACATTCGCACAGATTTCACATATGTGCATCATGCAGTTCAACCGCATGATGACAATCAATATGTCTGCTTACGTGTTAACAAGGAAAAAGTGTCATTCACACTCATTGGTGTCTACATATCACCATCCGGACGATTTGAACAAGAGCGACTACGAGACATACTGACAACAACTACGGGCCCGTGGGTTATAACTGGAGACTTCAACGCACATCACTTAATCTGGGGTAGTTCGACGATCAACGCTAAAGGAAGAAACCTCGTGTCATTCGCTTCCAAGCATGACCTATGTTTCTTAAATGATGGCAGTCCTACATACCTGCGGGGCCTTACGTACAGCAGTTGCCTCGATTTGACTCTGGTATCCAGAAACTTCCGGTCGCAAGTGCACTGGTTTTCAGACATCGAAACGCATGGGAGTGACCACATTCCAACTTATATGCGAATAATGGGTCTTAATAACTCCTTTCCTAAGACCACAATACGAAGAATTGATTGGTCCAAGTTTCAGCGACTCATGGAAAATACATGCCGTGAAGACCCTGACCAGAACTTGGAGGATGTCATCAAAGAGGCAATGAGGGAAGCTTCCTGTCTCCTCCCGTTCACCGGCAAGCGCTCAGATTTCGACGTTGAACTGGAAAAACTGTGCGCGCTTCGCCGAAGGGCGGAAAGAAGATACAGGCGGACGAAAGCAATATGCGACTTGAGGCTGGCACGACGCATACAGAAAAAAGTCCAACGACGTTTAGACAAACTTGCACAGGAACGCTGGAAATCATTCTGCGAATCATTGGATCCCCGAAAGCCGTTGTCACGCATCTGGAGCACCATTCGTGGCCTGCGCTCGGCTCCCCAACAAAGACATCCTTTCATGGCTTTAGCCCTACATTCAGGCCACACCCAACTTGAAGTGGCAAATGAGTTTTGTACGCGAATCGACCGGTGTGTCCGCCTTGTCTGCTGGCACCATTAGGAGTGTTATCCCTGAACCCCGCATCTACGAAATGGACAATCTTTTCACTATAGAAGAACTTGACGCATCTTTGGCGGCTTCCCGACGATCATCTTCACCAGGACCCGATGGCATCACCTACGCCGCTCTAGCCAACCTTCAACAGGAGGCAAGGGGACAGTTGTTAAGCTATTACAACCACTCATGGCTGGCGGGCAATGTTCCCCAGGATTGGAAGATAAGTCGACTTGTGCCACTACTCAAAGCAGGAAAGTCACCATTTGATTTGACATCATTTCGCCCTGTTGCCCTCGCAAGTTGCGTAGGAAAAGTCATGGAAAGGATGATACTTACACGCCTAGAATGGTACCTTGAGCGCTACAACGTATACCCAAACTGCATGACGGGTTTTCGGCGAGGTAGGTCATCTCTTGACAACGTGATTGATCTCACAACATTTATCCAGCAACAGAAGAGCCTCAAGCGCATACCACTGGCACTCTTCCTCGACGTCAAAGGGGCTTATGATAACGTAACACATAAAGCCATCCTAGACTCGTTGGAAGCTGTTGGAATCGGTGGTCGGATGTTCCAATGGATCCAGGATTATTTGACAAGAAGGTCCTTTTTTGTACAAACCTCAGATGGACCTACCACCAATTACTATATCTCCCGTGGCGTCCCTCAGGGCGCCGTATTAAGTCCCACTTTATTTAACCTCGTGATGGTAGGACTTCGTGAAATTTTGCCAAGTACCATCCTCATATCCATATAAGCTGACGATATTTGTCTATGGACTTCGGCTGTAACTCGTCTACAAGTACGTGCAAGAGTCCAGCAGGCTGCCACCTTGACATGCTCATATCTCCGCAAGCAAGGTCTTTCCGTCTCAACGGAGAAATGTGCATTGGTTGCGTTTACCCGCAGAGCCATGACACAATACCCCGTTACCATCAATGGACAAAATATTCCATACCAGAAGAACCATCGCTTCCTGGGTGTGATTATTGACAGGGACCTTTCGTGGAGTGCCCACTGCAATTACCTGAAGAGAAGGCTGACTTCCATTGTCCATATAATGCGGTTCCTCTGCGGAAAATCTTGGGGCGCATCGATAAGGTCAATGATGCAGCTATACAGAGCACTGTTTCTGGGATTTTTGCGCTACAGCTTGCCGTTACTGGCAAGTACGTGCAAGACGAACATCCGCACTCTCGAAAGTCTGCAAGGACAAGCACTACGCGTGTGCTTAGGATTGCCGCGATGCACCTCAACCTACGGGGCAATTATGATCGCAAGAGAGCATCCAATTCGAACATACATCACCACTGACAATTTGAGAGCCCACATAAGACACCTCTGCCGAGTTCCTGGTCACCATGTTGCAGTGTTGCCACTTCAAAGACCACACGCGATCTTTTCAAAGATTATTTCTGCCCATAGAGAATGCCTCCCTTTTGGCTTCACTCCAGCAACAAGACCAGCGTCACCCCCGTGGTGCCTACAACAACCACAGGTGTGCCTCACTATTCCGGGAATAACGAACAAGAGCCATCATTCAACAGTGGTCCTACGACAGGTGACATTGTCGCTACTCAACAAAAAATACGGCCAGAGGACCCACATTTACACCGATGGATCGGTCTCGGCTGACAGCTCCACAGGTGCTGTTGTCATCCCGGCGTACCAGGTCACTATAAAGCTCAAACTGTCGCATAGGACAACATCCACAGCAGCGGAGCTTGCCGCCTTACGTGCTGCTATACTTTATATCGCGGAAGCCCGACCTCAAAAATGGGCTGTGTTCTGTGACTCCAAGGCATCCCTTCAGAGCTTACAATCAGCTTTACGACAGCGGGAGCATCAACAGCTAGTGAATGAAATAAGAGAAGTGATTCACGAAGTTTTATCGAAAGGACATGACTTGGTGTTCCAGTGGTTACCGGGACATTGTGGTATTGTCGGTAATGACCTTGCTGATAATGCTGCCCGATCCGCCCACGCGGACGCCCAGACAACCCCAATTCCATTGTCGAGAACCGACGCTGCAAGGGGCCTTCACTCGTTCGCTAACAACATGTCGGAAACTTGGCTGAGTGACCCCAGTGTCAGGAACCGCCGCCTACACAAATTGGACCCATCGAAAAAGCTTCAAGTTCCATCGGACCTCTCCCGCCAGGATGCAACTTTACTGTGCCGCCTGTGGTTAGGAGTAGCTTTTACAAAGGCGTACTCCTTTCGCATAGGAATGGCGGATAGCTCCCGATGTGATTCGTGCGACACTGACGAGACAATAGAACATCTACTGTGTTCATGTGAACGTTTTGCGAGCGAACGCAATTTGCTACGCGAAACGTTGCAGACACTAGACAGTAGACCTCTTTCCGAAGAGAAGATACTTGGCTCATGGCTCTACGCGTCGCTGGCCAGCAAAGCGACGCGGGCACTGCTAAGTTTTCTGAAGACGACCGGACTACGCGACCGCTTATAAGCGTGCAATGGACAAGGTCCCACCAACATACACGTTGCCCTTCACTTCTCTCTCTCTTCTCCTTTAATCCCCTCACCCCTTCCCCCAGTGCAGGGTAGCAAACCGGACGTGCGTCTGGTTGACCTCCCTGCCTTTCATTTCTTCTCTTCCTCCTCCTCCTCCTAAAGGCTGTACCAAACTGTTTGTGTTTAGAGTGGTCTCTTCTGCTTTCTTTCAATCAAACAGCATTTAGGACAAAATCTGCTATAAGCACATCGAGGCATGTAAACTAATCGGCCAGCTTGCTATTTTTAAACAAGAAATCTCAAGCATGTCATAATTGTCATAGTGAACTGTGGGGTCATTGTCCTAAACAAGGCAGGTGCATTGTACAGCAGCTGCAGTGTAACTTTCTTAATTTCTGCTTTATAATTTGGAGCTATTTTTCTCGCGCTGTTGTGGTGGCTAGTCTGCTAAAAAGGCTGTTCAAGTGGAAAGTGGTTCTGGCTAATGTTTTATTGTAAATTGTTTAGCAGAGTGAATGGCAGTGCAACTGTACCAAATCGATGGCTTGAAGAGGGAAAGAAAGGAAGCTTAACTACTGCTACTCTTTAACTTGCGATTATTGGCCTCATTTATTGCAACTGTCTATGTGTAGAACAGCAACAAATCCCTTGGTTGCAGATTAGGAAGCTTTTGTTCAACGCAATTCATAGTTATCAGGGCTAACATTGCTACAGGTGAATAAACCTACTCTATGCCCTCACGGTCTCTATGGCTCAGTTGTGCACATCTTAAGGCATGAGCTGTATTCATTGTTACTTTTGAATCTTTTTTTGTTTTTATCTTTGCCTGATTGAAGCATGCCTATCAAATTAACATCTCGCCAGTCCAAGTTGTAAAGATAGCTTTACACCACGATATGGACGTGGAGAAGGATGTGCTGTTGAAATTTAATAAAAGTAGTCTAGTGATTTTATTTTGAATCCGATGTTGGCACAAATATAGTGTGAACTAGCCTATCATCATCAACAGCCTGACTACGCCCACTGCAGAGCAGAGGCCTCTCCCAGGTTCTGTCAATCATCCCAGTCTTGTGCTTTCTGCTTACAAGTTATAGGGGCAAACTTTTCGATTTCATCAGCCCACCTAACTTTCTGCCTCCCCTTCGTGCATTTACCTTTTCTGGGAATCCAGTAGCTTTCCCTAATCACCAGTGGATACCCTGCCTACGTGCCTGGCGAATCTCCATTTCTTCCTTGATTTCAACTCTTAGCCCGGGTTTATTCCTTGACCCACTCTGCTTTTTCTTGTCTCTCAAGGGGATACACCTATTGTTCTCCTTTCCATCCCTTACTGTGTTCTTCTTAATTTACGCTGAACCCTCTTTGCAAGCCTCCAGGTTCCTGCTTTGTAGGTAAGTGCCGGTAAGATACAGCTGCTATATGCCTTCTTCTGGAGGGTTAGTGGCAGATGACCATTGATAATTTAGGAATGCTTGCCAAATGCCATCAATGCCATCTTTATTCTTGTAGTTATTTCACTCTCATGGTTTGGCTCCTCGATCAAGGCCTGTTCTAAATGCATAATTCTTTACAACTTTCACCATCTCTCCACCTATCGCGAAGGGCCGTTTTCTGCCGAGACTGTTGCACATTAGTTTAGTTTTGTGCGTATCAATTTTCAGGCCTACTCTTCTGCTTTCCGTGTCCAGTTCAGTTATCATGAGCATATATGTTGACGATTTTATTTTATATTGAAACAGTACGGTAAGTCTGCGTCTCGCACCACCTCTGAAGTGGTTCTTGCTGCGGTAGATAAGGTTTTTAATACACCAGTATGTGTACTAAACGGTGAAAAGTTGCATGGCTGTTCCATTATTGCAACAATTCTAAGACTATGTTATGCTTTTTAATGCAATGATATTCTGAGGTGAAAGCACTGGAGAATGTTTTAGACTTCCAACTCCCTTTCACATTATTGCGTCATCGAAAGCGCATGCTATGTTGTGCTTGGCTGCCTTGTACAAGTCTGCATTCATTACCTACATTTGAGTTGCTTATCTAACATTCATTCTCTATAAGTGCCTATTGGTCCTCGTCAATAAAAGGATAATAAAGCAGAAAATTGGAGTGTTAACTAGTCATTATGGCGAAAATGTGGCAGACAAAAATACAGTAATAATAAAGGGGAGGCCTGTGTGCACATGTTGGCGCTAATAACAATACTGGATGTTTTACTAGTACAAAAACGTTTACCTAAATAAGACAATTTATGGTGGAGCTTCAACACTTGATACAATGGAAGCAAATCAGATGGCTAAAGTTGCTGTTTCATTCATTCAGCTGAGGTGCATTCATGCTGAGGTGCCCACTACCGAGATGACAATGGCTGTTGCAAAATATGTGCCACCCGGTGGTCTTGCTTTGGAAGATATGTCAAAATTTTTTAACAAACACTTGAAATAAAAAGCACATTGCAAAAACAAAACAAAAAACTGAACCAGGAAATGCATATGTGCACACAAAATCTCTTTGGGCTGGGTATTTTGCAGTCATGTGTCATATTTTACGTGCATGTCATAGGTCTAATAGAGGACTTTAAATGCTTCCTTATTATGGCTTGGTGACACATGGAACAATTGCTCACTCGTGTCAATTACGCAAAATTATGAACTTGCATATTTAGCTATACTATAGTTCAGTGATTACATGCAGGTTGCATTGCCGGCTTTTTATTTAAATGCTGTGGTTCACTGGATTGCCTGCACCCAACAACTGAAGATATTTATTTAGTCTGGGTATTAGACCACATTACTGAGAGTTGGCTCCATAGCCTGCTGGGTTCATTGCTTCTCTGTTGACCTCAAAGATGCTGGTTTGATTCTCATTGTAATGGTTCCAGTTTGGTGAAGGTGAAATTCAACAGGTTCATGTACTGTTTACTGTCACTGTACATAAAAATTACCCCTGTCGGTCGAAATTATTTGAACCCCTTCTTCATGGCATCTTATGGTTACAGTCACTTTGATACAATAAACCCTACGAACCACACCCATTGCCTTTGCGTTTGCGGATGAATTGGTTCTACTGCCTGGGCTGTCCCAATATCTAGCTAGCAGCTGTATTAAAATGAGTTGACTGCTGATTTTAAGTGATGTCAATGATTTTAGAATAATGATTTGCCTAAAATAACAATATAGAGCACACCTTCGTTGAATGGCATGATTTATTGAAGCAGTAAGCGAGGCCAGCATGTTAGGAAGGCACAGGACCAATTGCTCAGGCTTCTCATCTTCACTTTTATATTCCAAAATGAATATTTTTCTCGTGTAGCACTCATGTGTTCGTGGATGACTGTTGACGAATTCGGCTTTTATTTTGAGGTTTTTAATATGCAAAACAGTTTCGATGCAGGGAACCAGGTAAACAAAGATTTATTAGTATTTGGTATGGAGTGTGTGTCACATGGCAGTAATAAGCGGAGTGGCTTCAAAATATATGAACCATCGTGAGACAGCACAGATAAACACAACACAAAAGAACAAACAGTTAGTCTATTGTATACCAGTAACAGCGCTTCAGTCAAGTAAAACTGTCTTGTGTTACAAAATCACTTACAGCACTGCAATACTCTCACAGATCACGAATGAATGCGAAAACAAAGAGAAAGGGAAAAACAAAAAGCACTAAGTTCGAACAGAATCACATATTATTGTGACGAGAAGCATGATTATTTTTCGTCCATGTCAGTGAGTTTTCAACCAGCAGTAAAGGAAATGCAATAATGCCATATCACACTCCAAAAAAGCGTTTTTTTTTTCTCTAGTTTGGGGTAACTGGGATTCTGGTGAAGATTGCCCTTGAGAGTGCGTCATGTAGCTTGAGTTACGTAGGCGGAAAGCTGGTGGAAATACATATTTAAAAGATATTTCTCGAGTTTAAAAACTATTCCCTCTAGTAACTTCACCTATATTTATCAAGCACATAGGGCTTTAACATTAAATATTGTGCATATTTTTAGTCCCACCACCAAAGCAAGCTTTTTAGGCTGAACAGGGAGCTTTTTTAAAAAAAAATTGAAATTCCCAAGTTTTCAGACTATCTGCTATACAATCAGAGAGTCCATTGTTTTTAATTTGTAGCATGCCAAACAGGCCACCAGCACATATTTCATTTGTGTCCTTAGAATTTGCCATGTTCGCGGCAAAAAATTCCACACTTGGTAAATTTATCCAATATTGCTCGTGAAAAAGCCCTCGAAGAATTGATCTGCACAAATAAGTCATCATTTTACAGATATATCGATTCATTACCTTGCCGGAATCGCATTTATTGAGTGCATTTCAAAACGTCCTTTGAAAAAAATTGTTGTTTTACGCCTTCTAACTCCGTCGACGCCAAACTACCAATTCTCATAAATATGGACGAAAACTTTTGGCAATTGAATTAAATCACCAGGACGAGTTTGGCACTTCCAGAATCATGCTGATAATTCTTTCGTCATATTCATGATGGTCGGAAAAATGCTGGGTGATCTGGCATAAAATGACCATAATCTTTCTGTTGTGTAATACGTTGAATTACTCTTTTGCGTTTTTTGGCTCTACTAATATTGTTAGCGAATATTTTGGTGCATTTACAAAGTTGTGTGTGCTTTCAGTTATTTAATTTGGTGTAATATGTAGTAGTCTTTCTGTGTGGTCTTTATTTTCGTGCTGCAACACAGTGCCTCTAAATTGGCCTGTTAGGACTCTAGAATAGAATAAAATGAATCGTGCTCGTGCTATTATTTGCTCTGTACTCACTTTGTGAGATTCTGCTTACAAAACGTTTTTCCCCTTTTCCAGAAAAAACCGTGTGCACAAAAATATTACAATAGTAAAAAATACAGGTGCTATAGGTATCTGAAATTTATGATATTCCTTCCTCATATCACCAATTCCAGATATATAGACGCCGAAATAATAAAACAATTTTCTGACAATTTCGTTCTCACAGTACCGAATGTTTGGGCTGTATTTTGTTTTATTATCATAAGAAAATGAAATTTGATTTCACTGAGCACGAAAATTCAATTCTCCTGGTTGGTTTCAAAACATTGATTTCACTTAATGTATTTTTTAGCATGTGTAGGTGCAGTCTAAAGTTCCCAGGCAACGCTTCCACAAATAAAGTTGTAATAGTGGCCTGGGAAACTTTGAATGACCCTGTACTTGCAGAAGATAAATTTGCTTATTTCGTATGCCTAATGTAGAATCTAATAAAAACAAGTTTGCTATTTATGGGCATGTATTCATGATAATGTGTGCGAAATGGCCCGACGGAGCCGCTGTCGTTCTGAAGCACCCTTTACATGATTTCCTCATTGCGAAGCTCTCCATGAAAACTGAACGGGCTGTACGTTTCATGTGTTTTTCCTGATCTCTTCCTATACTATTTTCTTTTTACGAAAGTGGTTGGCAGCATGTTACCTACGCCTTCTTACGTAATCAGGCAAAATATTTTTGTGGTGTACGAATGCTAGAAAAATCCATGTGCTGCCCATAATTCGCATGCTCGCTAAAGTGCCGTGCGTTGTAGCTCCTATAAACACTAGCGCCACAGCTTCCTCCAGTGTACATTTAGGAAACTGTATTATTATACCACCACGCCGTTCAGTGTAAACCACGTCTCACTGAACATGAATAACCACGGGCTGACTGAAAACAAGGTTAAGTACCATGTGGGTGGCTCACCTTAGATATCTTGGTCTGGCCGTATTGCTCAACGACGGTAAATGTCATGCATCCTGAGAAGAAGCAGACAGCGTGGTAGAATGGAAGTACGTAGTATTGTGATGTTGTGTCAATTATGGTTCTGTAAGAGAGATAAAATTTTCGTAGATCAATTGCCCAAGTTGAGACCTCTGAAGGACGGGGTGAATTAACCAACCCTGCTTTGCAATACAGTGGTAAATATTGGGCCGGCCAAGACTTCAGCGGAGGCGAACACCCCGTCCGAGAGCAGCCAATTTACTATGACTCACCGTTCGACAAAAAACTGACTCAGAACGTGCACCAAACTCAAAGACAGAAGGGACAATTTAATTTGTATAAATGAATTCATGTCTTTCAATGTGTATATTCGTTGCAACGAGAGTCTATCAGAAGAGTTTGTAAACGTTTTTTTTTTTGTTTTTCGTACATTGACATGCCATCTTCTATCTTTTTAGCGTCCGTAAGTGCCATGGTAAGATCCAAAGGAAGGTAGGTCCCACGATCACCTAAATTGATGTGGGACAATACATTTTCAACAATATCGACCTTACATGTTGTGCTTGAGAGGGCTTTAACTGCACCATCACGGTATATATGAAGAATACCTTCAGAGCAAGTGTTTTTTTTTAATGTGGCTGGTGTCGATGGTACATTGCATTAACATTTCCCTCATGTAGTCACGTCCTAGAAGCTTGCCTTTTCAGCCGTCCTGGTCAGGCAGTGCACTCTGAGCAAAATGAAGCCGAAATGGAAGCAAATTACTGGTTGCACTCCCTGATGAAGTTTTGTGTACGGCGCCCAGGTGAAGTAAAACATTTATTCCAAATAACTACGAAGTTTAGAGAAGCCCTGAAATGAGTGGTTTTTACACCAGTCAGAAAAGTTTTACTGGTAAGTACGGGAGTAAACTTTTCGATCTATAAAAAAATAATGAATGCGTTTATTTTGTCACACTGTGCACCAGGGAATGTCTAATTAGCGTAGAAGTGCACTACATTGTTCAGAAGTAGGGTAGAGTGGGGTAAATTGTGACAAAGTATATAAAATAGTGATTATTCTTTGTTAGTATTTTACTAAGTATATATATGTATACTTACAGACGTGAACGCAGAAACTTTCCTTAAGTTATAAAGTATGTGCCGCATAAACAGAAACATGCTGCCACCGTTAGAATGCGCGTTTTAAGAATAGACCGTGTACCAAATATGTGATTCCGCTCCAACAAGGGGAGAAAAGGAAAGAAAGCGTGGGACAAAAATAGAGAGTATTGCAAATTTGCATCACTTCAGGTTTTGCAACAAAAGCACCTCAAGTTCAATCCGTGGTTCCCCTACACAGTGTTCATGAGCCCATTCTTTGCACTGCACGCAATGAAACCAGACAGAACCCACCGCTGTGTTGCTCCAAAACACCTAGCAGATCAAACACCCCGGTATTTCTTTGTGATAATGGTGCCTTTAGTTGAATTTTGGCACTTCTTTAGAGTTTTCAAAATTTTATGCCTACATATGGTTTGACGCATCTTCATCTCTTTTTCGCGTTTTGATGCATAACTGCACTGGCATTTTGTGGCTTTCATTGTCGTCCGCCAGGCTTTGTGAGGCAAGAAATTGCGAATTTGCTATCGCTTTTTATTTGCGAAATCGCCTTATTAATGAGGTATTATTAAACCTCCACACCAAGACGTGTTTGTGAACTGCTTGACTAGGAAATTTGTTTGACTTTCGTTCATGCTCCTTTTGAGAGTATCCTTAGGAATGCGAAATAGCCTCAATGTCCTGTCCTGAACAGCAGTCGGTATGTTTTAATGTTGTTTTCTTTCCATGAACCTATATATATATATATATATATATATATATATATATATATATATATATATATATATATATATAAATTTTTGTACGTGCTAACCATTCCAAACAGAAAATATTGTTTATGATCATCATGAGTAAGTGGTTCACTTAACACATTTTTGTCACGTTTGGCACCTCCCACATGCCCGAATCGAAAAAAAAGCCGCCTGAAAAAGCCACCTGCAACTCGAGTAAATTCGTCACACAGTAGTGGGGGAAAGTAAAATCTAGGTTCTTTTCGATGTCGTAGAAACCAGCTCTCACCACTCGGCGCCCGAGACACACCACCCAAGGTGGTATTTAGCAAAGGGGGAGGCAAAACGAGCTGCGGCTATTCGAAAAGCTGCAATTCACTTGGTGGTCGTTTAAAGATGAAGAAAAAATAATGGAGAAGTTCTAGTAGGCTGAGAAAAACTTATATTTACACACTCTACAAAAGTTACAAAAAAAGAATATTTTCAAACACTTAAAAAAAAGAAAACACTTTTAAATGAACCGTCTTCTGTAGGGCGACCCTACAAGATTCGGCAGAACCGATGGTGCCTAACACTTCAAGCCTGGTTCAGAACACTTAGCGGAACTTCGGAGCCTCTTCTTAATTTTCTTATCCCCTCGGTGCTCCGCCCTTACACAACTCCGGGCGAATCGTCACCTGCTTGACCACTGATAAGACAGTAAACTTCGTCGATCGAAAACCAGCCCCGCGGGCGCGACCCCGAGGGCGCGACCCTAGCCTGCGCGAATATGCACAAAACGTTCGCGAAGTATTGGAACACGCACGCTGACTGCTGCTTGCTGCTCGAATAGGCACCTTATTGTAATCTCTGTCACAGTTCTTTTTCGTTTATTCGTTAAACAAAAATACAGGTGTATTTGTACCAGGTTCTTTGTTTGCTTTGTTTGCTTTTGTTGAGAGCAGGCGTTGTCTGATGGCGTATTCGCATCAGAGTTTACGAGCATTTTGAAAGTGGCAGCGGGTTCAGTTAGCAGAATTCTAGCGCTCGCACAACCTTCACGTGTTTCTTTCGAAGCGTCAGATTCTGACTCGGAACACTCCCGACCACTCCGACTTCGACGGCAAAACGTAACGAGATCTAGCCAGGAAGACGGGTAACGTGACACAGAGATTACCGGCAGGTTACAGCGCAAGTTGCAGAGGACATTGCCGGAAGCCTCAATACTTCGTGCACGTGCACGGGTCTCGCTCGTGGCGTTTATAAGCGTATCCGTGGTGAGTTCATAACTTCTTTGCCATAAATCCACCATGTCAAAAAAAAAAAAATTCAGGCTGAGAAGATGGGGGAAACAGCAATGCTGTTGTTATAGCAGCTAGCAGCTTGGGCGATGTCTACCACGATCGCCAGATTAATCAGCTGTAGTCAAAAGACTGTCGCTGCGAAGATACGTACCGTATATGGCCATTTTAGGGTTCCTCAATGAGCGCACCCCTCCGCCACCACGGGCAAACGCATAAAAGAACCATAGGCCACTTAACCCCTTCCCCCCCCAGATTAGAAAGTACTGACACTCCTTTAACAACGCCACCTCACTCTCGCCGCGCCGTCAACCTTCTTTTTCACCCCTTCTTTTGTGGAGCCTGCGCATCTGCAGCACCGAGTGGCTGAGACACATGCTACTCGCCAGTCAGGTGACCCTGACGTCACGTGACAGGCGCGCCAGCAAGCTTAGCGCACCTTTCATTCACCACGCACGCCATGAACCCTACAGGTTCCGCGCTCCGAACGTGCTTCAGATTTTAACTCTGAGCTTCATTCTTCGTGGCAATGCATGGCTTTGCACCTTTCGTGCAGCAGCAGGTCAAAGAAAGGAGTAAATGTATTTTATATTGATTTTTAATTGATTTGTGGCGTTTAACGTCCCAAAACAACCATATGATTATGAGAGACGCCGTAGTGGAGGGCTTCGGAAATTTAGACCACCTGGGGTTCTTTAACATGCACCCAAATCTGAGTATTTTATATTTCTCGAGACGAAAAAGTGCGTAACGCATGAGGCAGTGTATTGAAAACATTAGGATAAAGAACTTCGCTCCTTTCAAGCACGTCGTTCTTTACAAGGTACTTGTTAGCACTTTTGCTGTATATCTCAATTAAGCTCATACTGGTCATCGCATAACCACACTGTCCGTTGAGTGAAGTAAGGAGTACAAATAAGCATGAGTATAGCTTTTTCTGAGTGAGTCACTACGCTATGCTGCTTTCTCTGTACCCTGACAAAGCTATCTTGTGTTTTCGTGCATGCGTTAGTTATCAAAATAAGCAATTTATAAGACAAAGTGTATACCTCCTAACTGGTAATTGTGAACGCATTTATGTGTGTGTACGTGTGCGCCTCCATGTGTGTGCGCTTGTGTTTGTGCGCACGTATGTGCTTGTGTGCGCACGGGTTCACCTGTTTTTGTTTGCGATTCTGTATGAAGTGTGTGTGTGTTGTGTGTGTGTGTGTGTGTTTATGGGAGTACGTGTGCTTGTATGTCTGTATTCACGCCTGTATGTGCACACACGTATGTCTGCGTCTGTGCATGTCAGAGTGTGCGTGCGCTTGTGTATGTCTATGTTCGCGCATGCGTATGTGCAAGAGCGCCTGCGTGCGCTTGTGTTTGTGTTTGCGTGCTAGCTCGCGCGTGCGTGTACGCACGTATTTTGTGTCTATATATGCGCCAGCGTGTGCGTTCCTTGCGTTCCTTAACTATTATTATAAGGCTCCAAAGTATTGGATGCTTTTGTACTGGCAGTCAGCTTTTTTGTATTTTATTTGAAGACACTGAGTTACTCCTTGTGTTCTACTCCTTCCATGTCCTGTATTTTTTTCTGGTGTTGCGCTGTAAGAAAGTTCACGAGGGATCGCTTTATTTCCACTCTGGCTTTTTGGTAACATGACATGAATTTTCACATAGGTCTTAGTAAAAAAGTGTGTTCAGTCCACGTAATTCGGTGAATTGTTTGTAGACATATCACATTTTATTTGGGCGAGAATTTTCGAGCTCATCACGACAACAATAAGTGAAAAAAATTTGGTGTGCACTTTCATCATTATCATCATCAGCCTGACTACGCCCACTAAAGGGCAGAGGCCTGTCTCATGATCCGCCAATAAACCCGGTCTTGTGTTTTTCGTTGCCACGTTATACCTGCGAACGTTTTATTGTCATCAGCGCAACTAAATTTACGTGAATTTTTCTTTTAGTGCATTTCCTTTCTCTGGGAACCCAGTCAGTTGCGCCAAATGACCAGCAGTTATCCTGCCTACGTGCAACGGGCCCGGCCCATGTTCATTTCTTTTTGATTTCGACGATGACATCCTTAACCCTGGTTTTTCCCCTGACCCACTCTGCTCTATTTTTGTCTCTTAAGGTTATACACCTATTATTTTGCTTTCCATTGCTGACTGTGTAATTCTCAATTACTAACCCTCTTTGCAAGCTTCCAAGTTTCAGCTCCTTAGGTATGTATCGGCAAGTAGAAGCTCTTATAAAGGGTGTCTCTGTTAACTGGCTGCACCAATTTAAAAAAAGCCGCCAGCGTTAATAAATAAAATATAGTGCATAATGATACAATGTAATAGCCCATTGTATTTATAGACAATTTCGTTTATAAACATGAGTTATTTCAGATCTAATTGTAAGAAAACTGTTGTAATCGTTGAAGCATCAAAGAGACAGTTGCAATGAAGCACGTGGGACATCAAACTGCACTATTCTCAATGACCTGTATTTTGCGTAATCTGTTTTTCTGAATGCTAAACGGTCACCAGGAAACATGAAAAGTACCACGTGACAGCGCTTCAACCCGCATTGTAAAGCAGCGCCCCCGAAGAAGTTCATTGAAAACGATTGTTTTTCTGATAACAGATCCGAAGAGACAGCGCAAATACTTGAATGTGATATAAAAGCAGGATGAGTATATGCGGCTTATCAGCGATTCATTCCTCTCAGTTGAACGTCGTGTTACTTACCCGCCTCTTATGACTTACTAATCCACTGGATTTCATTAGATATGTGAAGTTTAACGTTTCAAAACCGAGACGCTGTAGTGAAGGGCTCCTGATATTTTGACTACCTGGGGTTCTTTATCGTGCACCCAAGTCTGAGCACATGGGCCTACAGCGTCTCCGCTTCCGTCAGAAATGCAGCCACCACAGCTGGGATTCGATCCCGCAACCTGCGGGTCAGCCGCCGAGTACCTTAGCTATTAGACCACCGCGCCGGGGTACTGATCCATTGTATACGAATGGCTTTCGACATCATAGTCGAAGCACTACTTATGGCATGGACGAAACCTGAAAAGCAACGAAACAGACGATAAATACTTTTAAATTTCAATTCGGTAGAATGATAAGTGGACGAAGGAATAAACAATCGTGACCGTGTTCGTGTTTCATTTGTCACGTGCGCCAAGCCCGAAGCAGAAAGTCGCGTTTGCTGTTGAAGGGGCAGTTACTGCTACTTGGTCTGCACGGACAATTCTTTTTCTTTTGCAATGAAGCCGGTCACTACAGAAGTGGGTTTTAGAAGTCCGCCTAAATGTTTGAAATATGTTTTTCTTCGTCCTTGACACTATGCCCTATTCTAATGATGAGAAGGCGGGCATAATCCTTGCCTTGGGAGCCACATAACGCAACACAAGAAAGGCCGCGATGATTTATCGCTCATCGAAGTGCGTCCGTAGACCTAACGCATCAGTAATCATGAGAATATATGAAAACCTGCAAAAAAAAAACAGGCTGTTTCACAAAAGAGAGGCTGACAACTCCATCTTTGAGACACAACCTACTTTCCGATCTTCCGGCATTGCCGGCAGCAAACCCTTGGGTTAGCGTGCGAGACGTGGCCACCCATGCACCCATTTGATGATGACTGATGTCTGAAGCTTAACGTCCCAAAACCACCACATGATAATCAGAGACGCCATAGTGGAGGGCTCCGGAAATTTTGACCTCCTAGGGTTCTTTATAGTGCACGTAAATCTGAGCACACGGGTTACAACATTTTCACCGGCATCAAAAATGCAGCCGCCATTGCCGGGATTCACCCATTTCAAAGTCGTCAGTTTTTCGGGTATTGAATAACTCGGATTTGAATTCATACCACCTTATCCTGCACCAGAGCTTAGAAGAGAGAAAATTGCAGAATTGCCTAGATTCCTTGAACTGGCTTTTCGCAAAATGTGACGGGTCTCCGAAGTTCCTTTGTCAAGTAATCTGGACAGACCAAGATAATTTTTGCGGAAACACCCAAGCAAATCGGCATACTTTCCACTGCTGGATTGGCTGCGATCCACACTGGGTAAAGCGCCACTCGCCACCAGTACCAGTGGTATTTTAATGTTTATTGCGGAACTTATGCCGGGGCCTGGAGGTATATTCGGACCTATCTTCTTCGATTTCACGCTGGATGGACAGTGTTACGAAGATAAAATCCTTAAAGAAGCAGCGGATTGACTTTGCAGTAAATTCCTCTATCATCTTTTTCACTCTTGTAGTACCAGAAATATGGGGCGCCAGCACATAGCAGCAACCACACAAAAAACTGGTTGGATGTGACTTTTCATGAACAGTGAGTGGAAAGCAAAGGAATTGTCCACTGGCCGGCTAGGTAACCTGATTTCCCTCCACTTGATTTATTTTTGTGGGGATACATGAAAAATCGTGCGTACATGAGCGAGACGAAGACGCTAGATGACCTGAAGGCCACAATACCAGATGTATGCAGCAGAATTTCTCCGTTGGTCATCGAAAAAGCAACTGAGGATGTTGTAAAGCCGGCTCAGTACAGAGAAGCTGCAGAAAGAGACATATTTTAACACGTTCTGTAAGTGATCTCGAGTGATTATTGGTGCTTGCGAATGCACCAGTAATAAAGCAACAATAATATCTCACTTTTTTCGTTTTTTTTGCGCAAACTTCGTGATTGCCAGATTGGAAATTTATGGCGTGCTTGTTTTGGTTTTATTTGTTTTTCTAAATGCCTGAGTTTCGCGGCAGATAATTAAAAAATTCAAGCCATATAATAATTGGGTTTTCCTTCTAAGCGAGGTTATGACGAAAGATATAGCTGCACAAGCACAGTTTCATTGCGGTGCTAGTAGAACCAATATTTTGAAATACTGTACGTCTGTTTTGTTGCCTTGAAGGTTTTGTCCGGGGTACAAGCAGTGTTTCGAACATTCTGTTGGAAGACATTCTTATCAAGTGGATCAGTAAGTCTTAAGAGGCGGGTTAGAAAGGCGACGTATAACCAACGCCTCCTTCATTTCTTTCAATGCCAGTGCCAAAGAGCACTGTTCAACCGTTGCCGTCTGTCCGCCTTAGTTCAGAGAGTGGTCGTGATGCTGCGACACCACAGTAGGGGTAGAGCTTCTTGCATCACACTTACTTCCGAGCGGTTTTCCAAGGAAACGCGATAGAGGTTTGTCCGTCTCCAATATCATGCGTCTGTCGGATTTGTTCTTTCATGCTCCTACTTTGTGACTGGAAGTAATGCTGCCGCCACCTCACAGCTCTAGTTATGCAGAGGCGTCACCGTGACGCGTCCCCATTGGTTGCCCGCATAGCGCCAAGAACGGCGACGCGCTATCTGAAAACACCGTATCACTTGCAGAGCGAGCGCTACCGCCAACATTGTGATAACGAGCAATGCAAGACCCCTCGCCACAGATTTGTAGAAAACTTTGCAAAAAAATGCTTAATATTATTCTCGTAGTGAGACACTGCATAAAGGACTCTCTTCCCCATGACCACAAAGCACGGGTGAAGGCTAGGTCATGGGCGAGAGCAGGAGAGGGCTAGAGAAGATGATGGTGAACAGCAGCATCGGGCACATCTGGCTGGAATCAATAAAACAGAGGAGTCGCTGGTATATCTGAGAGAAATAAATCGCTGATGAGCTGCGTAGCTTGCTCCTGCTTCAATATAACAGTCAAGGGGATGCGCTGTCTATTCGGATGTGCGATCGGCAAATGATTTGCTTTCATAAGTTTCTTCGGGGGCACTGCTTTACGATGCGGTTGGAAGCGCTGTCACGTGGTGCTTTTTATATTTCGCGGAGATCAATTTATCATTCAGAAAGACTGAGCACGGAAATCATACTTCGCTTAAAACAGCGCAGTTTAATGCTCCACGTTTTTTACTTCAACTGTCTCATTCACGCTTCAATGATTAGTACAGTAGCTTTAGAATTATATGTTCAAATAATTCACGTACCTAAAAGTAATTAGCAGAAAAATTACTATCAGCGATCTCACTGTACGAGAAATCACATGCAAAAGGGTTTTTTTTTCGTAAAGCCAGCGGCTTTTCTTAAATCGTCCTGCTGGTCGACTGGGAAACCCAGTCCACCTTTCTATTGAAGGTTAGTGGCAGATTACTATTCATGATTTGAGAATTAATTCCGAGTGTGACCTACCTCATCTTTATTCGTCTCATTATTTGACTCGCATGGGTCGGCTCCGCGGTTACTACCTGTCCTAAGTAAACATATTCCCTTACAACGCACAACATGTCTCCACTTATCGCAAAAGGGCTGTTTTCTGCCGAGACTGTTGTACATTTTTTTTTTATTTTGGTGTATACTAATTTTCACATTTTTTCTGCTTTCCGTGTCCTTTTTTTACTCATGAGGTGTTATTCATCTCCAGAGTTACTCATCAAGGCAATGCCATCAGTGAATCGCCGGTTACCAAGATACTCTCAATTATCTCTTATCCAAAACTGTTCGCAATCTAGGCCCCTGAAAACCTCCTGTGAACATGCGGTGAACAACATTGGATATATCTTGTCTCACTGCCTTACAAGCTTCTTCGTAGTGAGTCTGTAGCTTACTTTATGGAGAGCTATACAGTGACTGTTGATGCACTGTAGACTTACTCAGTATGTTTATGTAGGGTTCACCGATTCCTTGATTTCGTAATGCCTGCATTACTGGTGATGTCCCGACTGAGTGAAACGCCTTCTCGTATTCAATGAAAGCTATATATAAGGGTTCCTTGTATTCCGCGCATTTTCTATTACCTGATTGATAGTATGAATGTTGTCTCTTGGGGAGTAGCTTGTATGAAATTGGTCTTTTGGTTGCTAGAACTCTAAAGTTGCCTCAGTGCTAATATATGTTACATTTGTAAATAGTTTGTAGAGAACGAACAGTAAGATGATCAACCTTTGGTTTTCAAGTTCACACATTGACTGTTGGATCCGGAGTACCACAGGGTTCAATTTTATGTATGTTTCAAATTAACGACATTGTAAAATATGTTCCCTTTTCCGTTGATGTGACACTGTTCGTGGATGATTATGTGTTACTTACTAGATTAAGAAGTATTGCTGAGCAGGTTTCGTTCAATGATGCTTTTTGTGCTGTTGAAGAGTGGGGTGAAAATGGGATATGAAAAATAATTTCACACAAGACTACTTGTATGTCGGTATCAAATAAGAAAGCGCCATAACGTTTACATGTAAAATAAAAAAAGAAAGAAGTTAAATGAGCTAGTCAGGTAAAATATCCCGGTGTTACAATAACTTCGAACCTAACCTGGAACAAGCATTTTGAAAATATTTGTAGTTCTCCCGACCGTAAGATGGGTGCTCTGCGGCAAAAGCTAAGATATGCCATGCTTTAAACAAAGCCGATGATTTGCGAAACAGTAGTGCGTCCAACACTAGAATATGCCAGTAGTATCTGGAACCCATACAGCCAGAAGCTTGTTGATGAGCTGGAACGTATCCAGCAAATGGCAGCCAAATTTATTTAATCGGGCTACCAGACAATGCAATCAATCACGACGCTACTTCAAAGGGTCAATGTTCAGAAGCTGTCGGAGCACAGACAAATCGCACGCTTTAAGTTTCTTTATCGATTGTATAATACCACATTAAACATTGATCCAACTTTGTAATTGTACCCTCCAGCTCGAGTGTCACCGCGAACAAATCATTCGTATGGCATTTTGCCAAGTGCCACGAGGATGGATGTATTCAAGTTTCCTTGTTTGCCTCACATGATCGTTGACTGTAACAAGCTTGATTCCAGTGTATTTATTGATAGCGAGTCAGCTGAAGTTTTCTAGCGACGTTGGGAACAAATTAATACATAGCAGTGTATAGCTTGCTTTCCCACCTCTGTAACAGCCTGCGAGGGCTAACAGTATTGTAAATAAAAATATAAATAAAATAATTATAAAATAAAATCTTCCACAGAACAAAACACCGAATAAAAATTTCACTGCATGTGGCAAAACCATCTTAATTACCAACAAAACACCAGTTCAGTTAATACAGCTGAACGACAGTCCAAACGCGAGTGAGTTGCAGAGTGGTGAAGAATGTTTGGTTTCACTAAACGATGCTGCTGGAGTCGTATAGAGTGCCAAAGGTCAGCTCGCTGAGGCGAAGGAACGCTGGCTTGTGATGAGGAGTGAACGCTGGCGGCTAGCGATGCGTCGAGAAACCCGACCAGAACGTAATAGCTTTGGCTTTAGGACGTGAAGAGGCTGGTAATGAGTGAACGCTGGCTGCTGGCGACGCGTCGATAAACCAGAGTCAACATGGCCTGGCAGCTGGCCCTACAGCTCAGGCCCCATAGCCCAACGGCTGTTGCTCGCCCGTCGGCACCGCAGTCTGCAGGCTCTGGACAGGAGTTTAGAACCGGATGGTTACGGTCCCCTCGAGCGTGAACGGGACGGCGTGTGGCCCCAGACGGCTCAAGTCTTCGAGGCTCGGGTCCAACACCCGACGGCCCTTCTTCAGTGCCCGGTCGGGTGACAACCTTCTCGTAAAAATGTCGTGTTGGAACTCCCTTTGCTCTTTTCGGCTTGGGCTTCCTCTCTCGAACCATGGCTCACTTTACCCGTCTTAATGGGCGATGTTGCAGCATCGTGGAGCCCAGCCATTAGATCATGGAACCTCTGTGGTGACTTCGCGTTGGGCCACTTGCACGTCCATCCCCACGCCACGTGTCTCCATGCTCGATGCTACTTCGACATCGTCGTTCTCGTTAGCGCAGAAGCTCGTGTGCACTCCATAAGGTCTTGCTCTTCGTGACATGCACTTTTCAAAGGCGCAGACTCCACTCATCGCACCTTCTCATCAAAAGATACCTTTTATATAAGATGCCCAGTTTTTCTAACACAATTTCTCCGCCATCTTTCAGCAGGGCCATTGTTAGCTTATCCACACCAGCAACTATGTTTCTTTTTATTCCTTCTAAGGCTTTTCTTACTTCCCCTGTTGTTGATGGTAAGATGTCGAATTCCTCTGGGCTATTATTTCTTCCTTGGATATTATCCTTTTTGTTTCGGCTTCTGTACAGCTCTCTGTAGAACTCTACTTCCACTGCAAATATGCTATCTATATTGGTTATGACATTGTCTTCCTTGTCTGTTATTCCATTAATCTGACTTTTGACTATGCACAAGTTTGCCTTCGTAGATATTTAGACTTCTGCCGCTTTTTGCAGCCTGCTCATTCCTCTCCATGTTGTACCTTCTTATTTCGACTACCTTATGCCTCTTGATTAACTTCGAAAGCTCCACTAGCTGTATTTGTCGGTGTCATTTGATGTAAACTTTATTCACTTAGATTATAGTGGTCAACATGCCTCCGCATTACGGACAGCCGAAGCGTAGACGGGGTAAGCCACTCAGTCACTAATTGGTACTATTTTTGAAAAGTCCTTGCGCTTGTATATATAGAAACGCAATGAAGAGTATATGAGCCACAGCGTTTACTTGAAGCGAACGTTTGTCCAGGTGTTTTAATGCTTGAGAACCTTGTATAACACGTCAAGGAGCGGAATCAACAAGTGGGCTCATTAATTTTATTGCGGATACAACGAGCCAGCGGAGGGTTCAGCGTGTCGTGCACGCCGCGCCGGCCAGGAGGGTGTAAAAAACTCCCAAGTGTTTCCCCGAGGGTGAACATGGTTAATAAGTGCGAATGCACGGGGTGAGGCTATGAGGGGGAGTAAAGTTACAATTCGTTGGCATTCGCCAGTGAGTTAAGGTAAACTCCCCCGTGTGATCGAATTGCGGTTCACCGAAGGGAGCCAGCCGCGGGTCTTGCGCATCCATGTCGTCGCATCGGTGTTCGCCCGACCGTCTTCCGAACTCGTTCCAAAGAACCCGCAACGCGTTCAACCTGTTGGTCTCGTTCCTCACGCCGGAAATGCAGCTCAGGTTGTTATCGAACCACAGCCGGTCACACACGGCGCAGCTTTGACCGAAGCTGCGATCCACAAAGTCACGTTTGAAACGCGCGTCCGGGCGAGCAAAGTCCAGGGCTCGCACCCTCTCCCGCGCGGCACGTTCACTGGCTCGAACGGCTTCGGGAAAGTCCACTCGCCGTTGACGATTGCGAGCGGCGTCTTGACGCCGGCCTTCATCACCCTTCTCCGCCTGACGCTTGCGTTGTTGTTCCGCTTCTTGGGCCGCGTTCGCGGCTCGATGCTGACGCCTCATCTCGGCCTTGCGAGCGCGCAGTTCACCATCCGCTGTACGCTTCGCCCGCTTGTCCTCGGCCTCGCGAGTGCGAAGTTCGGCATCCTCTGCACGCTTCGCCCGCTTGTGCTCGGCCTCGCGAGCGCGCAGTTCGGCATCCACTGCACGCTTCGCCCGCTTGCACTCGGCCTCGCGAGCACGCAGTTCGGCATCCACTGCACGCTTCGCCCGCTTACGTTCGGTCTCACGAGCCCTTCGCAGCGCCGCCTTGTCTTCCAACGTCGGCGAAACCACCGCGGTACCGTCAACTCCAACATGTCAGACAGCAATCAAGCATGCTTGAGTGAATTAGCAGTTTGACATAGTAAACATACCGACCTGCGGCGCGCCGGGCTATCGAAGTGGTTATGCCTCTGAGAAAAACGCTTGTGATCTGGGAGCCACCTTCAAACCACTAAAATTACCCTGCCGTTCTCAGGGCCTGAAGAGCTGCTGTTCCACGCAAATAATTCAAGGTGACAGTCAAGACATACATTTCCTACTCACATTTCGAATCTGAGGGCCTTGCTACAAACACATCGTAAGGAGAAGCGTGAAAAATTCCATGTGGTAGGTGGACACCTGAGCCCGGTGCTGTTCCTCAAATTTTCCTGAATATTCCTGCACACGTGTCTAAACCAGCAGCATTAAAGCGCAAAAGGAAACCACCAAAACTTAGAGAAACCGCGAATTTCGAGGGCCGTGTGTCGGCAAGTGATGGCGATATGTCGGATGTTAACATAAAGAACAGCGATGTTGACAAAATTACTGGTGTCCCCTCTGATCCTGAGTAATGTCAAGAGGTAGCAACTTGGTTCCCTGCATTACAATATCGAACAATGTTCAATCCTGCAATGCCGCGCTTATCCAGGAAGAAGATTTTTTGTATTATTTTTCGAATTCACTCTTTGTGCTGCGCTGAAGGCTTCAAAGCCAAGTCAGCCAGAGGGTAGCGCTGCCGAACCGAGTGATCACTTGTCTGCTCTATAAAATATCGAGCCCTTCTGCTGATATGTTGATGTCAAAGGTGAACACACTGCCTCTGCCGACGTCATCGGGCCTTAAAGAAATATATTAAGAAGAAAATGCCTTGCAAATTCGGGTTCAAAGAGGTTTCCCTCAGCAGCAGCGGTTGTTGTGCTGGAGGAAGGCTGGTCATCAGTTAGTCCACTTGATTGGTAGAACCTTTTAAAGGCTGTGTTTTTATCTTCCGATTGTCGTTCATCACGTTTTCTCCAAAACTGTCACCTTAATAACCATCTTTTTTAGTTTTTAGTAGACGAGCGTAAGTTTTTGTAAAACTTCGTTGGTTTTGTGAATTTCTCCTTTTTTTCTTCTATTCAGCTCGCCGATTCTTCCTTGTGTTCTAGCATGGTGGGTATGAGTCTTCTCCGGGACTGCCCGAAAGTGCTCCTCAACACGTTCCGGATCTTGAGGGCTGATGTTCCGTTCGAAATTGAAGGGAATGAGCTCCTATGACAGCCGGTGCATATCTTCAGGTGATCAACATAACTGAGAAAAGTTGATACCATCTGCAAGCTCGTGAGTTTCAGCTGGCTTCGAAAACCACGTTCGCTGTATGCTCAGGAGGGAACAAGCTTCCCCCTTCAACTGAGGACAAATGTGAAGTCTTTTGTTAACACCACTGTGTTGCAGATTTCGAGAATACCTTTATTTTGAACAACTTCGAAAAAAAAAACATAACTTCTTATTGTATGAGCTTCACATGCCTGAATTGGAATTTCCTACGGTCTTGCACTGCACACAACCAAGTTGCTACCTCTGGACATAACTTTGGATCGGAGGGGACGACAGTAGCTTCGTCAACATCGCTGTACTCCAGTTTAACGTCAGACACACCGCCACCTATTGCCGACAAACGGCCCTTGAAATTCTGGTTTCTTCTAGTTTTGAGGGTTTCCTTTTGCGCTTTAAGACCACTGATTTAGACAAGTGTGCAGGAATATTCAGAAGAATTTGAAGAATAGCGCCTGGATTAAGGGCCAACGTACTGCGTGGAATTTTGACGTTTGCGCCTACTATGTGCTCGCAGCAATTGATTAGGTCCTCGGATTCAAAATGTAGGACTTAACTATCACCTGGAAGGCTTCTCGAGGAATAGCAGCTGCCTAGACTTTGATAACTGCAAGACCAGTGGAGCTTGAAGACGTGCCGCTGATCGCAAGTGTTTTCCACCGAGGCATAGTTACTTCGACAGCCAGGCACGCTATAGGTCGGCATATTTACAACACCTTACTGCTAATCCACTCAACCATGCTTGAGCGTCTTATATCACGTGCGGAATACAATCTGCGAAAGAGCCTTTCCAATTGAAAGTTATTCAAATACTGGCTGTATGCCATCTATTGCACTGCGTTTTATATATAATAAATATTTCTTCCATAACTTTTAAAGCTCTTCTCTAAACTCCTCGGCTAATTTAAGATACAATCAAAGAAGTTTGTGTATGAAAAGCATCTTCACAAAAAATTATACCATTTATGTCAGTTGTGCCAGCTGTGAGGCTTGCAAGCTCTTTGATATGAAGCACAGCACGATTGTGGCGCTAATTCGCGCAAGACTGCTCGTGTAGCCTGTCTATTTTTCCTTAGCTGTTCAAAAAAAGCATAACTGTTTTTATTTATTTATTTATTTATTTATTTAGCAATACTGCTAGCCCCAACATGGGGCCATAGCAGAGTGGGTATACATAGTACAACAAAATCAACAGTACAATACTGCAGTCAACACAGAACAAAGCACTTCAAACAACATAAAAAATGTTTCACGAAGAAAAAAAAAACACTAGTCAGATATAAATTTTTCAAATGCCTCGATACTGTCTGTTTCAATAATTTTGCTGTCAAGCTCATTCCATTCTTTGGCAGTGCGCGGAAAAAAGGAATACCTGAAAGTATTATTATTGGGCTGGAAAGGAACGACAGTGTGTTTATGACGTTGTCTGGTAGAGTAACCGGAAGAGAACTTTAAGTATTCACGTGTGTTACTATTTATTCGACCATTAACTATCTTATAGAAGAACAACAAACGAGAAATTCTATTTCTTTCTGAAGTCCGTTTGAATCCCGCTTTGGCAACTAATTCAGAGACTGACGTTGGGCCATATTTCTTGAAAATAAATCGGACAGCCTTGTTTTGGATTCTATCTAGTTTATGGATATTGACATTGGTGTAAGGATCCCAGATAATGTTTCCATAATCCAAAATGGGTTGAATAAGAGATTTGTACGCCAGAATTTTAGTGTCGTATGATGAATAGCGAAGAGAACGTCTCAAAAAATGTAATTTCATCATTGCATTATTCGATATGTAGTCGATATGTTGATCCCAGTGGAGGTTGCTACATATATGCAAGCCTAGATACTTGTACTCTGTTACTCGATTTAGGATGTTTCCATCAGCTGTATAATTGTATATATTCTTGCACGCAATTCTTGCACGCAATTCTTTCTTGCACGCAATTTATACGATGTGCAATTACAAAAGGTTTGTTCACTTAGAATCGTCCACAACCTGAAGACGCAGATGAATCCTCTTTATTGCAGAGGCGCAAGCAGAATTTTTTTTTTCGTGGGTAGGCGCACCACCTTAATCTGAAGAGGGTGTGAGACAGAAAAGTGTGGCCGAGTGTCAGTTTTTGCTTTGTAACAATAGCGGAAAAAATTTTTTGAAGGGCGGGGGAGAACAACGCACCGGCCTGGTATGCCACCCGCGGACCCCACCACTCTACTCACTCATTGCAGGCAAAGAAATAATCATAATTTTTTTAGGTACAGGCTCGGCACTTATTTATCAGTAAACAGTATTCTATTGGCTCTCACCTGTCTGCTTTAGCTGAAATACGCGTATTTGAAAACGAATTTGCTGCTGTTTCACATTCATAGGTAGGAGACGATGGTCCTTCGTGAATTCCAAAGCGACAGCAGCCACCTCTGCACGGGATACAGGAGAAGGCCGCTCCTCGCCGCTGCGACCACGCGGGCTTACCCAGCTCACAGTATCTAAGACGTTGGCTTGCGGTCATGCTTTACATGACTCACATATCACGATTATCTTGTTTGGTGTGTCATTTGACTTTGTCGTCCATTCACGTCACGTATTACCAACTGTTGTACATGTGAAGCTATCGAACCGGCCGCGAGTGCATCTTGAGCGTGGAACCTATACATAAAGAACATGAAACGCATGTCATGAGTGTCATGTTTTCACCAGTAATATACCTTCGTCATCCATTCCCGTCACGTTAAACCAAACTTGCTTTATGTGAAGCTAGCGAAGCGACTGCGTGTGCAGCATCAGCGTATGGCGTGTAGTTATGTTCTTACGTGACACACGTATCATGGTCATCGTGTTCGCACCAGTCATAAACCTTCGTTATCCATTCCCGTCACGTAAAGCCAATTTAGGTATATGTGAAGCCAGCGAAACGATTGCGAGCGCACCATGACCATATGCGTGTAGTGATGACTTACATGGCGTGCATGTCATAATTTCCACGTTAGGGTTCGCTACCTATGTTCGCCGTGCAGTCATTTCAGACCATACTAGTTTTGAAAAATGTCATGTAAACGAAACAGCCGCAAAAACAGCAAGACCATTACACGTACATTATCACGTTCGTCAGATGCATGTCATGTTTTTTTATGTTATGACTAGTCCAATATACTTGTAGTAAAGTCATGTTATGGCATAAATATTTTGCTACTAACAGCTTCATCGAAACTGCTAGGAGAGCTGGAAGTATTAGGCGGCTAGATAGATAGATAGATAGATAGATAGATAGATAGATAGATAGATAGATAGATAGATAGATAGATAGATAGATAGATAGATATATAGATAGATAGATAGATAGATAGATAGATAGATAGATAGATAGATAGATAGATAGATAGATAGATAGATACGCTCAAAGTCGCTGAAGTTGGCTAAGAAGTGCTTCGCATTTGCAACGCGTGCAACGCGTTGCAAAAGTGCAACGCGCACTCAGAAGTGAGTGTGGCAACTTTCGAAAGCAAGGAGTCTTAGGCGTCATCTCTCGATGCAGCGCACGAATGTTGACCCCGCGGCTTCCTGCCCTGGCTCCACAGTGGCGCAACAGGCGCGCTGCTCCTAAATGCCCTAAAAATTTAGCTGCTCCTAAAACCCTTGACCTAAGAAAGTAACGGCACTCTTCTTCGCGCACGCTTTTCCTTCTCGATTCTCCTCACCCTCCCTAGGCGCGTGCTGCACACAGCGCCAGTTTTTGCCGGGGATATCACAGTCGCATCCCCGAATTCAATGGAGGCGCGTGATTTCGTGACACTTTCGCACTCCGGTAGTATAAAGGTTTGGCAATAATAGTGATCACAATACAGAGAACACCAATATGAACGTTTATTAGAAGTTTAGTTTCTTCTGAAAGTCGTGTAAATGTGGCTTGCTGCATTAAAAGCAGCTTCAAAGAAAGTTCTATGAAGAGGATTTTTTAGAGGATAACAAGCTTTACGTTTGCCTTATTTATAGTTTAGCTTGTGGCATCTGCTATAGACGTGAAAAGGAGCAGGTAGCTGCAACTAGTTACTACTATGAACTCGAGGTTCATGTCCTTGTTACGCCTGAGAGTCCAGACCTCTGCAAAGAGATTGCCTCTGCAAAGGCAATCTGTGTCAAGGTCAGCGAGCGAGCCCGCCTGACACCATCAGCTCAACGACGTCATCAAGCGGCGGCGCCGGTCTGCCTTACGCAACGCACGGCGAGCTCCCTGAACCCAAGGACCCGATAGCAGCCCGGTGATGCAAGCGGCGCCATCCAGTCTGGCGAGTCTTACGCAATGTGTGGCAAGATCACTCGTCCTTGGGTGCAACCCAGCGCAGCGGCTCCGGATTTGAGGATCATGACGCAACCTAGCGGCGTGTCCTCACTGGAGGATCCTGACGCAACCCGGCGGCAGTTCTGATAGGACTTTGATTACGTAATGGATCACCTGGGGCCTATAAAGAACCACGCAGTACTTCGCCAAGCAGCCGAAATATGTGTCAGAGAGAAGATATCTCGGCTCTTCGACTCCCTAAGCTGTCGGCCCGAGTGCCGATTATGTAACGCCTCTATTTCAATGCTGTATATGAATCTTGCCTTAACTCACTGTCGTCTTGTCCACTCGTCTATCAGCTCTGTGCAGAAGCAGTCGCGAGCTGAGAAACACACGCTACCAAACGACTGGTGACCTTGGCGGCGCGTGACCTGGGCGCACTACACAACAGTGTTTGCGGCGGTGCGAGTCGTAACATTGTAGAAGTGCTCCTTGTGCTTCACGGTAGAGTGGTGGAAAAATGGTATTTGAACTGTGTAAGTTTTTATTTTTTTTCAAAATTGTTAGAAAATTTGCGACTTTGTTGGTCACCAAAGAAACTTATGAAGGATGTATAGAAAGCTGGTCACCCGTCATACACGATGTATAATTTCATTTACAAATTCACAAGTGGCTAATAGGCTGCAGTGCTAAAGATTATTGGCACAGAACTTCTCTGAATTATTACGTAAGAATCATATACTTAGCTGACTGCAACACACTTATCGATGCCAGATTTCGGGCTCTTGTTACTTTATTAAAAATTGCCCCTAAAACTGCGGAAAGGTAACTCAAAAGCATTCACTGCGTGTGCGAGAATTTCAGGTCCGCCTATATGCCTAGAAATGGATATCACCCGCAAGCCAGTACAATTCCGTGAACACTGCTCGGACGTCACCCGTATGCACGAGAAAACCAAATAATCGGCCTCCTGTTATGTAAACTTGACATTTCAAATTAAAAAAGTAGAATAATTGACTCAAATTTGCAACTTAATCCAGCTAGCACAGCAGGTTCTGTGCAATACCACTGGTGTGCTTACCGTTTAGACTAAACTGTTAGACGCCTCAATAAGAATGAAATATAACTGTCGGCGTCCCGCGTCGAAGGTGTCTCAGGTCATCGAGAGGAGGTGATGCAAATAATCATCGTCATAAGTTGAAGTCACCATACGACTGCACGGTGACATCACATCACAAAATTGGTAGGTTCATAATGCTATGACGGGGCCATCACGTGTTTAAACTTACGCCACGTGACATAACGGCTCATTTTCGCTATTCATAGGGGAACGTTTCTCTCGACAGTTATGTTTTTTCAGGCAGTGCTCATTTTGCTTTTTTTCTAGCGCCAGATCACATCAATGCCATTATTTCATGTAGCCCTTCCCTCTAGAGCTCGCAGCGTATCCATCGAGTTAACGATGATAAGTGGGGTGAAGAGTCCGTTCATCCTCCGTCCTGACAGACGACCGGAAGCTCGGAAGGACGCACTGACGGACGCATGGATGGATTGACGGAAGCGCTAACGGACAGACAGAAGAACAGAAACACGAACGGACGAACAGAAACATGGACGGACATACAAACAGATGGGCGCACGGATGAACTCACGAACAGACGGATGGATGGAAAGAAGCATGGATGGACGGACGAATGGACACACGTACGGAGAGATGATCGCTTCGCCCCACTCATGATCATTCACTCCGTAGATTTGCTGTGAAAATGGCTAGTTACAATATTGCCATGGACATATGCACACTATGCCATCTGTTGAGCAACTCGTAAACTAGAGGTGGCTAGGTATCACTACTATGACTACAGAAGAGGGAACTACCGACGACCAAAGAAGCTTCGGCCCTGAATTAAGGAATTTTATTTGGTGGCCATCGCCAGTGTTACCTTGTTCTATTCGTTCATTTGCTTACTTTTACTCACTCAGTTTCAACGGATTTTAAAAATCATGATAAGCGCGATTGAAAAGCTGTATCATAGCACGCAACTGATCACTTCGGACAGCTGTTTCTGTATTTCATGTCAGACCTAATAATAGTTGCCTACGTGCGATTTTATAGAATCTCGGCAGAATATTTAGCATATTTAGTACAATAATATTAATATGCAACGCATAATTAGTTGGAAAGAGAACTACAATAGACATATATAAAATTAATAAAGCATTCTGAGATTCTTTCGTACGAGCAGTAAAAGAAGCGCGGTAATTAGTGAAGAAATTGCTCTTTGATGGAACTAAGTTCTTTCAGCCGATGTAGTGCACTGATTTCTGCTTAAGAAAGCTATCGCGGTTACCCTCGATTTGGAATGAAGATGAATGCAGTCGTTTGTAGCGTGGAAAACAATACGCGCGAAATTTTCGCTATGCGAAATACGCGCATCCCCGGCTAAAATTGGCATGAATGATAAAGAAAAATATCTGCAGAGTGCCTGGGTATGGCGTCACTATGGGCAACCGCAAAGGAGAGCAATCATCGCACAGAAATAGTAACGGAGTACGGCAGGACACAAAAGGTAGGAGGCGGGAGAGAGGAGGTGGCACGCTCGGCGGCGAGTAGAGTAGTGCATGGCAGTAATTTCCCAAGGTCAAGGAGTTTTAGCTGCTCCTATAGCCCCTATTGGGGTCTTTGGAGCTCAGAAATTGCCAATTTAGTCGATTGGCGTGCTGCTCTTCGCACTCCAATTGTGATCTGCCTAGACATCTGGCGACTCCGAGGCAGAGAGGACCGGAGCCGCCAGCCGAATGTGCATAGCAGAGTACAATAATGTACTTCAGTAAAGCAGAGAATTCAAACACGTGGCCCGCGGCTGGCACATGACTGTCTTTGCCCAAATTTTTCTCTATTTTCTTTATAAGTGGGCTCGTAAGCTACTCAGATATGACTACTAGAAAGCATTGGATTTTTTGAAGAACTCCATGTGGTGGCCATATGTTTAGATAACCGTAAAACAAAAACTATATTTTAGAAGCGGCGGCCGAATTTCAGTCATTCTAAATATCAGTATCCCCATCCCTGGCACAAAATCTCGTTCAAGAATGACTCACATCAGGTAGAGGTATTTCCTTCATGTGACCACGTTCGCTCACAAATTGACAGTTCGTATTTGTTCAACCACCGCCCCTTAATTAACACATGCGTTGACCTTCCACACTATCCCGGCCCTCGCAGGACTTTGTGCATGCGAAATTGTGCAAACCCCTGTTGTATGGATTCCTACATAATGAAGAAAGATCGTATGTACCTTCCAAATAAAACATTAGAGTCATACTGTGTCGGAATTTTCTAGCATTTGGCTTGAAATATTATACGTATGATTTGCCTTACCGGTAAGATGGGTGCAAAGCAGTAACAAATGGTGTCATGTTGGTACCGTATATTTGCCATGCAGCGATGCCACAACACAGAAGTGACAGCACCGCGAAGATGAAAACAGTGAGCCATTTCTTTCTGCGAAAAAAAACCACCAACACTGTGATGACTTGTGAGACAGCAAAAAAGTGTTTTACGGTTTGTGCAATTTTCTCGACAAGACAATCGATCCAAAAGAATGATTCACACATTGAAAAAAGGGAAGTCCAGTGGTTGCGCACTGTATGCACTAAAATACTAAGTGGGCAAAGAGAGTACACCGTAGCGACAACCAAGAGTTTGTGGCGTGCGATGGTAGGGTGTATCATAATTTATGGTAGCCACAGACCACCGAGACACACGATAATGAACGTCGCGCTTGATGAACAAGATTTCATTATATGAAATGTGGCGGTGCGCAATGCGAAATGACTACGTCAGACTCCTGTGCATAGGTGTAATCCATCAACACCTGCATACGTAAAACTTTTTTTCAGGTTTCATTACGCAGCATCAAGATGCGAAGCCGTTTGAACGCCTGTGGCCCCGTTCTTGTTCGCACCAGTGTTGTGACATGATTCGTATATCGTAAGACATGAATTGATTCTTTGAGCATGCTACCACTAATATGATATTAATCAAGAAATAAATTTATCCAACGCACCCAGGAACAACCATAAGGTCTTTGTGTAGGCGCACGCACAAAGAAAAACAATATAAATGTACAATACGATGAAATGTACAAAAAATAAAAAAGAGCGAACAAGCACATACGAAATCAACGCAAAATAGGAAGAATGAAAGACAAGACGAGAATGGTGAAACGGCAGTGCGAAATAAAGGGTAATATACACAGCTATGTGGGAGGCTTCCTGAGAGACGGAAAAGAGAAGAATCTGTACATAAGAAAACCTATGTTGAGACAGCGCAAAGCTGAGATAAAAACAATGACAGTGGACTATGAAAAACATCAAGATCATAAAACTTACCAACGTACATATAGATTTTCTATTCTGTGAGCTGTAGAATGTTGAAAGAAGTTGGCGGGTACTTGAAAAAAACGCCAGGCTTGCGCGGAAGGCGCAGCACAGTCACAACGAAAGCTAGACGACCGGGCTTTCAGAGCCCTTTTTAAACACTCACTGGGTAACTGCTGCAAGCACACCTGCTTGATGCCCACTATGGCATTAATAAAAAAAATTGAGGGTAGTAGGCCGGCATTTGCTGTGCTATTTTTCATCATTCTTCTGAGAAGCGTGGTATCCGCTAAACTATTGAGAGGGGTTTTGTTCCAATTGTTCATGGAGTGCCTGACGACGATGAAGAATTATGCCTCAAAAGGGGTATGCGCCACAGTTCTTAGCTGAGCAAAAACGAGCTTTTGTAATGGGTTGGAGCATTGGACGACCCACTTGTTACGCTATTCGCATTGTGCGATGACTGTTGTTCTTTCGCTGTTTTAAAATGCTTTATAAGTCGTAATAATGTGATATCGTTCCTGATATCAAGCCTGCTTAAGGCAAGTTTGTCAAGAAGTCCGAAGCACAAGCGTATCTCAGTGGTAGATTACTGGCCTGGCACTCAGCGGACCCGTGTGTGAGCCCCACTGTGTCATTGGTACAAAATTTGCTTTTCTAATTTTGCGCGATGTGGTTATGGACACCGGCGGCGGCGGCGCCGGACAAATACGGCGCAGCGCGCACGAGACCCGAGTTGTGATCTTATAACAACTTTCGCTGTAATAGTCCATTCTGTGTTGGTACCCTATCACAAAAAACAGTGGCACTGGCCCAGTGCCATACCTAATTACTGGACCATGCAGTGTGGCGCTGACACTGGGACAGTGAAACACTGCACGAGGCACGCTGACGCTTCACACTGGGACACCTATTATGGGCCAAATCTGGCTTTTCAATTGTTTTTGAAAATTTTGGTCATGCGCACATCGTAATTAGGGCTGCAACACGTGCGCAGGCAGAAAAGAAAAAAAAGCTGATTAGCCAGAAACGAACTCACTACACTTACACGTCACACATCCTAAGCCTAGCACGATTCCCACTACACCACACCTGAAAGACGAGCATGAGTGTATTTTTTAATGTAAAAGTAATTCAGGTATAGAATATTTTATTTCGTTGCTTGCATATGCAGTGTTTCGTCTCTTCTTGCTCGCGGCAAACTAACAGGTGATTGTTAGCTTATTTTTCGCGGGTGGCCTTGGATCACATCCATCTGTCACGTTTTACCGCAAAGCTTGTTAGCGCAGCTGCAGATGTGTTACGGCAATAGTAGTGACTCGCTATGCGGTTAGTCCTACCAATGTAGAAAATAGCGTTAACATGAACCGCTCACTGAACAATGTAGATTTCCTCCCTCGATAGTTTGGAAGTATTTTATGTCCTCCTTGCTTACGTTCGGCGTACGACAGCCGCCGCCATTCACTCAAACCGAAACAACCATTAGACTTCGGGCCGTACTTCTTGTGCCACGGTTGCTGCGAAGATTGTAGATAATCAGTTAGAAAGAGTCTAATAACCATTTAAGCGTAGTTTAGATCATAACTGGCCCATGATTGAGTGGTCATGTTTTCACCATCGACAACACAACTAAGAAGCTAACAACACCCCCCGCCGCGGTGGTCTAGTGGCTAAGGTATTCAGCTGCTGACCCGCAGGTCACGAGATCTAATCCCGGCTGCAGCGGCTGCATTTCCGATGGAGGTGGAGTGCTGTAGGCCCGTGTGCTCAGATTTGAGTGCACGTGAAAGAACCCCAGGTGGTCGAAATTTCCGGATCTCTCCACTACGGCGTCTCTCATAATCTTATCGTGGTTTTGGGACGTTAAACCCCACATATATATCTGTCAATCAAGCTAAAAACACCGAGATTAGGCATTTCAGTGGATGACTGCTGCCAGGAAGGTGCGGTTTTTTAGCTACGAGCCGCAACGACTCACTGCTAGAGTAGGTTGGTCTTGATTATCAGACTGATACTATTTTCATATTGTGTTGCGAAATATCAGTTCTATTGATGCTGGTTATGAAATATATTGACGCAACTCAATCAAACGTCAAGGAAAGCGCACCCGCGCCAGGGGAGAGGGGGCATATATGGGTGGGCTGGAGCCTTTTTTTTCCGAAATTCTCGCAAGGCCCCCTTTGCCCCTACCCCCAAGAGCAAGCGTAGTTAAAACACGACGTATAAGTTCTGTGCCTTTTTGCCTTCTTGCAGGAACACAATTGTCGTTGGTCTCTCCAGCGAAATCCTGGCCGCACTCGTGACCAACGCACTCGACATAATCATGCTTTAGCGTACTCGCATTCATTGCATTAAAACTGAATCTATATATGTGCAGCACACAGATGAGAATACCATCATGTTCGGTAAGTTTTACGCTTGACATCTCGCGATTCAATATAAAGTCTTACAGAAAGTGCGCCGATCACGCCTTGTTTCTTCAATGTGCCGCTAACGTTATCACTGTGCGGTAGAGACTCTACAGCGTAACTAGTGCCTCCCAGCGCGCTTTACGACACTGGGCGACGCTGTACAGTGTGGCTCAGTGCGTTTCTGTGCACTGGGCGACTCTGACACGCCGTATAGTGTGTCCCAGTGCCTCGCAGCGCGCTCGGACACACCGGGCACACTGTACGTTGGGACACACTGTACAGCATTTTCAGTGTTACCCAGCCACTGAAACGCACTAGGAGACACTGGAAACGCTTTTTTTTTTCTTTTTCAACAGGGTAACTTACGCGGAATTTGCTTTTATAGAACTGAGAAGCGAAGGGCAGGATATCATAGCGTGAACTAGTTTTGGTCAGCGTGATTTTGTCGGCAGTGAAAACATGGAAATGATAATAATCTTGAAGAGTTGAACAAAATTCAGAGAAATTCGTAGCAGAACAATTGGATGTGAATGCTTAGAAATTATTTTGGACTCGCTTAATGTTGTCACTGCATATTTCACGATGCCGTTCCAGATCACAGTTACATATTCAAGATGAGGAATACATATTGCAGTGTACAATTTGTGGAAGACTCTGGGCCAACTGAATTTTCTTGATATTCTGCAAACATGGCTGAGAGGAGGAACGCATGGCAGCACGTTAAGTGTGAGTAGAAAACTTTAGCATGCGATCAATATGAGCACCGAGATCACTGTACTCCGAAATCTAACATAACGACATGGTATTGCCAAAGTATGGAAGTGGCTTGATGCTATTAATAATAAACATATAGTTATAATATTATTAATAATGTAATTATTATTATTACTTTAGGTTATAAAAAGAAAATGACGCTTGTTACGGCAGCTGATAAAAGAACTTAGCACAGTGTCGTTATAGAGCATTATTGAACAAGAAAAAAAAATTGGCCAAATCTGACTACATTGGGAATCGATGTATGTTGAAGCATGCGCATTGAAGCTGGCTGTGTTATATTATTTTTATTCTGTCAAACGTTACGAAGTAGCACAGAAAGACATTTACAAATTCACGCATGAACAAAAGTTAAACTGCTGAAATGATTTTATATAACTAGTTGTGTATAGTTGCGTAATGATGCCAGCAGCAGCGTGGATATTAGCAACACCAGAAGTGGTAAGCTGTTAGTAAACGCTCCTGTTCACAAGAATGGTAGCCCTGAACACTGCTACAGACACCAATTCGGAGAATGACCTTTAACTACAATTGACGCTTTTTTTCTTTATACACGAATTACCCCGCATTGGCCTTGTGAGTTACACCAAGAGGGGGGGGGGGCAGTTAGAACAGAGATACAATTAGGCCTTCCTTTGCACAAAATACTCTTTTTCAGAAATCTTATTTACTCTACTACGCATTTTTGAGATTTCATGAGAGGCTGTACGAAACGGCTGCGTCATAGAAGTACATACGTAATATTTATAAAGTTCGATAGCCAGCAATGCAAAATAATGGACCTTTCACGAATATTATGGTCTATTGGAAAAGTAGTTCTGATACCTGGCGAGGCTCCCAGGTAGAATACTTTACTTGCTTGCAGAATGCCGAGATTAAATCCCTGGTGGGATCCTGATATTTATTTTTTGCAATCGTCGGCTAAACGCTGCCGATATCAGCTTTTAATTCTGCTCACGCATTCAAAGTACTCATATCTCTTCTCGCTATTTGCGGGTTGGTACAAACTATCAATCACTATGGCACATACCCGCACACATGTGGCGCATACCCGCCCACTGCTATGTATCACACGTCTGGCGTAAAGGATTTGATGACGTGCACGATGGGATTGTCCCTTTATTCATGTCATGACCGGCGAGCCACTTTTCTCAAACCGTTTTACCTTCCTTAACTATCTTTTGTTTACCCTATTCAGGGTTTGATCACGACAAAACCCGTACGTAGGTGGCTTGATAGATAGATAGATAGATAGATAGATAGATAGATAGATAGATAGATAGATAGATAGATAGATAGATAGATAGATTAAAAGGCGCTCAAAGTGCGTGCAGTATGAAAAGAAATTATTCGCAATAAAAGAAGAAGAAAACCCTTGGGAGCTTCAGCTCCCTTCACCTTTCCCCCTGAGTACAATAGCCAACCAGCATGTGCCTGGTTAACAAAACCTTTCTTTTTTCTCTTGTTGGTTTTCTATCTTTATTCGCCTTTACATGAAAGTTTTGTGTTTTCATTTAAAATTTTCTTTCTGAATAGCCATCCAGAGACCACTTTCTCTGTGATACGAAAAAAAAAAACCAACAGAGAATACTTGCTCTTATACAGCAACTGAACTAAGTGTTATATTCCTAGTGAGTGTCAGCTTGACTAACTCTGTCTTCAAGAAGGGTCATCCATTGAATTGATCCTAGTAAAGCGAAATAAATTAACAGGCATGTCTAGACCTCCTGTCTCTCCTGCTCGAAGTAGATCATCCAACAATTCGCGAACCACTAATGTGTCTACTAGATGATTGATTGATTGATATGTGGGGTTGAACCTCTGAAAACCAGCATAATATTATGAGAGACGCCTTAGTGGCAGGCTCCAAAAATTTCGACCACCTGGGGTTCTTTGACGTGCACGAAATCAGAGCACATGGGCCTACAGCTTTTTGGCCTCCACCTAAAATGCAGCCACCACCGCTGTGATTAGATCACGCTACCTGCGGGTCAGCAGCCGAGTACCTTAGCCACTAGACCACCACAGTGGGGGCGTCTACTGTATCGTCCAATTACCATAATTCTGAATTCATGTGCTATGAAATACCTGAGGCATATAAGGTTAAGGAGAAACGGTGACATTTTTGCCAGATGGCGCAAGCACTGTGGTAACTTACCTTCTAAATGTCTGTATCACTGCTACTGACACGAAGAAGAGCTGAAAATCTGCGGAGAGGTACCACAAGTGCGCCATGGTGGCCTGTTGAAATTATAAAACGAAAGCAAAATGGTCATAAATGTACATTTGTCACCCACCAGGTTCATACTTTTGTAGGATTACCCATTTGTTATTTTTCACAGCAAAGAAAATGCACTTAAATTTAGTGAGATGAATATACTACAACCTTACACAGTTTAGTTCTATGCACTACCATTATTTTTCATCGGACACACTGCCCTCTGATACGAAAGTAGGTCTTATGACACTCTGAGAGCCATGGAATGGAATTTGGAAAGGCATTCCCTCTTGTAAGGACATTTTAGCTTTTAAACGTCATTTGGAGGCTAGTGATAGATTCAATAAATTTTCTAACTGCACGATTGAGTTTATACGACAAGGAAAAATAGACAGCAAAAATAATAAAAAGACACATACAGAGTAAGGCTAACCCAATATATGAAATCGCCCGATCATACTTTTCGTGAAGCATCCGTAAGCCAACCTGAAGGCTACGTAATGATAGTTCAAGAAAACCTTAGCTGTAACAATTCAATTTAAGTACGAAATTGGGGGTGCCGTGGAGAACATCAACTAGAAAATAGTACGACGACCCTCTTCTTGTTCCTCATCTGTACTGTACCCGATATTTTGTATTTAGAATTCATCGCTTGAATATAGTCCAAATGCCTTTTTTCCTACAACACATGTACAGTATATTAAAGGGCCACTCACCAGGCTCCCAAAATACAAAAAAGAGCGCAATATTTTTTTCTTGATAATTCTCGTACTTCTTGGTGCACTACTGTGAGGTAGAGAGTAGTTCGCGTAACGTCAACAGCGTAGATGCTCTCAATTAGTCGATTTACGTGAAATATCACATGTGAATTGTCTCCTGCACTGCTTTGCCATGCAGCTGCTCATCCGTTTTCCGTTGTCTCGCATAAATATTCTGCTCCACCAACCAATCAAACTTTATTTTTTTTGTGTTTACGTTTGCGCAAGCGGTGATAACAGCGTGCGACCGAGAAGTGCGAAATACTGATAGGCTCTAGCACTTAGTGCTGTTATTGTTCACGCGCATTCACGAATGAAGGGGTGAGGAGGATGCGTCGTCTGTATCAAGGAGAGGAGAAAACCACTTCCTTGTCTTTAAACCCGGGGGGGGGGGGTGAGTGGTCCTTTAAAAATAGCGTGACTACCGGGATTAAGAATACAGTCTACTGAATGGGAATACGGGCTATAAATACCACGAATGCGCATTCGCCAACGCATTCTCAAGCTGGAATGCGCCAACCAATTTTTCGAAACGCTTATCATAGCCCGGGAATTTGGGCTTTTTGTATATCTTTCGGAGGTAATGCATGCGTGGGCTTCTCGTGTATTTCTTTACTCGATGACGAGTTAAACGTTTTGCGCAATTGGTTGTAGCACCTGCCTCCGTGAACATTACAACCCCCTTCGCTTCAGCATGTGCGCTAAAGCCTATATATTAAAGAGAGACAAAAATATGCACCGGTGAAATGTTAGCGCTGATATCACGTGTTCTCTTGTTACTGAGTCCCTGTCTATCCTTTTCCTCACACCCGGTTTCTTTAAAAAATGAAAATTTAATGGCTAAGAGGCCTTTTGTGCAGGTCACTGATGCTCAAGTTTTATGTTCGGCAAGGACATGAACACTCTTCGTTGAGATACCTCAGCAGTAAACATAGTTCCTCTACACGTATGTACATTCACTAGATACCCAACCTAACCAACCACACAAACCGGAAAACGACCACACGTCGTCCCAAACGGCTCGGTTTCCTCGATATTTTGTTTAACGTCACTACGAGTTCTGCTAGGGCTCTTCAGATACTTCGCATTGTTCGAGTTTAAACTGATGACTCTGCGCGATGGTGGGCTACTGAAGAACACACAGCATACTGCTGACTTTCGTTTGTGTGCCAGATCAATTTGGTTTAGGAACCGCGTTGAGCCTATTTATTTTATTGCAATAACAATTATATGGGCACTCTCAGCTAGATTTTGTCCGCCGGCTTCGACGTCAGCGTCACTCACCGCTTATGTATATATATATATATATATATATATATATATATATATATATATATATATATATATATATATATATATGCAAAAAGAAAAAAAACCGAAAAAGGTTTTTTGCGCGGGGAACTGCATTCGGATCCTCTGAATCGTGAGTGCGAGGCGTTAACCACTACGCCACCGAGGAGCACGTCCTCCGACGTTCAAACGGCAAGCTATTTATACCACCACTTACCGCTGCTGACGGGCACGTCGGGGGGAGGGGGGATTGTGTTTTCAGCATTACCAGCAAGATGGCGCAATAAACGCGTGGCGGCGAGTTCTCTAGTCTCTTACAAGTACTTTGCTCAGCTCAGAGGAGGGAAGAGATACTCCCTGCCACGCCCTTAACTCGCGGTGGGGAGGAGGGGAGAATCGTACGATTGGCCTCGGATTTTACCTGAAACGATTATGTTGTAGTTACCGGGCGCACAAATTTCACTGCGATCATTGCAGTCTCCGTTCGCCAAAAGCACGCGCTTTTCAGATACAGCAAAGTAACAACTGAGACCCTTATTCACGTGCATCTGTACCTGTAAGTACGTTCCGTGCGTCATTTGTGCGTGAGAAATGCGGGGCACGTTTTGATTTGCTTTTCATTCTGTGCGTGACTTTCCAATTTGTTGCTATGCCGTTCCTTGCTTCAGCTTTGCGGCAAAGCTGTGAGTATTTAGAAACGAAAACTACTATATCAATATGCTGACCTTCAAGTTGAGCGGCCATATTTGCAAAGCAACTCACTCATAGATTGTGCCATTGTTTGGCTGCCTTCAATATAGTGGCGTGTACAAATCAGAGGCCAAATTCACAAAAGTCTCTCAAGCTAGAGTTTTGCACAAAGAACAATTTACCATAACTGTATGCTACGCATAATTAACGCACAGCACCAGCATTCGGCAAAGATGTCTTATGAAAGTAATTCGGCCCCCACAATAGTCTCAGTTTCTTGAGAATAATTTTAGCTTCAAAGCGGTGACAAATATAAATCCATACTTTGTGTCTAAGAAACACAGATGTGCAAACTGAAAGTAGCACCATTCGATTAACAAAAGTATCTCGAGTTTTACGTTCCCAAACCACAATATTAATATGAAAGGCGCCTTAGATAAGAGCTACAGAAAATTGCGACCATCTGGTGTCCTTAAACTTGCACCGGCATTTCATGACATTTCATCGTAAACGGGCTTCCAGCACTTCGTCTTCTAAATGTGAGAGCCATGGCAGGGATCGAACCCGCGACCTTCATCAGGTACGAATCGATTTCACTTTTACGCGAAAATGCCATACTAACTACTGACTACATTGTAACTGTTTAGCTACATCTGCAGGCAACATAACAGTGCATAGAAGCGACTTGGTCACTCAGTTATCGAAAAGATGAATTAAATAGTGAGGGTGTCTATAGAGGAGAGACTTGAAGGAAAGGTAAATTATGTACAACATGGTGGCAATTAAGTAGATGAGAATATGTCTAAGAAAAAAAAGTTTGCTAGTGCTGCCACTTCAATGAACTGTTTGTTATTCATAGCTCTTACGCGCAAGCAAACAAAGTGTTGTGAGACAGTGTAACTTCGCTGAACTTCGGTGTTGTGTACTGGAAACAACTCTTTTTTGTGTGTTACCGTTGTTGTTCATCCTTCATTAGGTGAGAGATTTTCTGTTACGAGTGAAGAAGAAACCAAATGAATGTGTTCCGATGAAAATCAATAAAAAAACTTGCAAAATAGCAACGTTACGCTTCGGCTACCGTACGGTATCCTTGCTCACAAGTATGTTGCACAGCGAAGCGAGCCTATGTTCCTTTTAGAACGCTGCAGACATAACTTGCGTGCGCTAGTGGCAGACTGCCATCATTTCCGTTCAGTGCTTTTTTTAAACACGAAAATATTTCATATCAGCGTCTACACGGTTTCGATTACGTATTGTTGCCACGGGTACGAAGTTGTATAACAAGTATTCTAACAGATTGCAAAGAAAAGAAGGAGAAGGCAAGCTTCTTTCGTGGTGCCTCGAACAAGCAATCTGTAAATTCGCAGCACGCGGCGCTCACTTTTGGGCCACAGAACGTGCGTTGTCAAGCTGCTAACGGCAAGCTATTTGTATAAAAAATATATGGTTCGGGGGTCGTCTGAGCTCCGCTACTTGAGCGCGTTTTCGTCAGCAGAAGCGAGATGGCGCAAAATCTCACGTTGGGCGCGCTCTTAAGTATTCTCGCCTCTAACCTTTTGATTAGCGCCGGCCCCACGAATCTTGGTCTTTCCCGCATGTGCGCTTTACACACTTCTGATTCGGAAGTGCACAAAGGTCACTTCACTCTCTGCCATGGCCATATTATGGAAGAAGCACGCTGCTATCAGACGAAGAGGTAAGAACTGTGGCAGTTGTTCACGTTTGTCCTTTGTATGCTTGTGCGTTCGTTTCGTGCGCCTTTACTTTTCTTTATACAGCGCACTTTACGTGTCGAGTTGTGACAGTTGTTTGTCCGCGCTCGTCCTGTGCATGCTAATTCCGTGCGTGCTTTCTGATTGAGGGGCGCGCAGGAAGTTTTGAGCTGCTTGTCACTCTTCACGCGAGTTGGCCATTTCTGGCTGTAGTAGTATAATACTAGAGCTATACTTCAGCCACACACCAAAAGGCCAAGCATTTAGACAGCCTGCGAGATCAAGCGACACTGTTCTTCTTCGCCTTCGGCGCCAATACAGTTAAGCCAGGTGGTGATGGAGAGAGGAGGAGGAAGGTAAAAGCTAGATTGAGCGATTGGACAATAAAAAAGGCAGTGTGACTGGTCAGCATACGCAGACGGGCAATTGGGACAGCAGGAGTCAGATTTATATTTATAGAAAACAAGGGGAAAGGGTGTGATTGGGTAATTCAGTTGTATATGCCATCAAATCCGGGCCTGTAGAACTGTGAGGGATAGTTGAGGGTGAAGGTATAGACGCTTGTTGAGTTTGAATTGGAGGTACATATTCTTGTTGCTATAGAGCAAGGATATCGTCCCGTCGTTCCTCATGACACTCTCAGTGTCCTCCAAAGGTGTGGGTCAGAGAATGAGCGGTGCCAGTGCAATATATCACGAGCGAGCTCATGAGCCAGCTCATTGTCGTCAATTCCTTAATGCCCAGGAACCCAGCGTAGACAAACACTGAAAGGTTGGAGTGAGAAGACGGCTTGCTCGACCTCTTGTTCTAGAGAAGGGGGTAACGTGCGGTTCTGTATGTGACGGGTGGTGGCGCAAGACTCGAAAAAGATTGTGTACTCGAGAGGAAAATGACTGTAACGCTTGGACAATGGACAGACCTCAAGAGACAGTACACTGTGCAGGTGCAAGTAAAGCCCGCTGGTGTGGGTTGAGGAGTCGAAAGGTGTGGATAATTTAAAGCGTAGACGCAGGATCATCGAGGAGCTACGTACGAGGCATCCGTGTATGTGACTTCCTGTGTAGAGAGAGGAGTGGAATGTGCGGCGCTGCTGCTTGACGACAGCCTGCGTGCTGAAAGTGAGACATGTTTGGCGGGAGGGGAATACCGCGAAGGTTGTAAGCAGGAGTGCACACGAGGGAAGGCGATGTGGGAACGGGATGTGAGGTATACCCGCTTGCGCTAATAGCCATTCACCCTGACTGGTGAGAGAAAGGTGGGTAATCTGATAGTCGCAGTGGAGAAAAATAAGAGAACGTATGGAAGAGGCCTGTAGCAGAGAGCACAGTGATACAGGTAGTGATAGAGAGGTTTACAGGTGCCTTGTATGGGCCTAGAAGAGCTGTTTCGGAGGTGCATTTATTTCTTCGCCTTTGTGGCGAAACATTGCCTAATACACGTTCAACTACCTCTGCGAAGACACGTTTCTCTTTCGTGTTACCGATTCCTAGAAAGAGATCAGCCACGTTCTTTTTTAGTAGTCTGGATAAGATCAGATTTCAGAGACCTGAACACCTCTTTAATTCTTTTGCGGTTACAGTAGCCTTGACCCCAAGTATTATTGTGAATAAATGTAGCCACGTCAACCACAAGTGCCATGTATACTACTTCTTCTTCTTTACGTCATAAATGTGGTCTTCCCGTCGTCTTTTACAATCACCACTATCCTCGATATAAACATAGTGGCAGTCTGCACAAGAAATTCTATAATTATAGCTTGGGAACTTTACTTTCTTGATTCGGCTATTCACTTGCACCAGTTCGTGTTTAAGTTTGCGAGCGAAAAAATGCGCGAGGTGTAAGTCGAATATTGGCAGAACCCGTGCCAACAATTCTCTGATACCTACAATTAATGAGGGGAGGATGGCTGCATGAACTTGGGGCTGCACAGTGAAATGTGGAGACGTTGCGCGAGCGGTGCTCTAAGCAACAAAAAAAACATGACATGGCACGCTTTGTCAGAAAGCTTGCTACGCCCTCTGTGAAAGTCAGTTGCATGGTCGGCGCCACTGGAGCAAGTGATATGTGCGTTCTGTGTCAGAGAAGTAGGGAGAAAACTTTTGTGGCAGGCCGGCTGGACTGAACTGTAACGCAGGTAGCATCCGGTGTGCGTCGCGCATTCCTAAAGACAACAGAACAGTGGCTGCTGTATTTTTTCTCAAACAAGGCTACCGTAGGGTAGCCCAGATACCATTTTAAATGTACTAAATCTTTTTATTGTGGTCGACGCTCATTCATTTTGTTTGTTCTCTATTCGTCTTGCTGAACAGATATTGCTTTGTCAAACCAACTACTTTAAGTTGTTACTTCGTTTGCGTCAAAATTTAACTTCGATGCATTATTAAGTTTCTCCGTTGTGGTAGCTTTGCGTCTAAACTGTGGAACTGCTCAACTCGCTGCCGAGGGCTAGCTGTGGCGGCCGCACAGTGGTAGGATCCAAATTCAAAAATAAAACATTCACCACTCCTATATTTACAATTACCTTTGGTAATGATATCAGCGTTATAAGAATTACCCCAGCGAGCGCACTCTACAGCATGCATAATTATTATAGGGATATGGCATGTAAAGCACCCGATTTTAATTTGTTCTAAATGCTTTGTTAACGGAAAATGTTTGTCTCGGACAACTCCTAGAAAATTGGCTTCTTCATAACGGGACCGTTATTGGTAAGCGCAGTCGCATAAACAGCCGGCTGAATAAAATGAGTAGAAATGAAAGCGCGGTATTTTTTCTACATATAACGCAAAATTTTCATTGTGATAACAAAGGAAAGTAAGCTGAAGAGAACTCCTGGTGGTTTTTCAAAGCTCAATTTCGAACCATGGGGTAAATTCTTCAGCCTATAAGAGTGCGCCAAATAGAACATGTGTACAAGTAATAAATATCAATTTATTTTAGTCAGTAATATTTTGTCTTATGAATCTTGCTCTCTGGCAACAATTTACTGCTGCTCTTCTCAACTGCACGACATTGCGCAACTCTTACGTCATGCCAGCAAAATAGCTATGAAAAAAATACACTTCTTACCACATCGAAATCTGTCTCTGTCCAGTTTCGGATTTGTGCGACCAAGTGCCACCAGTGGTCTCGTACTTCCGTGTAGAACCTGTCATAAAATTCTTTCGAGTTGGGTCCTGAGGCGATCAGTGGCAGCAGGTACATGCACATGATCATGAAGAACATGGGAATGGTGCCCCTAGAAGAAAAGATCCAATTCACGTTCTCCGAAAGTGGTGTTCTCACCTCAACACAAATTAAGCCCGCTAACTTGCTCACCACTGGACAGGCTTTTCATATCGCAGGTTTTCGTTCAAAGCAGTGTAGCTACTTTTCATACCTGATTCAAACATATTACCAGCACCTATTCGTGGGGTAGCTGAAAGACGTATGTTCCTGTGGTCATCGCCTTGCATGGTACCAAATGACACCTTGCTTTGCGTCTAAAATTTGCGATGACGATATATACAAGGCTCGCTGGTGCACACAACTTTTGTAGTTTATACAGTTTTGTTTATATTGATTAATTTATAAATTCATTTGTTCATTAGGTTGGTGCAAGTGCAATGGTTGCTTTGAAGGAATATTCTTGATCTTGTAGGCAAAATGTTTTGAACTAGAAAATTATGATTTTAATATTGTCTTGTTAGATCTTTGAAATTCAGTTGTGCTGATTTCTTTAGAGTGGCGAAAGGACTAAGAGAAAGAAATTGTCAGCTACACGCTTTTAGCAGGAAGCTGCAAAAAAGTACGACTTGCGCGATTGCGCAAAATTGACATTTCGATAGTCTGTTCCCACGCACACTTAAATGTTGATTGTTATACCTGGTGCTGTCAATTGGCAGCTTCTTTGTCAGTTCCGTTGGTAAAAAGACCAATTTCGAAAGGCGTTGGTCCGGGGTTTGACACCTGGACAAGGGCAAACCTTTTGGGCATGACAGAAGATTTTTTTCTGAGAAGTTCACAGGCTTTCTTTCTGGCTTCTAGCTACAAATCGGTAGTTATTAATAACAAGATCTAACTGCGAGTTGTACTGCACCACTGCTGGCGCAGGTGCTGCTCGTACTTTGAGCACTCAGTACGTTCAGCTGCATCCTGCATCGGCGAGCTGCATCAACGAGCTTTAGCAGCCTTGTTTGGATCAATCGCGGTGGTTGGGTTCACGTGCCGTGCTGGGATGCTAAAGAGCACCCTGGAGCAAAAGGACGACGAATGAAGTTCGATGAAAAGAAAATTATTGTGCTCTTTCACAGTTTAGTTCAAAGTGTTCGTGAGTTCAGTGTGTATAACATGACGCATGGTTTGAATTTTGAAAGTTTATTTACCATGAGACATGTATATATTACAAAAACACAACTTTGGGTCCCACTATATTTTCATAGTCATCGCGCACAATCCAGAAATTATAGTAATCACAGAAACATGGCTTAACAGCGACATTAGTGATTACGAAATTACACCCTCGGGTTACTGCATCCTTCGAAACGATAGAGATACGCGCGGTGGCGGAGTTGCGATTATATTCAAGGACTCGCTGGAGTTGTTGAGACTGCCCGACATCATAGGAATCGAATGTGTTGTCGTGAAGGTTATCTTGAAAGAATGTGCATTGATAATTGGCGGTTTCTATAGGCCCCCTAGTTCAGACATATCTTTCTACGAAAGGCTTAATAACTTTTTATTGCCTTATAGAAATCACTCCAGTAATCTAATGCTTGTTGGAGACTTTAACGTTCCCCACGTTGCCTGGGACAATGACTTTCCCTATGCGCTTTCAAATGAGGCTGAACATATTCTTGATCTTGTGTTGTTTCATGATTTAACACAACTTGTTCATGCACCTACTCGAGTCCAAGGTACCAAACAATCAGTCTTGGATCTATTCTTGGTCAACCACAGGGTATTACAGCGAAATCCAACTATCCGAATCTTAGAGGGTATATCGGACCACAAAATTGTATGCCTGGATATGCAACTAAGCTGTATCCACAAGGTGACAAAGCGAGAAACTTTTGTTCCTGTGTTTGCACGTGCAAGTGATGTTGACGTACTTGACGTACTAGACAGCTCTTTCGCACACTTTGTATCCCTCTACGAGTCGGATAAGCACTCGGTTAATCACCTGTGGAACTTTTTCAAAAACCTTGTGACAAAGTGCATTGATGAATTTGTACCACGTAAGCGTAAAATAATACGGAACACTAACCCCTGGATAACCAAAGAGATAGTACGCTTGGGACGAAGACTTAAAAAAGTAAAACAAAAACTGAAACGGCGCAATGAAGCGTCCACAAGCAACTTGGTTTGCGCACTGAGATTGCAGCTTAAAAACTGTATTGCTGACGCTAAAGCTCATTATCAAAACGTGCAACTAAAAAAGTTTATTTCTTCGTCCCCGGCGAAATTTTGGAGGTATCTGTCACCAAATAAAAAATCGGCACCTACTCTTGTCTTAGACGGCAATGCGGTGACTAACAGCTCAGAAACAGCGCGCATACTCAATGAATACTTCTGTTCAGTTTTCACTGATGATAATGGCACGGAACCTGAATTTCTTTTGTTTGGTGATTTGCCACCGATTGACAATATAGAAATAGATGAAGAGGGCGTATTTTCCCTTCTGCTCAAGTTAGATGATAAGAAATCTAGTGGGATCGACAACATACCTAATGCTTTTTCTGGTGCGCTACGCAGAATGGTGTTCTAAGTACCTAAATCTAATCTTTCGGAAATCTCTTTCTCGAGCAGAACTTCCCTCATGACTGGCGTTACGCCAAAATAACTCCCATACCAAAAAAGGCAAACCAGTACATACCTTCCGCGTACAGACCAATATCGTTGTCATGCGCATGTGTTAAAGTTCTGGAACACATAATATTCAAGCACCTTTCCGCGTTTATCGAAAGCAACAACATAATAGACAGTCGCCAGCATGGCTTCCGACGCGGCTTATCGACGGTTACGCAACTACTCGAAATGGTACATGACCTTGCCTCTGGTCTGGACAAACAAAGCCAAATTGATATATTATTTCTAGACTTTGAGAAAGCGTTTGACCGCGTGTCACACCGTAAGCTACTAATCAAATTCAAGGCAATTCTGAAAAATGACTCTTTATTAGCCTGGATCGAAGCATACTTGAGCTGCAGGTACCAGTGCGTCACAGTTGGTGGAACCAACTCGCCATCCGCGCCAGTTCAATCCGGCATACCTCAGGGATCCGTCCTGGGGCCTCTTTTCTTTTTGGTTTTTATAAATGACATTGTCCGCGATATACCAGTTAAGATAAGGCTTTTCGCAGATGACTGCGTGCTTTATCAAGAAGTGAATGATCCTAGCGACCAGCTTCTTTTAAACGATACTTTATCTAAAATTCAAGACTGGTGTACGAAATGGCAAATGAACATAAACCCCAAAAAAACTGTTGCGATGACCATAACCCTCAAAAAAGATCCTTTAAAATTCCGATACAACCTAGGCAATCACTCCTTATCATTCGTTTCGCAATATACGTACCTTGGCCTTGTAATCACATCTGATTTAAGGTGGAACGATCACATAGCTTACATTGAAAAAAGGCTTTGAGAAAACTAGGTTATTTACGAAGGACGCTAGCTAAAGCAACCCGCGAGACTAAGCTACTCGCATATAAAACGTACGTAATACCATTACTTGAATACGCGTCGCCTGTATGGGACCCCCACACACAAGCTAACATTGATAAACTTGAATCAATACAGCGAAAATCTGTACGGTTCGTGTTTAATGCCTACCGACACGACACATCTCCATCAGCTCTTTTGGAAAGCGCTAAGCTGAAAACTTTGCAATGGAGACGTTACCATGAAAGAATGAAGTTGTTCTACCTCATATATAATGACAAGCTAGCAATTCGGAAAACCAATTACATTAAACCAATTTTGCGCCGCGAAACGCGCTCCTCCCACCCTAAAAGAATTGATGAGCTTCTCTGTCATACTAACATATATAGGTACTCCTTTTTCCCCGCGCAATCAACGAGTGGAACAAATTGCCACCAGAGGCTCTGGAAAGTGTCGATCTGAAATCATTTCTCCGTGCGTTACCTGCTCCATCTTTCTGATAGCTACACTCCCATTTCCTTTACAGTGCCTTTGTTCTTGTGCCCATTTTAGACAAAATATTTGCCTTACAATTTGCCACGCTTGTAACTAACATGCCCGGATGTATTTTTTGAATTGTTGCTGACTATTCTTGTACTTTTTTTTTTTTTTTTCCTAAACTATTTGTACCGCTGTGTAATCTGTTTTGTACCGCTGTAAACTATTTGTACCGCTGTGTAATCTGTATTTTTTGTACTTCCTGCATTTGTGTTCATTGTACCGCCCACCCCTGCCCAAAGTCTGGCATTCAGACTGGCAGTATTCTCCTAAATAAATAAATTTGTTGAAGGGTATACCTACCTTCAACACTTATAGCGTGCCCCCAACACATAACGTGCCCCCAAATCGTGTGCTCAGATTTGGGGGCACGTTAAAGAACCCCAGGTGGTCGAAATTTCCGAAGCCCTCAACTAAGGCGTCACATAATCGTATGGTGGTTTAGGGACTTTAAACTCCACATATCAATCAATTTGATACAACGTGTTTTCATACCAGACACCGAGTTCACCCAAACGGACCTCTAACAAAAAGGGACAGGCGACTGTGAAGTGTATTGCTTGAAGGAGACCTGTGATATACAAAGGGTGCTTATAGGTGCGTGCTCTATAAGTTTGCACAGCTGCACGCCTGGCGAAAACAGCCGTGCCTGCATCGCAGCCAACGACGACGCATGAATGGCCCCATTTCTTTCAAAATGTGATAAGGAAGAAACGTAAAGCGTCAACAGCGCTAGCAAAGCTTAGATTCTTATGTGAGCATGGGTGCGCGGCAGTTTAAAGAAATAGGTTTGCGATGAATTCGGCGCCGAGCCGTTGATCTGCTAGGCTTTCGCCGGTAGCCGGAGAGTGGACAACTACTCGTCCGCCGCAATGTGTGTGTCAACTTAAGCGCGAGACAGACGTGCGATTTTCCTTGCGACGCGGCATCCGGTGTCACATAGTGCGGCGTGCCGCATGCGACGTTTTGCGACATACGAGGGCGAAGGAGATATCAGCGGCTGGCTCCGCCCCCATGCGGCGCCTCGGCATGCGTGGACTTTGTATCCTCGTAATGAAGCTCAAAACAAAGAACATTGCACAGCCACGTGTCGTTCCATAAAAAATAATGAATAAAATGTCCTCACGAATGACAAGCACGTCGCAACTGCGGAAAGAGCTGATTATTCACGACTCCGACAGGTAGGCCTAGCATGGTGGGCGCCGGTAGTCGCCTGCGCCGTTAACACGCGAGCTCGTCATCGAGCGCTTGTTTTTGACAACACTACCAAGTATTGCGCTCGTATGTAATGCGTTTGCATACGCTATTACTTTCTCGATGCCATCGATGTGAAGAGCATAGGTGAAAGCGAAGCGAGCCAGCGCAGTACCGCTGGTAGCCGTGTTTACCTGCCAAAGGACCTTGCATTGCTGCTCACAATCTTCGGTCTCGCTAACGGTTTCAAAACGGGCGTTTGGCGTGCAGAAATGGCACACTTCAAACATCAATTTATTCAATCCAGAATAATATCACGTCTCCATGGAAATGTACTCGACGTTTGTCACGCCGCCGCAGTCGGCAAAGCCAGCAAATCAACATATTTGCACAGCGCAAGACTACGAGTATTTACGACGTAACTACAGAAGAAGAGACAAGGACAGAAAAAGAGCACTGACTTCAGCTGAACTTTATTAACGAAAACGCTCTTAATATACACTTGTGACAGAACATCACCGCCAACCTATTGCATGCCAGCAAAACAATCATATCATTATATGGTTACAACGCCACAGCTCAGCACAAAATTCATGAACTATTGTGTCAAAGCCAGAAACTCGATTTCTTTTTCAGTCAGAGCAAGCGAAGGCATGGTGATGCATCGATCAACCAGCATTTGCATTTTAATGGCCTCCATAATCTCTCGTGTTAGTTGCTGATGATGTTTGGCTATAACGGTGCACTTTTCGAACACCAGTCTGCACCCACAATCTTAACAATGGATGCCCAAATGAGCTGTGCAAGGTCATTGCTGAGCTGTGGCGTTGTAACCATATAATGAGATGATTGTCTTGCTGTGATGCAATAAGTTGCACGATTGCGTGGAGATGTTTTGTCACGAGTATATATTTCAGCGTTTTTGCTAATAGAATTTCAGTTGAAGTCAGCGCTCTTTTTGTCCTTGTCTCTTCTTCTGTAGTTACGTCGTAACTATAACTACTCGTAGTCTTGCGTTGTGCAAATATCATCATCATCATAATCATCATCATCATCATCATCATCATCAGCTTGACCACGTCTACTGTAGGACAAAGGCCTCTCCCAGGACCCGCCATTTAACTCGGTCCTGTGCTTGCTGCTGCCAATTGATACCCGCAAGCTTCTTAATCTCATCTGCTCACCTAACCTGCTGTCTTCTCCTAACCCGCTTGCCTTCTCTGGGAATCCAGTCAGCCACCCTTAATGACCAGCGCTTATCCGTTCTACGCGCTACATGCTCGTCCCAGGTTCATTTTCTCTCCTTGATTTCAACTGTGATATCCTTAACCCCCGTTTGTTACCTAATACACTCTGCTCTCTTCTTGTCTCTTAAGGTTACACCTACCATTTTTTCCATTGTTCGCGGCGTCGTCCTCAATTTAGGCTGAACCCTCTTTGTAAGCCTCCAGGTTTCTGCGGGGAAGAAGACGAAGTCTTTCCTGAGTGGAACGCTGGTTTCAGTCTCTGTTATTTCTTCTCGTTTTCTTTGGTGCTAGTGGAAGACGCCGCTCTTCTGCCTGCGGAAATGAACGTAGAATCACCAGGGCCTCCACCCATACGTCCCGCGTTGTCTGTGGCCACTCAAGAAAGCGCTCCGGCCACTCAAGTGACGTCGACAGTGAGGACACGCTCATGTACTCTACGGCCAGTGATGAGAGCTTCGATGAAAGTGACTTTGTGCCCGTGGCAAGACACAAGGCGAAGAGGAGGCTGCTTACGACATTTCCTTCTCAAAGTAAGGCCGACACGAATATTCAAGAGCCACCGGTTCACACTATTTTGTTTGTCCCACTGAATGCCGCTGACAGCATGAACCGACTTAATCGCCAGGTCACGTCTATATCACTTGAGGCGCTCGTTCCAGGACAAATAACGGACGTGAGAATCAATGGTCGCAAGAACGTTATGGCGATAGACGGTACGCAACGTACTGCTCTCGACGTATTGACCAAGGTGAATGTGCTCGGGAACATCAACGTACGTTCTTTCATACCAGATGGCAAGGACTCTAGGGCAGGCGTTATCTACGACGTGGACACTTCTATCAGCGATATTGATTTTCCCACTCTAATCAAACCAGTAACGGAAGCTACTATAATCTTGCAAGCCCGCCGTCTCGGGAACTCACGATGCGTGAAACTAGTTTTTAAGGGTGACAGCCTCCCAACTCAAGTAAGAGTTGGTCATTTTCGGCACACAGTACGGCCGTTCGTGCCGAAACCTCTTAAGTGTCGAAAGTGCTGTAAAATAAGACACGTGAGTGCTGTTTGCCACAAGTTCTGCTGCGTGCTCCCGATGCTCGGAGTCGCACAACACGGAAGCCTGCCAGGCAGAACATCGCAAATGCGGCAATTGCCAAGGTCCTCACGAGGCGTCATCAAAGCAGTGCCCAAATGTGAAGAAGGAAATTCAAGTGCTGAGGCAGATGGCCAGAGACGGTTTCTACCCACAGGGAGGCTGCTGCCAAAGTGCGACGTCGGCGTTCGCACCATAGGAAAACTCCTAGGACATCCTCTGCCAAGGCCAGGGATACACCGCTACCCCCATATCACGCACTCACCACCACAAGCATCAACAAGTGCCAACAACAAGCATCCTCAGAAAGACGCAAGAAAACATTGACCCTGACGCGTGGCCAGCGCTGCCGTCAGTGACACCACCAGTAGAGCGGCAAGCATCGCCCACTGAAAGCTACTTTCAGAGCGAGTAAGTCATGACAGTCAAGATAACGAAATAATCGACGTGATTAAGACCCTCATGAAGACTATTCGAGTACTCCTGAATAATATTCAGACTCCGGCTGCCCACAGTGCTCTTCAAATATTGGGCGCTTTGAATCCGGTGCTATCAAATCTACAGAAGCACCATGGGCTCTTTCCCTGCAGCCCTTCCGTAAAACAAGTGAAAGAGGCATCAATTTTCCAATGGAATGCTCGAGGTCTTAAACCCCGCATTTCAGATTTCGCCGTATGTTTTTCAATAATCAGTTTCCAATTATCATAATTGGTGAACCACGTCTTCACAATGCTATAAGACTTTCTAAATACGAGGTTTTCAGATCTGCAACCCGTAAACGAAACCAGTAAGGTCATTGTTTACATCAGGTGCGAACTCACATATATTGAGCATCCAGTAACACCGGACGACAGCAACCAATACGTGTGCTTGACAGTTACGCGTAAGAACGTGAACTTCACGCTAGTGGCAGTATATATTTCGCCTTCAGGCTGCTTCGACCCAGCAAGATTAAGCGCCATTAAATCAGCGACAACCTGGGCCATGGATTATTACCCGGTGATTTAACACTCATCACCCCCCTGTGGGGAAGCCAGAAGATGGACCGTCAGGGAAGAGATGTGTCCTCCTTTGCATCTGACCACCAACTATATTGTTTAAATGACGGCGCTACCACGTTTTTACGGGGTCTGACATATTGTAGCTGTCTTGACCTAACTTTTGTGTCAAGTAGCCTGAACACAAGGTGCAGTGATTTGCGGACAATAAAACGCATGGCAGTGACCACATCCCCACCTATATAAAAATCAAGGGGCTAAGCAAGTCGCAAATCGCACCCACTTCACGGCTAGACTGGTCAAAGTACAGATCATCCACAGAGAAGCAATGCGAGAGAAACCAAGAAGGTTCTCTTGAAAGCCTAGAAGGTATAATGAAGGCCACTATTCAATAGGCAACGTTTAATTGTGGACCTTTGCAGATTTTTGCAAATATGAGGTGGAGTTTGGAGCGACTTCGCGCAATCCGTCGTCGCGCCGAACGACGTTATAGGCGCACGAAATCCATCTACGACTTGAGGGAAGCGAGACGTCTACAAAAGAAGATTCAACGTCGAATCAACGCACTACAGTCGCAACGATGGAAGTCACTATGCGAGTCGCTCGATCCCCACAAACCTCTTTCGCAAATATGGAGAATAATCCGCGGCCTACGAACATTGCCACAACAGAATTGTCCGTTCAAATGCCTTGCTCTCCACCAAGGCCGGCGTGAAATCGATGTAGCGGAAGACTTCTGTGCCGGGGTTGCAAACAAGGGGTCCGGGATCAACATGAGTAATCTACGAAACGCACCGGTGTCCAGAGACACTCGGATGGACAGTATGTTTTCTCTAGAGGAGCTTCAGGCAGCATTGGCAGCATGCAAGTGCTCGTCATCGCCTGGACCCAATGGAGTCACTTACATGGCCCTTGCTAACCTAGGACGAACAGCTCGGCGTGCCCTTCTAGCTGTATACAATGACTCGTGGAGCAATGGTTTGGTTCCTCCTTCGTGGAAGTGCAGCCGCCTTGTGCCCCTGCTCAAACTAGGCAAATCGCCTCTGGACATGGCCTCCTATCGCCCCATCGCGCTTGCCAGCTGTTTTGGAAAGGTGATGGAGAGAATGGTGCTGACTCGCCTGGAGTGGTACTTGGAACATAACTATATATACCCCGATGCTTTGACCGGCTTTCGGCGTGGACGGTCTTCCATAGACAATGTTGTTGATCTTGTCACGTCTGTACAACAGCAGAAGAGCCTAAAGAGATACAGCAGAAGAGCCTAAAGAGATTATCAGCGGCACTTTTCTTGGATAATAAGGCTGCATACGACAATGTATTACATGAAACCATCCTGGACGCCTTGGGCAGCATTGGATTGGGAGGCCGCGTTTACCAATGAATCTACAGCTATTTGAAGGACAGAACCTTCTTCGTTCAGACAGAAGATGGCGCAACAAGGCAACATCATACTTATCGCGGCATACCTCAAGGTGGGGCCCTAAGCCCCATACTTTTCAACCTTGCGCTCATCGGCCTCGTTGACGTCCTGCCACACTCCGTATATTTGTCGATATACGCGGAAGACATCTGCATCTGGGCATCAGGGGTCATGCATCTGCACGTACGAGCCATGCTTCAGACAGCGGCTACACTGACGTCAAACTTCCTTCAAGGACGAGGACTGGAGCTGTCATATGAGAAATGCTCACTAGTTGCATTTACGCGCAAGACAATGATGCCATACCGCATCAGAATTAATGGACACACAATCAGCTATCAAAAGACTCACCGTTTTCTGGGAGTAATTATAGATCGTGATTTGTCTTGGAGCCCTCATATCGCTTACATGAAGAAGAAACTGACCATGATCACCCACGTCCTAAGGTTTCTTGTGGGAAAATCATGGGATGCATCGGTACGAGCCATGCTTCAACTGTATGCTGCACTTTTTCTTGGCTTCATGCGCTACAGCCTACCTGTGCTTGGCAAGGCCCGCATAACAAACGTACACGTCCTGCAGTCATTACAAGCTCAAGCACTGAGAATATGCCTCGGGCTGCCGAGATGCGCATCCTCAGCAGCGACTGTCGCAATCGCTCATGAACACCCTATCACAACCTACATTCGTGTCGATGCTTTAAGAACGCACATAAGACATGCCATCCGGATTCAATCGCATCACCTCGCCTCCCTTCCAACTTCGAGGCCATGCTCTGCGTTCTGCTCTATTATTGCCCCACATCGCACGGTGATTCCCACGAACTTCACGCACGCAGCAAGACCATCGTTACCATTGTGGTGTCTACATCCACTGGAAGCCCTGACAACCATCCCCGGAACGCAAGAGAAGAAAAATTTGTCAAATTTGGGCCTAAAACAAACAACATTACTGTTTCTGCATGAGAAACACAGTGGACACATTCACATTTACACAGATGGGTCGGTCACTTCAACAAGTTCAACAGGCGCAGTGGTAATTCCGGAGAAATCCATCACGATAAAGTTCAGGACCTCGCATCTGACATCATCCACGGCGGCAGAACTCGCCGCCATTCGTGCCGCTCTGGAGTTCCTAGTTGAAGAACCGCAACAGACATTGTTCATATTCTCCGACTCCAAAGCAGCTCTCCAGGGAATCGCCTTGTCATATCGTCATGGACCAAACGAACAGCTAATTGCTGAAATACGACTGCTTCATCACCGGGCTATAGAGAAACATGACATAGCGTATCAATGGATACCAGGCCACTGCAGCATTGATGGAAACGACCGTGCAGATGAAGCAGCCCGAACTGCTCATGATGATGCCCCTTGTGTAGCTATACCATTATCAAGAACGGACGCCGCTGCAAGGCTTCGATCACTTGCTCGAGAACTGACACTCGCTCAGTGGAATTCACCGGCATTCACCAACGTCCGCCTTAATAATTTGGACCCACACCTACAGCTCCGTCTTCCATCAGGAATAACCAGAGCAGAGGAGACACATTTGTGTCGTCTGTGGATTGGGGTGGCCTTTACGAATGCTTATTCGTTTCGAATCGGAATTGCCAGAAGCCCGACATGTGACAACTGTGGCTGCGCAGAAACTTTCTCCCATCTTCTCTGCGAGTGTCCCCGCTTCAGCGTGCCAAGGAAAGAACTGTCAAAAGCTTTAAATAGAATAGAAAATCGCCAATTGTCGGAAGAAAGGGTATTAGGATGCTGGCCGAGACCGTCCTCTGCACGCAAGGCATTGAGAGCGTTGTTGCGCTTTCTGCGGGCAAGTGGTCTTAGAGACAGACTGTAAACAGCGTCGTGGATCGTCTGATGACCTTCTGTCTCTTTTTTTACAACGTCTCTTTTCTCTCATCCTTTATCCCTCTTACCCCCTTCCCCAGTACAGGGTAGCCAGCCGGTATGAGAACTGGCTAACCTCCCTGTCCTTCCTCATTTATTTCTCCACCTCCTCCTCCTCCTCCAGGTTTCTGCTCCATAGCTTAATACCGGCAAGATACAGCTGTTATATACCTTCCTTTCGAGGGATAGTGGCAATCTACCTGTCATAATTTGAGAGTGCTTTCCAAATGTGCTCCACCACATTCTTATTCTTCTAATTACTTCAATCTCGCGGTTTGGCTCCGCGGTTATTACCTGGCCTAAGTATACTTAGTCTTTTACAACTTGAAGTGCACTATTACCTATCTCGAAGCGCTGCTTTGTTCCGAGGTTGTACATTACTTTCATTTTCTGAAGAATAATTTTAAGACACACCTTTCTGTTCTCCTTGTCTAACTCCGTAATCATGAGTGGCCATTCGTCCCCTGCGTTACTCAGCAATGCAATGTCATCGGCAAAGCGCAGGTTACTAAGGTACCCTCCATTAACTGTTCCTACCCTAAGCTTCTGAAAACCTCCTGTAAGCACGCGGGTAAATAGCATTAGGGAGATTGTGTCCCCCTGCCTTACACCCTTCTTGATTGGTATTCTGTTGCTTTCTTTATGAAGCACAATGGTAGGAGTTGATCCCCTGTATATTTCTTCCAGGGTGTTTATATATGCTTCATCAATGCCCTGAATACACAGTGTCTGCATGACTGCTGATATTTCTACGGAATCAAACGCCTTCTCGCAATCAATGAATGCTATGTATAGTGGTTGGCTATATTCTGAGCATTTCTCTGTTACCTGATTGATAATATGAATGTGGTTGATTGTTGAGAAGCTTGTTCGAAATCCTGCTTGTTCCTTCGGTTGATTTAATTCTAATGTTTTCTTTACTCTGTTAGCAATTACCTTTGTAAATAGCTTGTATACTACAAAGAGCAAACTGATCGGCTTGTATTTCTTCAAGTCTTTGTCATCTCCTTTCTTAGGTATTAAGATATACATATATGTATTAAGATATGTATATATATATATGTGCAAATATGTTGATTTCCGATAACCAACTAGCCCAAGCATCTGTCTTATCAAGTCAGCAAATCCACGCTCGCACCACTCCATCAACTTGCTTGTACTGGCCTGGATCACGGGTGATGGGAGCGGACAACAGGAAGATGGCGCAACTTGCGGCGTGACGTCACTTGTTTTCTCGCGTTCTGATTGGCTGCTGCAATGCGGCGGTGCGATGCGGCGACGAAAATATCTGGCCGTTTTGATACTCGGCTATGCGGCGGTGCGATGCGATGATGCGTCACAAAACGTCACGAAGCGTCACCACTCCGGCTGTCGCATCGTCTCACCACGCCGCATCACACGGAAAATTGGACGTCTGTCTCGCGCTTTAGCCTCTTATTGACTGATCTATTTCTTGAGCAGTAGTAAATATTTTGACGTTCATAAGATTTCTGCTACGGCAAACTTTTGAAATGTCATGTGGCCAGTCACCGTTCCGTGGACGCGCTTCATAATCAATCACGTTTAACGCAGCACTATAATCGAAGACATGCATTGACATAACAGTGTACATGATGTGTTGCCTGAACAAAGAAGGTGTGCAAAATCCGCTTTTTTTGTCCCATCGGTTTGTTTTTTCAAGTCTTGAAATCGTGGGAATGGGAAGTTATTTTTCGCATACTTAAGTTTCAGTTTCAGTTTCAGTTTCAGTTTCAGTTTATTATTCATTTCAAAAAAGTAGTACAGTAATATTAATATACAGACGAGGGTCCCAAAGTTAAAAACTGTAACGGGACCCTCGACGAGGGTCCCACAGTTAAAAACTGCAACGGGACCCTCGATGCAATATAACAATCAATAAATCAGATCAAGTTAACAAGCAACGAGTGAATAGAAATCAATTATACAATATAGAGTGATAAGTAATTATTATAGGCTAAGTGACACATCAGGCAACAAAAAGCAAGGCAAATAAGGAAAGAAAAAAAGAAAGAAAAAAAACACAAAGAAAGACACAAAAAACATCTCGTTCAGTGTCAATCGAGATGCAATGGTCTAAATGGCATAACCAAAAACGCAAAGCCCCCAAAAAGCCCATATACAGGCAGCTAATAATTTAACAGAAAACTTTTAAGCGACTTTTTGATTGATGACAATGTGGGTATCGTTTTAACAGAAAGAGGCATGTTATTCCAAAAAGTAATGGCCGCAAAGGCAGTGGTCATTTTTCCATAATTTGTGTGCGACGCGGGTAGCAAAAAGTTAAGGTTCATTGCAAATCTGGTTACATTGTTGTTTTGTAAGAAAACTGAATCAATTAACTCAAACGGTAGAAGTGCATTGCGCAATTGAAACAGAAGAACGGCTATGCTATAAAAAAATAACTTACGAACAGGTAGGATTTTGTTGTCTTGGAGTAGATGGTGTGCACTGGAGTATCGTGAGCTATTAGTGATAATGCGGATCGCCTGATTTTGCATGTTCTGAATGGGTGATAGATGACAGTCATACGTGTTTCCCCAAGCAACGATACCATACATGATATGGGAATGAATGAAGGCGAAATACAGAGACATAAGTACGTTTATATGAAAAACTTCACGAGCTTTTATTATAGCCCGAATTCCGAATGCAGTTTTCTTTCTGAGGTGATCAGTGTGGAGATTAAACTTTAAATGGCAGTCAAGATGTACACCAAGAAAAATTACAGTATCACAGGTGGGTATAGAGTGAGGACCTAGGGTTAAGGGTTGATGAAAAGGCAATGGTCTTTGAGCGGACCTAAATATCATAAACTTGGTTTTGGCTGGGTTAATAATAAGTTGGTTCTCGTAGCACCATTTAGTAATATCTAGAAGTGTGTTATTCAAGTGTAAAGTAAGAGCAGTTAGAGAGTCCTCAGCTGCAGTTATAGTCGTGTCGTCTGCGTATAATACGCAGTGAGTTGATTTAATTGCATCGACAAGATCATTAATATAAATAATAAATAATAAAGGGCCCAAAATAGACCCCTGGGGCACGCCTTGATTGATCAGCTTAGTTTCAGAAGAAGCGCCTGATACGTACACCGAGCATTCTCTATTTTGCAGATAATTTTTCAGGATCTAGGAAGACCGATCCAACAAGTTTACCAGAGTCAATCGATTTTTTTAAGTAATCTATTAATGAAACTAGTGCTAAGCTTGTCGAACTGCCTGAACGAAAGCCAAATTGACACGGATGAAGTATATTAAATTTGCTTAGGTAATTACTTAAACGAGTATTGCTCACGTTCGCTAAGGATGATTTTTGTTCGCATGATGACAGAGACTGAATTCTTGTTGTTTAATAACTACTATAGATTCAGCGAGGCACTGCAAGCGCATCAACACGCTCACGTTCGTTAAAGTATTGCTCACGTTCGTTAAAGTTGTATTGCTCACGTTCGCTAAGGATGATTTTTGTTCGCATGATGACAGAGACTGAATTCTTGTTGTTTAATAACTACTATAGATTCAGCGAGGCACTGCAAGCGCATCAACACGCTCACGTTCGTTAAAGTATTGCTCACGTTCGTTAAAGTTGTATTGCTCACGTTCGCTAAGGATGATTTTTGTTCGCATGATGACAGAGACTGAATTCTTGTTGTTTATTAACTACTATAGATTCAGCGAGGCACTGCAAGCGCATCAACACGCCGAGATTTCCTGGCCACAAGTAAGCAGAGTTGACTGCTCTCTTGTTTTAACTCAAGGATATGCAGTGCAACTTGAAATGCAGTAAGATGCACTGGAAGTCTGTCCTCAAGTTTTCACCATGTTGAATTGTCTTGTGCACTTAGGATATTGCCTAACTCTAAATTACTTGAATCGCACAACAAGCAGCAGCTCTAACCACACCCCGAATACTCTGCTGAGATGGTGGCGGCACCACTGTCGGAAACCCGCGTCTGGGCAGATCATCTGGTTAGATCAGTCTATTTTCCTTGCAGTCATGCATGAAATGGTTACACTTCAGCTAATTAGAGTTGAAAAATTCTGCTTCAAATGAGCTTTATAGAGTGTACTTGAGTTTAATCAAAGCTGTATGCCTTGTTGGCCGAAATTTATTATACGATGATTATATGATAATATCGGGTGTTTAACGTCCCAAAACAATGATATGTTCATGAGAGACACCGTAGTGGAGGGCTCCGGAAATTTCGAAAACCTGGGCTTCTTTAGCGTGCACCCAAATCTGAGCACACGGGCCTACAGCATTTACTCCTCCATCGAAAATGCAGCCGCAGAAGCCGATATTTGATCCCTCGACATGTGGGTCAGCAGCCAAGAACATTAGCCACTATACCCACACGGCAAGGCAAATGTATCATACAACATGATTTCTCTGTTACTACGTGAAGAAATGACCATGCTCAATTAAAGATCAGTCATTCTGGTTATTTTCACTGGAAAAAGCAAAACGAAATTGTTTATGGTTTGTTTTGTTCGCAAAACACTCTTTATTAAGCATTATAACTTTGACATCAGTGAAAACCAAGCATAAGTTCTAAAGTTGCGCGAGATTGGTTCCAAAAACATGCCTGCTAGATTTACTTGGCATAACATTGTAAAGTATTGCTGCCACATTCGTTGCCTCCACTTGCGGTTAAACAAATTTATTTGTAGTGTCTCAATATACGTAGACATTGATTTACGCAGCATGCTGAAAAACTTCAAACCGGCAACACTCAATCACAGCCTTCGGCAGAGAAGCCTTCTTTCTGCTTGTCGAGTAAGAAGAATTTCAGTTTAATACATTACAAAGCTTGTACATCAGTGTGAAAAGCATGAAGCAATCACATGTGCACCACCCATTGGGCTCCTGCGTTTTCCCAGCGTCCGAGTCTTATCAAGTAGTAGCTCACGCTTATGTAAACTTTAGTCGGCCGGCATATCTACCCCTTGTTTTTTTTCCGTGAAAGATGACTTTCACTAGCCCACGTACATCAGCGTAAATCTCACAAATGCTTCATTTAGTAATGTTACTACCGTCATCCTTATAGAAGTTCTTTCAGCGGTTGAAACTGGACGAAAAGATTTAGATGCACACCAAGCAAGGAAGTTCCGTTGAGACGGGCTGATGTCCTCTCTGTCAAAAGTGAAGAAAGTGTCCCAGGACTGCTTCAGCGCTAGCAAAAAGCACGGGAGAGGAAAGGCCATTGTCACCTTGACTCCACATCAGGTACAAAGGCTTTCCGGGCCTACAAGGAGGCACGTGGGCAATTTTCAAAGCCATCATAGATTTGTAGAGTTCTGAAGCAGCGTGGTATTTGCTGTGTGGGCTGGAAGTTAAAACCTGAACGGGTTGTAGCTTCACCTTTCGAGAAGAAGCGGTGTCTTGGGGATATGCAGTTGTTAAGCAGTGACTTCTAGCAGACGACGAAGGATTAGTTCATCTCTCCTCATTCCCCCTCTTCCCATAGCATCGGCTAAGTGGAGTGGCATGTTTGACGATAAGCTGTCAAGCCACTACATTGTACTAGCCCACACAGAGATGTTCGGCACGTGTATCGGGAGCAGGGCTTTTCGAACACCACCCTACTCTCCTAACAAATTCTCGCAACCCCGGTCATCTAGGATCATCGGACGTGTGCAACGTGTTGGCGACGGGTGAAAAACGTAGTGTGGTGCGTTTGTGACAATATTTCGGCATCGTTTAGACTGTACCCAATCCACGTGCATTGTGTGGTGTCTTTTTCCGCCTTCGTGGGTGGAGCACCTAGACCATCATGCGCCGTATTGGCGGAAACTGTGGACAATGCGCCCAGGGTTGGCAATGCGGCGCTATATAAGTGGACGACTTTTTCTATATGTTTATTTCTTCAATTCAGTTCAGCAGTGAGCTCGTACTTGATCAGTTCACCTCCTTTCAAATTCTCAGTTACTAACCATGTAAATAAATATTTGTCATTCGTACGAGTGCCTCAGCTGACTTGTTCGACGATGGTTCCTGCGATGGGGGCCCGCTAGCAAACTGAGACCCGCAGGACCCAGAAATGCAACTGTAGCTATTTGACATTTTCTATCCACATTCTAAAGTATACGTCACGATGCCTAGTTCAAAAACGAATTGCAGTCACTCGATTAGCGAGGTATATTGATTTTGAAAGAAAATTAAGTTACCGCGCATTGCGAGATACGCACCTGTAATCCCGTGAAAAAAATATCAGTTGGACCACGGTAAGAAGGGGTCGCGCGGAACTCGGTGTTTCCATTTATGGACTTGTTGCGGTAAGCTGGGAGGGGCATGCCAACCGTTGCGCTGCATTTGCTCCAGCTCACAGCATTCCTTTGACGGCACTCAGTCGAAATGTCCAACTGGATTAGCCGTGACGGCACAGGCACTGTGGCTCCCGCAAGGCACCCCGCGGGGCACTACACCGCCTGAGACTACCGAGTGTTTCGACTTTCTGTTAACGCAGGACAAGGAAACCAACGCTCATGTGGGCGTTGAAAAAAGGGTATGGCTTGAAACGTCGTTGTGAAAAGCTAATTGTAGATGTCGTGGTTGTAATGGGTTACTTCACTATACCAAGAACACTGTGAGGCGAGAGCGTTGAATTTAAAAGTTCATTTGTAATACCTTAAGGGTGAGTATCCGAGATGCAGTGTATAGCGTGCCCGAAATATGTTGTCACGAACCAAGCGGTCATGGGGTTGAGTCTCCTTGATAAAACCAGTTTTTTTGCCACCTGGTCGTGTGTACATTTTCGACATCATTTCCGTGACAAAAATTGCGTCACGTACGTTTCGGTGAGTCCCGGAAAAAAACATTTTCATGTAAACGATTAGGTAAACAAATAAATACGTACTGGTGACATAAACAGTGTTTTCCTGTAGCAGTAAGTTATTTGGGTTAGCTGTTATTTGTTCATATCAATGCAAAGATGATGCGCACTATAAAACAGGAACAAAAGAAAACGGGGATAAGGGCAGCACAGCACACGCGCGCCAAAGGAGTTTCTTCCAGAAGCAACGCCTACATGAATCACACCTTAGGCACGTGGTAACAGTTCTCTCGCCTGAAAAGCAGGGACTTTCCAAGTTAGACAAATTCTTGTGAACTCGCATGGGTCGAAAACGAGAAAAAGGGAGAAAATTAGCGCAGCATGCTGCTTAAATAGAAGTATTATTCTCTTTTCAAAGCACAGTGATGACCAATTAACACATCTATACCCGTATCATGTAATATCAAAAGCTCCGATTAATACATAAGTGTTTTTGTCATAATTTCTAGGTAAGGTGGTTGCATCTAAAAAGAAAAATTGAGCTTGCTTGAATGCTACGCTAAGCACTTACCTACATTAAGAGGCCTTGATTTTTTGTGTTGCTGCAAAGAAATGTCTATGCATCGGCCACTTTAGCCCACGTATACGTGGCTGCATGACGGCGGTGACATGTGCATGGCGCAGATTTTGAATCCAACAGAAGAAGCTGTATTTAAATCTGACACCTTTTTTTTCATAGTCACCAGGCATGGGCTAATATCATTGTCGATTGCATATGGTCAACATGCATCTGGTCTCCTCAACCGCGCAGCAATGGGGTTTGAAGTGTGCGCCCGAAATTCCCGATGTTTCGAAACTGTTTAGTAACACAGTTGCTGGCAAAAATTAAGAGTAGAAGGGCCTAAAGAATAATAAGTGTAGTTTTTATATTTAAGGATGCTTTCTCAAGATAAGCACCTGTACTGGTCGTACTATTCTTGCTTCATGCAGTCAAAAATAAAATTTAATTCTAGACAATAAAACATTCTAAAAATTTGAATTGCCGGGTCATGTTTGCGTGCAGTGCTAATCACTGTAATTGTTATAAATAACCCTTCTTAATTTTAAAGTGGGTACGCCTCGCGAATTCACGAGTTATAATTTACATGCCACATACGAACTGTAGTATACTTAGTGAAAACCACAGTTACTGATACTCCTATAAAAATTAAATTTGTGGTGAAAATAATATTCATCATGCATTTGAACAAACCGATATAAGCTTCTCCAAACTGTCATGGGGCGCAAGTGCTTTCCCGAAATGCTTTATTATCTCCAGAACGCACAAATAAAGCAAATGCCCAGGATATACCAAGAAACGGGTGCAGTTTACCACAATAAAATTACCTACTGAACTGCAAAATAGCGCATCCACCATTCACATATTCACTCAGTTTCAGCACTTTCTGTAGGTAACTTCAAATTAAGAAAAACAAAGTGTGCAAAACATGCAATGATTTTTACCAACCTCACCTGATAAACCGCCTAAAAATTGCGATGACCGCAACGATGGCACGATTCTGTTTTTGCTTCTTAATAGTGAAGTACAGAAGATATCCACTGAAAGAAAGAAAGAGTTGACAAAAGGTTTAATGGCGCACAGTGAATATATCTATTTGTTAAGCTCATAGGATATCACACAAGTTACAACTTGACAGCTTGACTCGCTGGTAAGCAGAAAAGCGCCAATTTTTATTAAACTTTTTGGGGCGGGAGGGAGGGCAATCACTTTTTGTAAACTAGTCTGTTCCTCTTGGCGCACTAGCGTCTCACGTAAAGGCCACAATTCGGCCTAAAAGAGATATATAACGCAGTGGTGGCACGGGTTCACCAACATTATGGTTAGCGCGGTATCCGCCCGGCAGTGAGGCTGGGTGGCCCCGCACAATGCATTAATGGCTGTCATAGGCGTTGGAGTGAAGAGTGGGATGGACGTCTCCTAAGAGGGATCTGCAGGAGCGGGCAACAGCGGATCATTTCCTGTACGTGTATTCCAGCTGAGCCAAAGATCGGTGACGCCACATTCGCGTTACCTTGTGTTTGTTGTTGTGTTGTTTGAGTGCATTCTAATATTGCATAAGCTTGTTTAGAATGTCACTAGTGACGTATTCAATTAGTCTGGCAATATCGTCGATGGATGACTATATTTAAACGATGTTTGGTCTGCCTGACCACATCGGCTGTGTCCGTGTGTTCTGAGAGCGACGGCTCGTTTGAGACCCCGAAACTTATGTTAAAATTTATAGTAAATGGTAGCCTGATATTCACTAAAGCTGAAAGAAATATTAGCATTTATGGGTGCTGGTAGTTAAAAATACGTTGAACTTGCCTCATGAAAAAAAACGTGTCGACAGCCATGAAGCCTGCTGATATGATTGGTGACTCCCAGCTTTCGAATATGAACACGGCGTTAGCGAGCCTTGCTGAAAAAAAAAGCGTTATTTTCACAAATGGGTTGACAGAGCTCTCATAATTTGGCACACAATGTTATGTATTGGTGCCCTTTGAAATATCGAATCATCCGAATAGTGTTTTGTTAGGTCCTAGCATTTTCATGTCGTTTGTTTCATTTTGTAGCTGTTTCCAGTGACAACGTATTACTAGTTTGTGCTGTCCTCTTACAAATCTCTTAAAAAAGCAACAATTTTAGATGTCAGAGTTACTACCAGTTTTTTAAGGCAAACTCTCTAGTACATAGGTCTTTTCTTCAATAAAACTGAAAGGCTTACACTGGTGTGCTTAAAAACCGAGTCGCATTAAAAAGTATGCGTCTAAATCTTTATTTAATAAAAGCCTATATGTGAAAGTCAAAAACATGAATACTGCTCTGCGAATTAACTTATGTGTTTGTATCTTTGTATACTTACTCCACGTGTCTGGAGAATTTGCGTACTTTGCGTAAAAAAGCGTAGTAATTTGTTTACTTACTTTCAAGGCACAAACTGACTAGTCACACCAACTGATAAAATCTCTGCGAAATACTTGGTATTATAGTGCTTTCCAGTGCCTTCAAAATGTTTGAAAATGAGACTAGAGGAAAGGCACGTGATAGGTAAGAGGCTGCATCCTATTATGCCTGCATCTTGCCGTTTTCAGATTTAAAAATATACTTGAAGCTCTGGAAATGCAGGAAAAGTAGATTTTTAACTAGAATATTGTGTATTTCTTAAGTACTTGCTCTTAATTTTGTTAAATATATTTGCCTCGAGAAACGGTTTTAAAAAAACGTTCACCTCGATTTCTTCTAAATTATCCTAAGAACTAAACCCTAGTATCGCAACGAAAATTGTGCAAGCATCACCTGGTTCATAGAAGTTATGAAATCAGCTACATGTCTTACTGATGTGCTGCGCACGACTTCGACATTATAATTCAATGTTTCGACGTCTGGTTGTTCCGTGGCAAGCCATTATGGTGTAAAAGACAAAGGACATAGCTTGGTCGCGAGCAAGCTGGTATGAAAAACACTTTCCTGTTGCATTTAGACACTAGTGATTGTGCTTTTCGGTGTGAGAGTGAGCATTTTCCCACGAGTGGTTGTATCATCTGACTGCACTGAAATCATCCTACGTGTTGTTCTATTGCCCCCACCCCTAAGTTTGCTGGGGTGTCACCAACATCCGTGGATGACTTCACGGCAGGTATTCTTTCATGCCCGCTGCAACTCGCCTACTTGACCTGCACTTACTTGATATGCGGTTCAACTGTTTTCGATCACTTTTCGCTTGTCTTCGCATTCAGATTATGGATGAAAACAGCGTCAATAAGGCTCCTAGTGAAATGATTAAAAACGTTCTCGAGTACAATCGCCAAAGATTCTCGCGCTGCGTGCTATACACCTTGATTAGGTTTCTTGTGTCGCACTGCTTAGCTAGAAGATGGGTTTGATTTTCGGCCACGGAAGTCTCATTCTGATGAAAAGCAGTATTATTATTGTTTGAGAAGGTAGTATTTCATATTGTGATAGCACTGCAGCTCGCAGAAAGGTGCACCATCAAGGGCCTGAATTTCGCCTTTTAAAATAAAAACTACATTTTTGCATCAAATTATGCAGAAATGTGCCATATGAGTAAATCATTAAAAAAAACGTCAAAAGCATAAAGTATCATGCCCGCAATCACAATCAGTACAATATGTACACAAAAAATTTCATCCAAGGTAGAGAAATTGTACGTATAGTATTAGGTAATCTTACTTAGGTTTTCGTTGATCGTTGCATAGGAATGACCCAAGCATATCCAGAATATGCTTAAAAAACGTAGGCCAAACACAAACTTGTAGCACCGTGTTTCAGGGTCGCCATCCTTCTTCACTTGTAGGATTCGTTTACTGTTACCCACGAGTGAGAATGCAGTGATGCACTTGTAGTAAATAGCTGAAATGATAAAACAGTGCAGATTCAGAAGTAAAAGCGTTATATATAAAGACGGGCTGTTTCAACAAATATGTCCTCTTTTTATAGGAAACAATTACGAGAAGGATGCATCAGCGTGCTACATGCGGCGTTCCTGTTGGTGTGATAGAATGCATCTTCAGAAGCGTACAAACATTAGTTATGGCAGTAATCATAAAAATTGAAAAAAAATAACTTTTCAACCACTAGAAATAAGGGCTCCAATGAAAGTTTTTGTGGTGAATATGCCATAGCCGTTTTGATAATTATTAAAGGCGGCCTTTTGTTAGCACTGCAGAATGATGAAACCTGGATAACTTAGCCAGTAAAACTAAAACCAAAGCACGAAACAGCGCATCTATCATTCACTTAAAACACCCTCAACGCCAGCACTGTTTTACTCGCCGATTATCAATATAGACCGCTTCATGCCAATCCTCTGCTGCCACATAGCCGCTTATCGATGCTAGCTCGTGTTCCTCCCCTGGTGTGAGGGAAGCAGTTTTGTCATGGAGAAGGGTGTTTTTAAAGTGAATGGCTGATGCGCTCTTTAGTGGGTCGCTTTTGCTTCCGCCAGTGAAGTTAGAATCAATTGCTTCATGCTCCGTACAATGACCGCCTTTTCGAAAAAAAATAACGAATTTGCCACATAGACGAAGCAAGGAACACGATAACAACAATATGAACGGCCACGCACAGAGTGAAAAGCAGATAGAAACGTTCCCCGCGTTTCTCGCGCACCAATTACGCACGAAACGTACTCACAAGTACTGATGCACGTGAATAAGCGTCTCATTTGTTACTTCACTGAATCTGAAAATCACGCGCTTTTGGCGAACGGAGACTGCAATTACTTGCAGTGACCTTTATGCGCCCGGTAACTACAACAGTATCGTTCCACGTAAAGCGCGAGGCCAGCCAAGGCATACGATTCTCCCGTCCTCACCACCGCGAGATAAGGGCGCGCGAGGGAGCGTCGCTTCCCGTCTCTAAGTCGGGCAAAGTACGCGTAGGACATTAGAGCAGGCACCGCTGCGCGATGTGGTGACATGCGCTCATGGCGTCATCTTCCTGGTAATGCCAAAAACACAGCAGTAATCGGTAGATATAAATAGCTTGCCCTTCGACAGCACCACAACGTTCTCTGGGTTGGTTCAGTGGATAACGCTTCGCTTTGAAGACGCGGAGGTCCCAGGTTCAATTCTGTGCGCCGGAGGGCTTTTTTGTTTTTTTTCTTGCTTGCTTTTTCATATATATAGATACGTATACATATACGGTGCGTGACATCGACGTCGATGCCGGCGGTAAAATCCAGCCGAGAGTGTCAATATGATTGCTATCTCAAAAAGAAAATCACAGGGGCTCCGGAATATTAGCAGAAAGGACCATACGTCATTACCATGAAGTTACCCTTGCGAAAAATTTGTTTGAAACATCAAATATACATACATATATCAAGGAAAGAAGTGTATCTATAAGAGCTTGTTTTTCCGTATTTTACACAAAAATAACAAAATTTAACAGGCTATAATGCCAAGTAAAGTATAGGAGAGTTATTAGACGAAACTGTAATGTAAATCAGAAGAAATAAAAGTGGAAGAAAGATAACTTGCCGTGGCCAGGAACCCAACGTGCGACCTTCGGATAACGCGTTCGATGCTCTATCACTCAGCTACCTTGGCGGCTAACCTCCCAGCCACTCCATTGGGTATATATGTGAATTAAACGTTGGAGTGTCAGTCAGCGCCACCAGCAGCCATGGCGGCAAGTGTGGCACACTCTTTTGAGCCTGTTTGGCATAACGTAGCACGTGAACTTGTTACGAGTGGGCAGCTGATCAAATAAACCCTCGTATACAACCTAAAGGCACTGAGTCTACCAGTACGAGACCCTCGTTAATGAATAAGAAAAGAAGTGTGTACCTAAGGGCTCATTTTTTTGGGTTTTACACAACATTAATGAGGTCTAACAGACAATAATGCCAAGGAAAGTATAGGGGACGATATTAAACCAAATTGTAACTGTAAATATGAAGAAAAGTGGGTGAAAAGATAACTTGCCGTGGGCAGGATTCGAACCCGCAACTTTTAAATGACGCGTTCGATGCTCTAACACTGAGCTACCACGACAGCTATCCCCCCAGCCACTTTATAGGGTTTATATGTGAATTAAACGTGGGAGTGTTAGTCAGCGCCACCAGTAGCCATGGCGGCGAGTGTGGCACACTCTTTTGAGCCTATTTGGCGCCACGTAGCACGTAAACTTGTTACGAGTGGGCAGCTGATCAATAGTCCCTCGTATACAACCAAAAGGCACTGAGTCTGCCAGTACGAGACCCTCGTTAATGAATAAGGAAAGAAGTGTGTACCTAGAGGCTCGTTTTTTCGTGCTTTACACAATATTATTGAGATTTAACAGACAATAATGTCAAGAAAAGTATAGGGGACGATATTAGACCAAATTGTAATGTAGATATGAAGAAACATGGGTGAACAGATAACTTGCCGTGGCCAGGAACAAAACCTGCGAACTTCGAATAACGCGTTCGATGCTCTATCACTCAGCTACCATGACGGCTAACCTCTCAGCCACTCCATTGGGTATATATGTGAATTAAACGTCGGAATGTCCGTCAGCGCCACCAGTAGCCATGGCGGCGAGTGTGGCACACTCTTTTGAGCCTGTTTGGCGTCACGTAGCACGTTAACTTGTTACGAGTGGGCAGCTGATCAAATAGACCCTCGTATACAACCTATAGGCACTGAGCCGGCCAGTACGAGACCCTCGTTAATGAATAAAGAAAGAAGTGTGTACCTAAGGGCTCGTTTTTCCGTGTTTTTACACAATGATAACGAGATCTAAGAGACAATAATGCCAAGGAAAGTATAGGGGAAGATATTAGACCAAATTGTAATGTAAATATGAAGAAAAGTGGGTGAATAGATAACTTGCCGTGAACAGGATCCGAACCTGCCTTTGGAATGTCGCGTTCGATGCTCATTCTGCCATTCCGCCATTTTGAACAAAATGGCGGACGCTTTAGCAGCAGTATCCCTGAGTGGGCGCACCATCCCAGTTTTGACAGATACGGATTACGTAAGAGCGCTAATGTTCCGAAATGCTTGTTTGTATTGGGGAATAAGTAATTTGGTTAAATGTAAAGATTTCGAGCATTTAAGGTATTGCTGGAATAAACAGTGCTGTGTATCTCGCCAGTTAGATGTCACTTAAACCAGACTGCGCTGTACTGTTCAACAACTAAATTATTACCTTAACAAAGCTCGTCTCAAGGCGTCACCGCTGTGCATTTTTTGCAACAAAATTGAAACAATTGAACATTTCTTTTTATTTTACGTCGTTACTCTTATCAGAGAGTAAGACTTTTAGTAGCCCTATTGCAAAAGCTTGGAATACAAGTAAAAACTACCAGTACTTTTATCACTTGGCGGTACTTGATTTGGTTACTGCCTAGGGATATATGCTCCACTAGCTGTGGTTTATTACATCAACGCAACTAAAATATTACTGTGATAGTGAACCCTAACCTTTTCAGATCTTTAGTTTATAATTCGTAGTGATGTCTGTCAGGAACAAGAGTTGGTTTGATCGCTTGCTCACCAAACATTTTTGTTTACTCGCAGTATTATCTCAAAACTAGATTGCAGATTGGCTTTAATTTCATTTTAGTTTCATATAAGTATCCTGCCACCCGGTTCTTGGCCGATGCCCCTCTGTGGGTGAGCGCCATTTATCCTAGGTCATCAGCATCAGCATCAGTCTCGCAGACTGGGTATGTGCCAGTATTACCACGCAAAAAACAAACAAACAAAGGCTCAGCTGTTGAGAACACGCTGCTTTTGCTCTTTTAAGGTGTACCTGTGTTTTGTTTGCGTTGTACCGCGACACTGGTGGAAGTGCTTGATCACAACCTTGCCTGATGCTCCACACTGCCATCTGGAGCCGTTCGTCAAGTCCAGACGCATTGTCCCTTGTTGCAACTCTAGTGCAACTTTTTCAGTCGACAGTTGCAAGGCCTCGTGCCAGAGCTCAATTTGTCGCTGGCATCTCCCAGGCATCGCTCACCTGAACTAATGGCATACGCAAGCCCACAACAGGTGCCCCAAAACAGCTTTCCGACGCACCCATCTCAGGCGACCATTTTTCAACCACTCGTTTCCGATCGCTTTAGTGGCGCCGCCCATGAAGACGTTGAAGAATGCCGTGACCACTATGAGCATGTTGCCGAGATAAATCAGAGATCAGAACAGGAAAAGCTTTTTCGCGCCTATTCCTACTTTGACGACAGTGCTCGCACTTGGTATGAGAATAAAGAAGCCAATCTGTCAACTTGGCCCGACCTTTGACAGAAGTTCGTCAATACCTTCGCCAACGCTGGTCGATGAGACAATGCGCAAACATCAGTGGAGCTACAGGTTCGAGAACCCAAAGAAATCGTCGCAATGTTTGCCGGTGACATAACTCGCCCCTTTCGTCGAGCCAACCCGCACATGACGGAAGATAAAAAGTTGAGTTACCTCATACGCGGTGTTAAGAGACAGCTTTTCGCCGCGCTACTGGGCAACCATCCAAGTACTCTGGTAGACTTTATTAACAAGGAGGCTACTGCTATCGAGCGGTCCCTTCATCAATGCTGCAAGCAGTATGACCGCATGTCCAGCAATGTCGCAATAAATGCTTGCGCCATGACGTCTGAAAGTCAGAGCTCCTTACGTGACTCGATTAGGGAGATAGTTCACAAAGAACTGCAGAGGTTATGGACTCCGGTTGCTGAAACTCCCATGCGCTGGTCGTTGAAGTTGTACACGACGAAATCCACCGAGCGTTGTCTACGGCTGGACCCAATGCTGAGCAGCGTCCCATGAGTTACGCTGCCGCTTTCCAATGCCCACCACCCGCTATGCCAACGCCGTAGCGCCAGGTGCCAATAGTGCTTTGATCACCGCCGCAAGAGCAGACACTGCATCAACCACCCACGCTACAGACATACAACCAACCGTCCCCAGCTATGATGGCTGGTTGTAAAAAAACAGATGATGGCACACAGTGTATACGGGTTCACTATGTTATCACTGCAGAGGTACATGACATATTGCGCGTCATTGCTGGCATTGAGGTGATCCATTCCGTCCTCTTCGAACTTGGTTTGACGATCGACGTGCCAGAGACGGATACACTCCTCGCCGCGACGACACCTCTTTCTATGTAGCCCGCTCTCACTTTGAGGACGGCTGTAGCACTGCACAGGATGCAATGTCTACTCTCCCACCATGTCTAGGACGTCGATCCCGCTTTCCGTCTTCTATGCAATCGGCTTTGTCGCACCGCCACACCATCGTGGACCTAAATACAAGAAGGTCAACTAGCCCACGCCGAGGAAACTGAGGGTGGTGACCTCCAGGGGCAAGGTTTCTGACCGTGAAGATGGCAAAAAAGCCCCCACTGGATGATGTCATACAGCCGATAAGCCGTGAAAGCGATAAAAATCGTGACATCCAACATTAGTCTTGTTTTTCACGATCAGAAAGTGACAGCTTTAGTCGACACCGGCACCGAATTCTCTATTATCAGTCATGACCTCGCCAACAGCCTCAGAAAAGTGAAAACGCCATGGACGGGCCCTTATATAGGAACCGCAAGGGGTCAGTTATTGATGCCCTCTGGAAGATATACAGCAAGAATAGACATCAAGGTTCTCTTTTCACAGCGTCGTTAGTCGTTATCACCACATGCTGGAGAGATGTAATTCTTAGCATGGTTTTTTACGAGAATATGGTGCCGTCATCAACATCACAGAGAGTTTGATTACTTTTTGCAACAGTTAGTGCTTACTCTAGTTTTCAGTGGTGTGACCAAGCTAACTGCATCTTATTGAACACGACGTGGCCCTCCCTCCTAGGTCATGCACGCTTGTATCGCTGGACGCCGCTATAAGCTCGCTTCTTTTCACCAACCGCATATCCGTCGCATAAGGTATCGTCAGAGTTGCTGCTGGACGCACGGATGTGCTGCTGACCAACTTTAGTGCTGAGCGCCGGCACCTTCCAAAGGACATTGCTGTCGCTCACTTGGACGATGTCGTAGATGCCGAAGGCTGCTTGGCGGGAGCCAACGAGGCGCTATAACTTGATTCAGCGGCTGTTCTAGGTGCTAGCATTACTTTGCCGAAAGACGAGCGACGCAGACTACTTGTGCTACTGGCCCGATTCCAACGCTGATTTTCGGCAACATCAATAGTTGGCCACACGCATCTAACCAAGCATAAAAAAATTACCGAGGAAATGGCGAGACCTATTCACCAGAACCCTTATCACGTGGGTCCAAAAGAACGAGAAGTGATACAACAACAGCTAGAGAGAGTGCTTGAAGATGACATCATTCAGCCTTTTTTGAGCCCCTGGGCATCGCGTGCGGTTTTCGTTAAGAAAAAGGACGTCATCCTGTGCTTCTGTGTGGATTACCGGAAGCTAAATAGGGTGACCAAGAAAGGCGTATATCCACTACCCCGTATAGACGACTCTCTCGACAGACTTCCACCTGCTCAATACTTCTCTTCAAAGGACTTGCGGAGGGGATATTGGCAAATCGAGGTGGTCCCGACAGAGAGCTAGAAGACAGCTTTCGTGACACCTGATGGGTTATATGAATTTGAGGTCTTGATATTCAGTTTGTGCTCAGCGCTTGCTACCTCTCAAAGACTCATGGAACCGTGCATTCCTGGGGAAAGTGAAAAACCTGCTTTCTATATCTGGCCGATGTTATATGGTTCTCCACAACAATTGACGAGCACATTGAAAGGCTTGAAGTGGCCTTAAGAGCCATACGGTCCTCGGGCCTGATGTTGAAGCCTGAGATGTGCCACTTTTGCTATTAATTGCTGCAGTTTGTTTCTCGGTCACGTCATCAGTCATGCAGGTGTTCGTCGTGATTCCTGAAAAAAACTGCAGCCGTTGGACAGTTCCCTGTGCCGACCGATAAAAAGGCTGTCAGAAGCTATCTCGGCCTCTGCGCGTATATTGACGATTTATCCCGGACTTCAGACGCATCGCGAGAAAAGACGTCACCTCTGAGTGGAGCAACGAAGAAAAAGCTGCTTTTAACGATCTGTGCCAGCGACTGCAAACAGTTCTAGCTCTTGCCCACTTCGACTAGAGAGCCCCTGCGATTCGTCGCACCGATACTAGCAATGTAGGTCTGGGAGTTGTGCTTGTGCAGCAGCAAGAGGGCGCAGAAAGGGCAATTGCCAATGCAAGCAGAATGCGAACACGCGCTGAGACTGATTACTCCACGACTGAGAAGGAATGTCTCGCCGTGGTATGAGTGGTTACAAAATTTCGCCCTATTTAAATGGTCACCCCTTCAAAGTAATTAGCGACCACCACTCACTGTGTTGATTAACAAATCTAAAGACCATACCGGCTGCCTAGCGCGTTAGAGTCTCAGCCTGCAGGAGTTCTATATGGTAGTCGTACATAAGTCAGGGAAGTGACATGTGGACTCATACTGTCTGTCCCGTTCACCCATGCAGCCGGCAAAGCTACCCGAGAAGGAGAAAACATCATTTCTCGGTGTCCTTGACAAGACCGCCATAGCGCAGCAACAACGAGACGACGCTGAGTTGCTTGGCCGAATTAACTTCTTGGATCGCAGATCTCAGAAGGAGCCAAGAGTTTTCCCAAAAGTGCTGTCATTCTTGGCACACACCCACATACCCCGTGTGGTGGTATGCGGGTATACGACATAGGCGATGGACAGTTTGTTGACCCTGGAGCGGCGGGAACAAACATTTGTATTTTAATTGTGAAAGTGTCAAAAAAATAACTGAAACCAACTGCGTTGACCCGTTGAATGCAAGAGGTAAACATTATGGTCCCAGCAGGAATCAAAACCAAGTTTTCTGCGTGGCAGTCAAGTGCGGTACCACAGCGCCGCGTTAGGTCTCGAAACTGCTTTGAAAAAAACAACCTATTGCTGTAGAACGAGCAACTAAGGTTGCCTTTCTGATCATTCAACTTTACAAACATCACATATTTACTCCTAAGACACAGGACTTATTTCGGCTCTTTGTCAGTTATACAGTTCGACATCGTTGAAGTTGGTCTACGCAACACTAACCTGAGCTACCATCTTTGCAAGCACAAGCCTTACATATCCGCTTACCTCTTTTGAGTTGGTGATAACCATGTAGCTGTTGGCATTGTTGCACAACTGTAATCATCTGGTTAGGTGAAGCATACGCGACTGTTTAACGTATGTCTGAGTGATGAGATTTGTACATATATTTAACATGACTTCGTGATGTTCGGCTTGATGGAAATTATAAGGTCATGACGCTCTCCTTGCGCATGCTTCGCATTACATTGATCTTCATGTTACGTGGGATTCGCCAATTAAAATGATGAAAAGTCTCTCCTGTCAATGGGATTCGAACTTAATCAATCTGCAGGGCTTCTTCAAAGAAGTCAAAGAAAAGCATTCCAGTAAACCCATAGTTTAGTGTTTTATCTCAACCGTGTCCTATTGCGATACTCACTATATGGACACTATCAACGGGTTCTCGCCAACGACGTCATCATCATCGTCATGTTCTGTAAAAAGTCCCCATCACGTCAATCCTCTGTTTACTGAATGTCTACGCGCGGGCGAAAGCGCGTCAACGGCGGGGAGAAACACGGCTCATCAAACGTATCGACCCCTCTCCATCGATCAGAGGGTGCATTCGATAAGATTAACCCGCGGGTGAAGCATGCTATCAAATGCTGCTTAAGCAAAGCGTTAACGCCCTGTTTGATTTGAAGGTGGATGAAAAAACACGGAGACGAAGGTGGGGGTGGGGGAGGAGCGTTCAAGCAGCGACTGTGAACTGGGGTACTACACGGGCCCATTTTTGCGGCCCGAACCCAGCCTTTTCAGAAAACATTTGGCTCCGGCCTGCCCGAGCCCGGCCCGGTGTCTTTAAATACGGCCCGTACGCGGCCCATGCCCGAGAGGCTTGAGCACGGCCCGGCCCGGCCCGGCCTGTTTCAGCCAGTTATGCCTTGAACATAAACCAGTCACTGTCCATTCTTTGGTTATTGTGAAGATACCTTCCTCACTCAACACATATTCTAGTGAGTGTTTTGAAATTTTTTTCAGTGTCACGCTGTTTTTACTGACACACTCTGCGTACTTTCAGATAATTAAGCCTAGAACAACTTTGAGAAATAATTGCAGGGTAATATAAAGCATATTTGTAGTCATAGCTGGCTGTCTCATGTACATAGTGCTAACCACTCAATGTTGTTTTGAATTTCAAAGAACGATTACAAAATATACTGCCACCATAGAGTGAAAAATGTCAGGCATTTATATTGTGAGTGTACATAAGTTGCATGTGTGCCAGGGCTTTTGAGTACATGAAACAAATCTGCGGAAAACGGCATTAAATATACCCTGCAATAAAAAAAAACTCGCTCTAGCTACTTCTGGGAGGAATACACCAGGCTGGACAGCGTTACATAAATTAAAGCTATCGCGTTGACTTCTCGGTTGTCTTCAACGTACACTGCATTTTCGATTTCAAAACAAGGTTATTTTACCCACCCTTCTTCCCCTAGTTGCCGCCACCACAGTTCCGTGATCTGTCACAGAGAGCCACATCCAATAGCAAGTGAGCCACCTTCCTCGTTGTTTCTTGAGGATGCCTAAATTGCCGTCTTCTCATGACGCCTTCAATCTTTTAAATTATGTCTTTGCGGGAAACTCTCTGTGGAGCCTTTATTGGCGCTCAGCGCAAAGCCGTCTACAACATGTCGTGCATTCCAAGACTTCAAGAATAAACAAGCCTCTACCCCACTACGCTTCTTCGTCTCCTCAGTGCATGTCTCGCGCAAGTTATACATCCTCACACCACAATAATTTCACTAATATTTTCCTAATGTTCTCCTCAGGCAGCTTTTTACAGTCTATGTCATCCTTCCACAAATCCTTTCGCACAACAAATGGTGCCACAATTTTCACCTTACTTGCACGAGTTTAAGCGAAGTCCTATAATAATGTGTTTTAAAAGCCTCGACTTCAGTGCATGACTATCCCCCATATTCTAGAACGTCCCTTCACTCAACGCTTCACCTTCACTTGAAAAAACCGATGAAAGCATTCTCGCTAGGCATGGCAAGTCACTGCATATTAGCGATAATGTGGTGCAATTTTCAAGTAGCGCAGCGTAGTTTTCAGCCGAGCAGCAATGCAGTTCTCAACTCCATCAAGTGAAGTGTGAAAGTGGAGTCGAGGAGCGTTTGTGAATACGGGGGTATATGTCTTGAGCGTTAAAGTTCCTTATTGCAAAATGAAGCTCTGCACGATAAAAAGACGGAAAGCCTTCATAGATGTGTTAGCCTCAATGAAACGTCAATTGGGTCCACTGTTCTAACTAGCACACCTTCAACTTCTTTCACGGTAGTCTCCTCCGGCAGCCACAGACACCATATCGACACTGCTGACTTGTAGCAGTTTCGATCGGGGCATACTGCCATTTGGAAAGGTCTTGTAGTTGTTGATTAATCATTGAGTGTAAATTGTGTGCATGCATCAAAATTATATCGCAGTTGCTTACCACGTGGGTGCCATCTTAGTGACCAGAATTGTTCACATGGCCCAGCGAGAGTGCCATCAAGGCCACAATGACGACGGCGTCGTTGCATGTCACTCGCATTGGTGTGTGTGTAACGCTGATATTGCAGCAGCCATTTAGGCCAGTTGCCATCTTCTGGAGTTGTCGTGTTGTCGAAGGGAAAGCTGACGCCACAAGTACCTGTCTTCAGCTACCTCCTAATGTTAGAAATTAAAAGGTACTCTTCGCTCCGTTCAAAGAGGCGTCACACACAGCTGGGGTTCTTATCGTACCTCTTTCGCCTGTTACTTCTGAGAGTTTATCAGTGGTGGTCTTCTCGGCATGTCTGTTTTTCTTGTGTGACTCTTTACTTTTTACACAAGGTCGAACTGGTTCTTTCTTCAAAAAATTTACAACACTGTGATGATCCGTCGCTGATGTCCTTCGTAGCGCAGCTTCATTGCGACCATTTCAGAAATTGATGGCTTCTTTGAACACTCTTATGTCGATGTCTTGCTTCGGGAATGTCTTTCCTGCAAAACTACTGGTATCGAGCTCCGAAACCCGTTGTGACGAGTCAAAGAAGTTCTCCTTCTGATAGACCTCTGTTAGGACGCAGATACGACTGCTCGAACGCTGTCCACTTTCCTCATCAATGAATATATGGTCCTCGGGAGTCCACTTCATTTTCGTGTTAATGGTGACTAATGCTCTGTTATCCGACACCGAATGAACTTCGCTGTCAGTTGGGATTACTTTCCGCAATCAGTCCGACCCAATGAGAAGACTTACTGTGGGTTCGTAGGTGACGCTTAGGAAAACAACTGCAACCGCCACTTGCGCAATGAACTTCTGCAATGATTACTTCGTGAAGTTAATTCGTGCTTGAAGACTCACTGATGTTGCCGCAGATGAAAAGAAGGACGGCCGCTTCAAACTACACGTCTGACGGCAGAAATTACAAGAATTACAGCTGACTTTTAACCAGCAGAAAATGTTAGTCTGGTCTAATGGGTGAATGGAAGTTCTTGCTACGAATAGTCTATAGGCACTCTGAAACTTTTGAAAGATGGCAATTGGTAATTATGGCGGAATGATGAAGTCTGGCTAAATTTGCTCAAGAAACCGACAAACGAAAGAGCACAACTACCGTTTAATTTGAAAATGCGCTAATTGAGAAGATCGAATTGAGCAAAACTTAAGTTGTAATTTATTCACTGCTGTAAATAATGTTAGGACACAGCTGAAAATGCCTTCGGTCAAAGTGAAGGCAACACCGCATGTAGCATGCAGATGGATCCTTTTTGTTTTTGTAACGAATAATGACCATATTTATTGAAACACTCTGTATATGAGACCCGGGCCTAATGCGGGCCTGACCCAGGCCTGGGCCCGACTCGAGCCCAACCCAGCTCGCGGGCTGGCCCATGCCCATGCAGTGCTTTACGGTGAACGTTGACTATAAGGACGCCGTGGAGAATGCTATATTCACAGGTATCAGCAGAGGGCTTGTATACCCTTCTACGTTCTTCACTCTCAACGAGAAGTGACTTTGCGCATTCCCCTTTACTAACACGAGCGGCTGTGTTCAGTTGCAGCAGCATTTTATAGAGTTACGCAACACTGGATGTAAAAGTTTAGCCTTTAATAATTTGTTGCTACCGCACTCATTACATCACCCTTGCGATGAAACAGCGATATTTTTTCATAAGCTTTCATATCTAAAGCGCTGCGTGAACAGAAAACGACCAGCATGTCTTCTCTCGTGGCCATCATAAAGCTCTGTGGACTGCATTAGATAGGTATGTGTGATAAAAAGTATGTTGATCAAAGCTTTCAAAAAGTTCCAGAGAATGGTGATATCACAAAAAGCAACAAATCGTGATCGCAAGAACTCATTTTACGATAAGGAATAAGTCATTTTCGTTGCTCGAAAGAGGAAGGAAACCTGCGCTTATGCACTTTTATTACGTTTCAGATTTTCGTGGATTTGGGTGATTCTTTTTATCTTTTTGGTATGTTTCATTCGCCCATGCACATATATCTTTGCTCGAAAGTATATCCAGCTGTCCTACGCTTTCCGCATTGGTATGGCCGATACCCCAGTCTGTGACCACTGTGACAACGAAGAAACCACTAACTTTTGTGACTGCTGACAGCATATTGAACAGCGACTATGTCTTTGAAACGAGCTCAAAAAGCCAGATAATCAACATCTGTCGAAAGAAAAAAGTTCAACATTACAACTGGGTGAAGGTTAAAATGATGAGAGCGGCGACAACTCCGAGATACTCGGCATTGTGGCACCCACAAATGTACTAACGGCTTTCATGAATGAGAAAAGCTTTTATGAGAACTACCAAAATATCGCTGTTTGGGGTGCATCGTTTCTTAATAAGAGGTAATTAGGTAGCTTATTTCTTAATATTCAAATAGTGTTTTTCGGAGTTTATTATTACGTTTTTGGAGAAAATGTGCACTGTATCGCAGTTTAAAGATTAGTAATCCCCAGTTCTTTGAAAAATTGGCGTGTTCTTTCTCAGTATTCCCACATTTGTTCCAAAATTAGACTCAGTGGCATCTACAGACGTGAACTTCAGAACACATGGAGTATATTTTAACTGCCAGGAAGACGTGCACGAACACAAGTACAATCAAGTTGAAATACTTGAATAGATTATTTTGTCTGCCATAACAATTCTAAAGCTTGTGGGAATATTTGCAAACGTATACTTGTAATCAATGCAAAAAAATTTTACGAGGTTGTCACTGATGCAAGCCCACTGCTTTTGAGCGGTGATTCGAGTCTCTCATAATCATATGGTTGTTTTGGGATGTTAAGCCTCCTATATCAATCAATCTTTTGTATACTCTGCTTTCCTGATCAGCATAATATTATCTGGAGTTTTTCGTTACAAATCCACGAGATCAGTATGAAAGACGCCGTAGTGGTCTCCGGAAGTTTTGACTATCTGGTTTTCTTTGATGTGCACTGACCTTGCACAGTTTGCGGCCCGTCACCATTTCGCCTCCATCGAAATGCGACCGGCCCGGCCGGGATTCGAAGCCGCGACCAGCGGGTCAGCAGCTGAGTACCTTAGCCACTAGATCACCACGGTGGGGCAACTTTAAAACGAGGCTGGCGAAAATTAAGCAGTGGAGTTGGCCTATCGTAGAATGAACATTTTATTATTTCTGTTCAAACGCTAGAAATTTTGGAATGAATATTTTTATCTACAGTCACTATTACCATGTTCATTAGGCAATTTTCCTGAATTGGCAAGCTTGACAGGCTATAAAATATATTCTGACATGCTTTATAAGTCGCCGAAGCATACTGCACTAATTCGAGACGTGCAGTGCTCATGTATACTTTTTTTCTTTAATTGGTGGTTTTAGCTCAAACACCCTGTTGAAGCTAACGATGTAAACCGTTGGACGAAGTGCATTGCAATGAGACTCTATGCGCACCGAAAACAAGTTATAGGTGGATAGTGGACACACTACTGCAATGCAAATCGAAATGGCACAAACAAAGATATCCTGTTAGACAACAAACCGCGGCTCTGTCCAATGAGGTACTGCGAGACATAGCACTTGTCAGATAGACTGATATAATTAGTGGGTTTTAACGTGCCGAAATCATCATATGAATATAAGAGACGCCATAGTGGAGGGCTCCAGAAATTTCGACCACCTGGGGTTCTTTAACGTGCACCCAAATCTGAGCAGACGGGCCTACAACATTACCACCTCTATCGGAAATGCAGCCGCCGCAACCGGAATTCGATCCCGCGACCCGCCAGTCAGCAGACGAGTACCTTAGCCACTAGACCACCGTGGCGGGGCCACTTGTCAGATTCAGTGGCGCCGTGCTAAGCGTACATAGCAAAGGCTTGCACTCTGCCAACAAAATAAGACTAAAACTACAACAAAAAAGAACACTTTTGTAACAGCGTGATTGTCCACACAGAGGTAGTCTGTGGCAGCATGGAACCGTGCATGCAATCTTTAGTTTTAGCCCTTAGAACGAACACTGGCGGTGTGGCAGTCACGGCAAAGACTCGTTTTCTCCGTGGTCGTGTATCGCCTTTTTTTGCACCCGCCGTGCGTCGCTCTTACGAGTTATAGTAGTCATAATTGCTCAATGCTGCGACGCAAGCCTACCAAGGTAAAAGACGGCTGTTTACACTGCATGTGAAAGTTATGTGAGGTGCAGAAAGTTACGATGATCCTGTGGGTTCTTTCATCCAAACGGAAGATTTACTGTGAAAATGGTGCATGGCAGCAAGACATTCGTTGCTTTCATCGCTTACGCCGATAAATTGGTTCTTGAAGGCTTTATGCTGATGGTCCTAACTTTCTTTACAACTTGGCGTAAACAGTACAGAGTTGGAACATTTGTACCGATGAATTACAAAAAAGAATATGGTGTTTTCAATTCACTAAATACATCGCCGTTTTTCTGCAGATTATTCAGGTGATTTGACAATGTACTGCTTTCTGCTAAAACAGACGTTAGATGAATTTGCAAAAAAATCTTTGAATATATAGAAAATGTTGAAGAAAATAATACGGTCCCATAAAAATGCTCAGGGCAATGCTGACATGTTATCTGTACTTTAATTACGTAAATATTTCCTTTAAACAACTAGTCACCTGATTATGTGGCTGCATATTTCTATTTGCAGAAACTGCTCATCTGATCAAACACCGGGTCACTAGCGGTAATAATTATTTTGCATTGGAACACTATTGACATCAATTGTTTGCAAAGGAAACGCCTGAAAGTTGCAGTGAGCATTGTGAATGGTTTTGACAGCGTTCTTACCCATGTAGCCTGCGTGATAACTAAACGTTCTTCGCCTCAATGAGTCAGTGTCTGGTCATTCCCGTCAAATCCACGTACTGGTTCATGACCCTTAGAGAAAATTTACTGCGAGGGAAATTGATTCAAGAGTGGTATATTTAGACCAGTATTTCAAACAAATAATTCAAGCGTAAACACACGACCCAATCACACACATACTAAAGCATCAAACACAACCTGGGTGTGTTTGTGTGATTTTGTCGAGCATTTGCGCTCGAATTAATTTTTTGAGGTGTTGTACAGACTGGCCCAGCAACAAATTTTTTTACAAATAAACTAGTATACTTACTAGCATAACAGCTTCAGCACCGTTGCTACGATGCTGCATGAAGTTGGCGCAATTGAGGTCAACTATTATTTAGTACAATGAACCCTCAAAATTACTTCTAGAAAAGCATGAAATGAAGATGCACGAAGAGTGAGAGAGTATATAAATAATAAAAACAAATGTAACAGTTGTGGTGGTGTTCTGCACCAAGCGCATTGAAGATATGTTGCAAATTTCAATACTCCATCAGCTTTTGCGACTGCGAGTGGAGCTTAGCACACAGGCAAAAAAAAACAACTATCCGTCGCCATATAGGCGCATGTGTCCGATACAAATCTTGGCGAAGTGCGAACATATCTCTGAATGAATTCTGCTAGTGAAAAAAACAACTATACTATAATGTAAATATGCTGCCTTACTTGTAGAAACCGCGGCTTAAAACGGGACAAGCTGTAGTTTAATTTTGACCACCTGGCATCTTCTTTCGGTTCACTGCCGTCGGAATGTCGTTGCCGCAGCCGAGAATCAAACCCATCCCCTAGTCGCAGCGCGACCTCAACAAACCTCATCAAAGTGAGTAAGGTGGAGCATCATTACCGTTGGCGATTGTACTGATCAAAAGTGTTCTGTCGTTTTACTGGGAGCATTATCGATGCTGCTTTTGTCATTCATGTGAAGCTTGAGTAAAGCGAAAAGTGATCACAATCAGTGGAACAGAGTACAATGCGAGCGCATGCTATATGTAGGCGCGCCACGGTGCGCCTCGAAGAGTCCTTACCGGGACGTCACCCAGGCCTCCCATCAGGTGCCTCCACTCAAACTTCTCGAGGCTAATAGTAAAATTCAAAGAAGTGTTGCTATAGTATACAATCACACTGGACGATTTACCAGCATTTTCGTTCAGGCTCCTAGAAGCCGCTTGCGACTTGTGAATTAAAACTAAACGTGCCGTTCATGCTTACAACGTGAAGTGAATCTCACTTGCAATACCATCACCCTAAATAATTCGAAGCTATGCCCGGTGGCGGCAACGTGTCTATGTATCGGCTAATGAAGCAAGCACTTGCGCGTTGTCATTTAACCGGTACCAAATTGCATTCTTGGTTTCTCTAATTCATATATACATCATTGATCAAACTTTCCAGTGTAATCTCTCGAGCTCTAGTACGTTAGAGAAGAAGATTTACTACTCGTGTCCTGTGTGTAATCTTATCCAGACCAATTTATAACAAGCACAAAAGTGGCCAAACATTCTGCAGACTGCGCCAGATGACCAGATAAACCAGATGACCAGATAAAGTGCTTACACTTTATCTGGTCTCTTCTTCCGGAGGTGCACTGAAGTATACGAGACAGAGCCATTTTAATTTTTTCTTGTTCGTTTCCTGTCATCACTTTTGTTAGTTTTTTCACATGAAGCCGCTCCATCTTTTGATATTGATGATGATTGCCTATACTTATAGGTCGCGCCCACCCTTCGAAACTGGCCAAGAAACGAATTATTTATAAAAAAAGTGTTCACATACCAATTGTATGAGTAATGATGTATATAATTGTTAAATAAATGAATGATGCCAACATAGATAGTTTTGGTTAACACCACCATGTTTCATTTTTTAAAAAATTCACCGTAAACGCAGGTCTTAGTGACAATGGCGATGAAGGGCTCCAAAGGATAAATAATTGAAATGACAAAATCCAATCGAGTTCGATAAGACATCTTTTTGAAATTGTTTGCTCTCACTGAATTGAAGCGGATGCATGATAAAAATAATTTGTAGTTGTGTTATGCTTGTTAGAAGACTAGCAAAAAGGGGAAGGAGCCTGACCATCCCTGTGCGTGTATAATATAGTTAAGTTTCGGAACGTGAGTGCATACATTTATAAACGGGACTATACTACTTTTCGTGTTGCATATTCATTGGTATGCTAAGGGAACAACAAGTGTCAGTACTCGTTTAGGTGAGTGATAATTGATTTCCCATGGTCAAGCTATTGCTCGCCTTCTCATTCTGTCACGAATCATGAGGGCTGTTCTCACAATTATTCAGAATATCGGACCATCAAGAGCACCTTTCGCCGGAGCGTCTGCTATTTCGTAATTTTTGTTCATTTTTGATCCTTTGTGGCCCGGCACCCATATTACTCTTATTAGAGTTTCGTGGGTGAAGAAGAGAAAATGAAAACTTCGGGATATAATTAGGAATAATAATAACAACGATGTCTAGAGTTTTACGTCCCAAAGCCACGTGATAATTGAGAACAACTAATATTAGCGAGTGCCTAACAAAGATATAAAGCATCTATAACTATGTGAACACTGAGATTGATGGGCTAAGCTTTCATGACGCTATTCTGTCAAAACAACTGATAAGAACTCGTGAAGTATTATTGAGAATGAACAATTGAAGGTCTCGGAAAAAATACCGAACTAACGCCAGATATTTTTGTGAGTGTGAGGCATCTGTAGCCATTGCATTTTTTTCTTCATTTATCCGCTTCAAATGCATCTACAGAAGCTAGTTTCATATATGGTAAGACGAAAGTTTTGCATGATTTTGTTATATATCCTGAAAAACGTTTTTAAAGTTCTGTCCTTCATTAATGATGCAAGGAACGTGACTCAGTGTAACATCTAATGGTCCTACAAGTGTTAAAAAGCCCAACCACGCTGTATCAAACTGATGTCAATGAGATAGGAAAAATAACTCTAATGATGTATATATAAAACTATTTTTTCCATTTCAGAAGTTTTCATAAATTGTTGAAAATAATTGCACAGTTAGTATACCAAATTTGCACAAGAGAGAGGACAACGTCGCTTCTAAATAGAGGATATTATTGGCTGTGAATTTTGGCAATCCAGGGAATAAATTTGGGACTCCCTTCTCTAGCGTAGAAGAGTACAGAATTTGTAAGCCGGTGCACCAGAATATAAAACACATACAAATTCTAATACGAGGCTAAACAACTAATCCTCTGAAAAGCTGAATGTATGTAGATTTTGTAAAACGTACTTTGTGATAATCTCCGTATCCCTGATCGACTGCTGCACAGCCTTCGTAAGACTCTCTGTGGCCGTACTCCTTTTTTGGTCGTATGCCAAAGGAGATGGTTATCATAAGATATTCCCAGATAGTTTACCGAGATCAACTGTGATATGTTCAACAGGTTGCAAGTTATTCTAAATAATAGTGGCTGGGCTATCCAGAGGTTCAACTTTAATTGCGCTCTTCGGAACATTGACTTAAAGAATAGTCTGCCACCGAGTAATAATTGCCCACTTATACGTTTGTAAGCAAATATACAGCGAGTGTATATCACTGCGTCAAGCAAAAAAATGCTATATCATCTGCATATACATGTGTGTATACATGACCGGGAATAGTGCTTAGCATTATATTAAAATGAAGAAAGCGAGGTGAGTGATTCCTCAAGAACTTTTCGTAACCTGGAATGTATATTTCAAGAATGACACTTTAGTGAACAATGAAACTTCCTCCTCAGTTACAAATTCCCTAAACTACTTTATTATATAACTAGAAGTATCATACAATTTTCATTCATCCAATAATATTTTGTGTTATAATCTATCGTAAGCTTTTTACTGAAGAGATCATCGTTCCTTTTTCTTTTTTTTTCGCTCGCGTGGATAGGGACTACAGTGTGCGTAGCACGCGGACCCAACAGCGTCGAAAGGCTGACATGGGCGCGCTCGATTGCAGGTTTGCTCACGACATAGTCTAAGTTGCAGTTACATGGTTACTTTCACTCGCTGAGTGTCCAACTTCTGAACCGAACTAAATCCGTACTGGCCTTGATCATGAGCGAAAATGTCCATGCGACACCGAAATCATGGTGCGGTGTGAAAGCAAGCCTGACTGCGTGAACAAATTCGAGCCACAGCCGCTTCGATGCCACCAAACTGGAGATATCAGCATCATTTCGATAAGAACTAAATCAAAACAAAAAAATAAATACCTTACAACTTGCTTTCATACTCTCATTTCCAGCGTTCTCAAAGCTATATAGTTTTACGTTAGCGTAACGCAAGGCGCAAGCGACCATAACTTAGGTAGCACACACAAAAAAGTTGGTTATTATAAAACTGCGATTCCCTGTTCATACCAAAGCATAATGCTTGATGCGAAGTGAACACGAAACCATGAAGCAGCATGCTTTTCTAATAACCCCACCAATACGGCAGCGCCGAAACTAAAAACAAACAAACAAAAATTACGCTTTTTTGATAAACAAAGGGTGTGTCTATGACGGTCAGATATTTCGGGCGGAATGCTGCGGGATGTCTGGCATGATATGTCTGGAAAAAACTGTCAATTCATTGCCATTCGTTACCTTCAAGATAACGCCAACACACCACATTATTTTATCTGCGCACTGAGTTGAAGCGACACTCACAGGAATTGTGCGCCATTTTTTGAGTATATTTTATTTATTGCTACGTCATTGCGTACGTCATTGTGGGACTTTTGAATTCTTTAAGGTCGATACGCCACGTGGTGTCGTTCACGAGAACTAAACCGGTGGTGTCCAGAAAAGCTAGATATGCAACTTAAATGCAACGTCTGTTGCATGCAATACATCGAACAAACAGAAAAGCTTTTAAGAGTTGTTTGAATATTCACAGATTCAACGCAAATTCAGCCTAAATCTACCTCTATCGAAACACTTTAACTTTTCCAGGCATTCAATCGGCAAATTGACAGTTAATCTTTAAGAAACAGGATTTAAATCAAACCAGGAACGTCAAAAATGTGAGTCATATCTTGATGATTGATGATTGATAGATATGTGGGGTTTAACGCCCCAAAAGCAGCATACGATTATGAGAGACGCAGTAGTGGAGGGCTCCGGGATTTTCGACCACCCGGCGTTATTTAACGTGTGCCCAAATTTGAGCACGCGGGCTTACAGCATTTTTGCCTCCATCAAAATTGCAGCCGGCGCCACCGGGATTTAATGCCGCGACCTACGGTTGAGTCATACCTTATACTTTGATTTATCACCCTCTAAAGAAGCATAAATGAGAGCCCGGGTACACCTAATAAAGTACTCAAAAATAATAACAATAATATTAGACATTTCGAAGTACTGTTACTGTGACGGTAACTGGACAATTGGAAATAGTTTTTATTGTGCTAACTCTTTTTAATGTGCCTCTGCTGTCCATTTCTATCTTACCAAGCGATGAATGGTTGTAAGCTTGACATGTTTAACAACCATCACATGCACAAAAAAGAGCCCGCGGGAGCGTATTCTTGGAGCAAAATAGTATTCACATGAAACATCTATTTTCTTCATCTGGCGACACAGCGTGGTGCCTCCCTCCAAGCAAGGCAGCTCTTTAGGAAACGTCGCCTTACTATAGCCCCAATACTCCGTTTTACGCGGAAGGAAATATAGAATAAAGACGCCAACTGACTGTCCTATCAGAGCCTAGACACCTGATTAGTTACGGTTGGTCTGAAAACAGGGAGCTCCCGCGACCCGCAAGCCCTTATATTAGCCGGCCATCACTACACTGAAGGTGCCGCCACACTAAACACACCGATGGCAATGCTTCCTAAGAGCATTGACGACGTCACTCTCATAATGCAGTGATCCTTGGAAATTTCACTGCCTTGTTCTCTCCCCTCTCTCATCCCTCCCCCTTTTTTCCTCTTTGTCTTCGTCGTTCTCGCTCTCAAAATTTTTCGCGCAAAATATAAAAGTGAGAGCAAATAAAGTGTGCCCTCATTCCACATGAAGGCCACACTCTAGCCGAAACTGTCTAAATAAACACTTCCGTTGTTGCTGTGCATATAAAAGGATCTACCTACTTATATATATATATATATATATATATATATATATATATATATATATATATTATATATATATATAATGTGTGTGTGTGTAATACAGGAATTAACTAACTGACATGATTTTTTTGCATAATGTCAGTAATTCTACATAACTGAGCCTTTACATGGCTTTACATAATCGTAAAGTGTAGCTTGTATTTGATCTATGTTCCCGAGATATATGTTGTCCCGAGCAGCTCCCTCAGCAGTACTCCTGACGTTATTGCTCTAAATATTTTGCCCTAAAGGACAATGCCGCTGCTTTCACGGTTAACGTTGGCAGCTACTTTGCGCCGAATCGGCTACTTTAGGAGCCCATCAGTGACATAAAAGTCAGGTTGGCTCCATGGCTACTTTAGGCTACTTTGAAAAATTACGTTGTCGAACTTGAAAGCGTGTGTTTCTTTAAGACGTAATTAAACAGGCAACTCAAAAGATCGCCCCCTGTTATCAAACTTTTTGTGGCATGCAGTGCGTGCATATGTGTTCGCCCAACACCTCCTCCATTTTATCAATGCCAACCAGATGCCCACGATAAAGCTGATCAGAACACTCTGCTATAGCCCATAATCATAACCTTTCCTGCTCTCTCCTACCACCTAGCCTTTGGATGTGATTTGCGGTCATAGGGTAGAGTAGCTCCTCATGCAGTGCCTAATGATGGAAGTTATATGAAGTGAGTTTTTATTCAGTTATGTACAGATTCGTGTGGGGGCGTTTTGCATATCGTGTTCACAATATTGGCAGTCACGCTGTCTCTGTGAAATACACGGTGTTTTGAGATAGCGTGTCGCCGTTGGTGGCGCTATGCGGCCAACCAGTGGGGAAGCTCTACTACAACGGTTTTGCGTGCGCTGCTCTGTGACGCGGAGGCGGCATCGTATCGAGCCAGAAAGAGCAGCACGAAAGAGCGAATCTGACAGACGTATGATGTTTTAAATGCTTTGACCTCCAGCATTACAGCCACAAACTACAGCCTATTCACTCAGTTTTAACAACATACCAAAAATTTAGCTGCTTGAACATAGCTTTCTTTACGACACATTTATTTGTCACTGTGCTATATAACCGAATTTCATGATTATCACTACGAGGTTGCTGTTTCATTTTATAAAACCCGAAGCTTTTTCTTATACTGTGCACACCAAACAATTGTAATCACCTTGCTTACCGGGGAAGTGGTAATAATTATCATTTTTGCTAGGCAGTGAGTCTGTACATTGTTCTTTTTTATTCACTGTATTTCCATTCATATTTCACCGCATTTTGTCCCCTGTCCTCTCTATTGAGATTATCCTCACGGACGAATGACTCAATGAATGTGTAAGTGAATGAATGAATAAATAAATAAATAAGTCATTTTTTTCGCAACTCTATTGTGGGTCAAATACCAGTCGAAGCCGAAAATTGTGCACCTAATTGAAAGTTTTTGCATAATAGAATTGATATTTGTTTCATAATATTAGGCGTTACTACAGATATAATACCACTTTTGTTGTTTTTGACTACAATTGTGGCAACAGACTTGTGTAACATGACTATTTTCGCTATTATAGCTTGCATTTAGGCTCCTTTTGAATGGTACTCAGTACCAACTCTGGCTACTTTAACGGTTCTGCAAATCCATAACAGGAAACGATGCAAGGCGTAACTTACCATTTTTGCGTTCTGTATCCCAATGTTTAGTGAACAGCTCAAAGGTTGTTCCGCCAGCAATAACTGTGGTGAGGACAGCCAGAAACGCACTGAAAAAGTGTATAGGCAGCTGAGTCGGAAAAAAAACTTTTTACCCTACTTCAAGATTATTTTTCATGTTACGTTCAATATGACGATAATCTCTGTCATTTCTTTTGTCAAAGTTAGAAGTTAGACACACTGCCCTCCTTATGCCGACCATCCACCATCTCTCCTTCCACCTTAGCCCTTAAACTGACTCCATTCAGCCAAACATGTTCTCAGGCAGGATAAACGTGCTCTTACCCCGCACGTGTGTCCTCTCTCTTCACATTAACAGGACGCAACAATTAGTGCTTAGAAGGCTTAGGGCTGGGGTGGCCTTAACACCAGCTGTTATCTCATCGTCAAGTGGACGCATATACCAATGGGTGCTACGTGTCTGTACTCATCTATTTCATTGACGAAAGGACATGCATACCATCCTATATGTACCTGCCAAAGGGGGGCAATCAAAACAATCCCATCACTTCCTGAAAGCCAGCATTCGCTACAGTCACTGAACGCGTTATTATAGCTTGATATATGACAACAAAATCCACAACACAGTACGTTACTTCGTACACTACGCCGACCTAACGGCACACATTAATTAAGTAGTGATATACACGGAAAACATTAGGTGCTAATGGGAAATATATATTGCAATAAGAAACTCGGATATGGTTCTTTTAGTACTTACATAATCCATGCTTGAACAGTACTTATGCCTTTATCCTCATTTGTCACACAGTCCTTGACAGTAATCTTCACCGTAGGTGCTGCCACTGTAAAAACATTAAATATTGTGAGTGAATATCTAAGATTTGCTTCGAATTCATGCGTCACAAAATAGCCGGAGGGCGTTCACTACTGCAGGCATTTTAGAGTCTGCACGGGTCCCGCATTAGCAATGGCCTTGTTTCATGATAACAACTCGCTTCACGCTTCTCGGAATTCTTTGAATTAATTCGTTATTATCTGCCAACCGAAACCTTATCTTAGCTTCTGCACTAGTAACTAGTCACCAGGGCGTTCAGTCCTCTAAATGTAGAGCAGAATTCTGTCTAAACAATGTTAAGGCCAAATGGTTTAAAATAGAATGTGAAGTGACAGGCTGATAATCAAGGCGTGCTAATGTCGCAGACATTGCACTCGACACTCTCTTATTCTGTTAAAAAAAAAGATGAATTGTCTTCAAAGAGGATTCGCGCAAGATGTTTTTTGTCGTTTACGTTCATTCGAATGACGCTGTATTAACCTATTTTGTCAAACAATTAAATCAAAAGAACACACTACCAAAAATACAATACGAACGTTAAAGTCTCGAATTTCAGCTGGTTTCTAACAATGAGGTTGCGTTTTCTTATATCCTACAGGTACCGCTACTTTGCGTCCCGTTGTGCCTTGAGGTGAAGTCATCCGGCTATTCTGGGTCCATCTCGAGAATTTCCTTTGAATTCTACATAGTTGTACATAGTACAAATGAGCAGCATGGTTGGAAATTCGCCAGCGAGAGTTTAGCTTCGAAAATGAAAGGTTACCAAGAGTGTAAAATGCAGAGAATGCTTAAAGTTCAGGAACAATGAGGTTTGTGATACGATTGAAGAAAACGTCATCATCATCATCACCATCATCATCATCATCATCATCATCATCACCAGCTTGACTATGTCCACTGCAGGACAAAGGCCTCTCCTATGTTCCACCAGGGAACTCGGTCCTGTTCTTGCTGCTGCCAATTTATAGCCTCAAACTTCTTTGTCTCAACTGCCCACCTAACCTTCTGCCTCCCCTTAACCCGCTTACCTTCTCTGGGAATCCAGTTAGTTACCCTTAATGACTAGCGGTTATGCTGTCTACGCGCTACATGCCCGGCCCATGTCGATTTCCTCCTCTTGATTTCCACTACGATATCCTTAACCCCCGTTTGTTCCCTAATCCACACTGTTCTCTTCAGGTTACGCCTACCATAGGCTTGTATAACTTTTACAGGCTTGTATAAATTTCGCACTTGCAGCTGAAGACTTGTGTCTTATAAAGCCACTTTGTTGTGCTTTTTAGGGTAGTTTACCTAAAGCTGTACGTTGATTCCTTTTTTTTTACGCCTGGTCACCCTCGCAAGCTTGTTGCAAAAGGAAGTCAGTTTAAAAAATCGGTTGAACAACAAATTTTAAGCTTGTGTGTACTCTTGTGTGTTTTAAAACAAGGTATGTGTGTTAACCGTTGCACACACCATGCTCAAATAGACTGTTTTTCTGCTTGTCGCGAAGTAGTTGAGACGCCTTCTCTCGACAAATAAAGAAATAAAACTGTCTCTAAAGTTACCTTCATTGCAATCGATAGTCACTGCTGCCCATATTTCACAATATCTATGATAATGGTGCCATGCTCATTTGTCAAAGCCGCTCATCGAGTATTCACTCCTGTAGAGTACAATTTCACACTAACTTCTCACTAGAAAAAGCCTGCGTTTAATGTTCTTGTTTATTTTTTGCTGTTAAGTGCTGAAATTCACTAGCAATACACATTGCTTCTACAACAAATCATGATAGCTTTACTCGTAAATTGAAGCTTTAGCTTCGTGTCGAGGTGATTCAGTGTGTGTCTCAGCTTACACTTGTCTTTATACGATTTGTTTCACCCATTGTCTTGGACTTAGAAATTCATTGACTCGGCTACTCTCTGAAGATTTAAATGCTCAGCATCATGAACTGATTTTGCTATGCCCTTCTTTTTATGTAGTAAAGTTTATGTTTAGAGTAGTAGTTGTGTGTTTTTAAAATTATTGTGTCACCTTTTTTGTACTTGCCTTCTCGCCTGAATTATGTTTGTGTACTACACACCCTTATTATATTGCTCATGTAAGAAAGTCAGATCGTTATTCATAAGTGAACAAATCAATTCGCAAGAGCATACAAACGAGAAATACTTCTGAAAATCTAAACCCGGGAGTATTTCCACTTGAGCGAAAAAAAAAACATCTTGCGTGCACAATCCTCTGCTTCTATGGGCGCCGACCTGTAAGTTCGCTTCACTGCCCTGCAAACAGGATGTGGCTGACACTCAACGTAATTTCTTTCTGGTGCGTAGTCGAAGCACGCATATTCATTTAAACTTTGAACTTTGAACTTTAAACTTTATTTCCAACACCACATTGAAGGGGGGGGGAGTTCAATTAGGCAAAATGCTTTTTAAAACTGCTAGAGGTGGCCTTGGAACCACACAGACAGCCTAAATTGATGCAATCACAGAAAAAAAACAATAGAAAGGCAGACATAACTTGATATCTCGAAATCATAGAACATTTACGCTGAGAAAGTAAAGAGGTGCGGCAACATGCCAGACAAATTGAGAACGCCTTTTCAAATATATACGAAATGAAAAAGTCAAATGAAGATATGCAGTCATGTGAATGTGAAATCAGTGATAATTATATATTATTCATTAAACAAGTCTTTATATAAAATGGATTATTTGATATTTCTTGCTACTTTTGCCTAAGTCGAACCAAGCATTAAAGCTAAATTTCTGCAAACCAATAACTTCGTACTTTACTGAAGGAAGCAAAGCCGAGCTGCCATCCTAAAAAAAAACTTTTTGAAACTCATTCAGTCATGGTACTCTTTCTGGTCACTCTTTAATATGAGGCATTTAAAAATAAATCACGTTGTAAGAAAACATGAGGCACTTCGCCAAAGAAAAAAATGACTACTAATTGAGGCCGCACTTTAAAGCCAGTGATGTTGAACCCTTCTTTATATGGACTACCCGTCAAGGTTTCGGAGGTGATGCTTCGCAAACAAGCTGTTTATTTTTTCCATTACCAGGGTATACATAACGTTTTCTTGCTGTAAGTCGCCACGACTTATAACTGCCAACAGAACTGCTTAACAATAGCATGTGATATCCAGTTGAAACAGAGCGTTTCATAAGTTCTATATATTTTAGTTCAACATTGGCAGGAAAAAAGAGCTGCATGATTTCAGAGCATGCAAGTAGAATACTGCAAAAAAGTAATTGCTCAAACTTCACTTCATTATTCAGTTGCGCTTATGCCGTGAACCATCCCTCCTTTGGATTGTGCTCGTCCTCAATTAGTAAACCGCACCTTAGTTAGATTGATCCCTTTGTCCTTTCAATTAAACTTAACTCTTTTTCTCGAATTATTGCGATAGCTGATCTTGATCTTTCATTACAGGCGAGAACTATGACTCGGTGCGCTAGTGGGGCAAGGCTGGAAACAACAGCGGTGAAAGTGCTCGACCTAGCTTGCCCACGTTTTTGCTCGTGATGCCAAGTTTCTGCTAGAAATGCTAAGATTTTGTTAGTAGTACTAAGTATCCTAACCCTGGGTTATCCTCCAAATTCTCCCAAGTTCTCCACACTACACACGTGTCACGTGATTTTTGAAAGATGTCACGTGAATAGCTGTTAGGTGATGGTGGTATTTAAGTGACGTAACTATTTGTTGCATGATTCTTGGCAAGAACATGGTAGGTCACTAGGTTTAACGTGACTTTAGTCTACTGACAACGTGTTACGTGATGTTGCGTAATTTCAGTGGCGTGACTAGCTGTACAGGTGTTTCGGCAGGATCATGCCACGTGTCTATATCTTACGTGTTTTGGTAGGAACACGTCACGTGCCTAGCTGTCGCTTTATTTCACGTTATCTTTGCCACAGGACCAGCTGTTATGTAATATTACGACATTTGTAGTCACGCGACTAATTTTGTTATGGTTACTGACTTCAATAGCGTGACTAGATGTTACTTGATGTGGCTGTCTTGGTGATAACACGTCACGAACTAACACTTACGTGAGTTTAGGTCGCGTGACAAGATATTGCGTTGTTTATGCCGAAGTCTTGTCACATTACAAGTTATTGCGTCATAATAGGCGATTTCGGTCATCTGACTAGTTGTGCGACGTTACCGGATGTTAGTCACGTGACCAACGTGACAGTAGATAACGTTACGTTATGTTCATTACATGACAATCTGTTTCTAATGTATGGTGGTAACATTTCACGTGAACTAGGTCTCGCGTCATTTAAGTCTCGTGAATAGTCGTTACGTGGTTTAAGGCAAGGACATATGTTCCTAGATAGGACGTGAACGTACGTCGTTTTAGTAACATAGGAAGGTAATATATGTATAGTAACATAGGAAGGTAATATATGTATAACTACGCAAATTGTTAGTTATGTCACTAGATGCTGTGTGACGTTACGCAGTTTTAGTCACATGAGTCGTTTTCACGCATTCTTTTGGAATGCTAGTCCCATGATTGATTTCGTATGTTAGGGCATATTTAGTTGACGAGTTAAAAGGAAATTTTACGTGATTCACTCACGCGATAAATGTCAAGTGATGTTACGTGATAATACATAACTTTTGGTCATGCAACATGCTCGCCCACCACAGTTATTGCATACAGTGGCAAATCGAATCAGCGCACGCGTCACGGAAGCTTAGCAGAAAATGATGAGGACAAAGTAAGGGCCCACCGGTTCAATCCGTTTTCAATACTAGGTACAACGAAAACATATAACACTTCTGTTGATAATAAAACTGGCGCAACAAATGGCAACAAAAATTCACTGAAGACTACGATACCGCCAAATGCGATTTCTCAGTGCAGCATCGTGTTGGGGCACGGCCAACTATTTTTAAAGTTTTAGATTTTCGCAAGCGGTATTGACAATGCCAAAAAACATAATTTTTAAAATGCCCGACAGCACTCACTACGCTATTCCCCAACTTGCTGCGGATACACAAGCTAGCCGCTGCACGTTTGCATGGTATTATCGGCTCTTGTTGATGACGCACGTGGCTGTTGACGAGAGCACTTTTCAGTGGGTTGCGCAATTAGCAACGCGTTGCGCACTTCGCATTGTGTGATGAATGGTTGTTACTTTACTCTTCCCCTACACTATATTGCGTAGTTCAACGTAATTGCTTGCCTTCCATGACGGTCGTATAGTCTTATTTGCAAATGCACCAGCGTGCCTCTGTGGCAGAATAATAAAATGTGATGCAAAGGGCCCTGGGCCTAATACTATTCCATCAGTGGTGTTTTTTCCGCAATACATTTTCCTGTGTGTATTGGCTACTTTTTTGTGTCTATCGATTACGCCACCGATGGCTATGGCAAATCCACTCAGCGCAGAAACGGGTGCTAAAGCAGCGCTCTGAAAGAACACCCTAATGACGAGGACCGAGAGAGACGGACGCACATGAGATATTTTCTGCATTCGCCGTTTAAGTGCTGGTTTTTTCTTGCGTTTCGCAATACCAACTGAGTAAACGTCGTTCACTGCTGCAGTTAGGCGATTCACTCAGCCTGCATCAGAAACGATGTAATCTTATCGCTTGAAAGAACAGTAATGGGAGTTCCCAATGGTGGAGTAGGGCAACAAGAAAAAGCTGTCGTAAAGCGAGTGTAGTGGTAAGAAAATTGCGTAAATGATGTGAACAGTTGATTTTTAAGTTCCTGGCGGTCATCACTATCGCTTGAACAGAAATATGACTCGGATGCTGGCAGTCATCACGATCATCTGGGCTGAGATACGCCGCTATGCCTTCCTGGTTTGAGGCTTATACCTTCACACTTGATCGTTTTTTATTTTTATTTACAGAAACAAAAAAGATCACATGGCCTAAATAGAAGGGGTTATATACAAACGTGATAAATATTGAAACACTAAAAATACAACAAAACAACAATAACAAAAGAATTCACAGAAACAAATTGATGCAAGCGCGAACAGAATACAATCGATATACTTGAGTATGAGGCAATAAACAGTTGTTATCACAAGTGATCCAATGAAAATAACAAAAAATATTTAGTATGAAAATTTGTACTCAGTAATAACCTCTTGACTGCGCTATGGGCAAATGGTGGTCTGATGTCATGATACTCGTATATAGTAAGTAATTGCGCGAGGGAACAACGAGAATTTAAATACATTTGTTTCCAGTAAAGCTTCTCCGTTAAACAGCATACAATGACGCAACACACAGTCAAAATAAGACAGCTTGAAATACCTATCAGATTTTTTTCTTTAGACCCATTTTTTTATACTTAGAGTAATATGCATAGCATAGGTAGACTTCACTGACGGTACGACAAGAAATAACGAAAAGACAAGATGCAGCAGCGATCTCTAGTTGACATTTATTACACAAAAGTCCACTCTTTTAAAAAATCTAGGTTAAGAAAGCTCTGTGCATAGGCTAGTTATGGTAGTATTTCAAAATATTAACGTGCTCTTATCGCCAAAAATGCTTTGTAATCTTTTCACTCTAGGAGTCCTATGTACAACTTTGTGTATTGGTCAAATATTTCTGATCTATAGGGTGATCAGTCTTTGTATAATTGCGAAATGTGAAAGTTTTTTTTTCGTTTTTGATGTGCAACAGAATTTGTGTCCCAGGCAGTCATCAGACAGAATGTTCACATAATAATGTAGAGTAGTCGCAATTAGATCGCAGATATGAGTGCTGACGAAACTAAATAACTATGTTAGCTGTTTGAGAATATTGCTTAAAGGCGTGAAACTCACGAGTGTTGCCTATGTTGGCTAGGTCTTGTTCGTTGCAAGCATCGATGACGCACAAACCGAGTCGAATTCCTGGTAAGCTCTTCTCTTTCATTATGGATATGTACTTTTCCAGCTGAGGGGAAGAATATATAAAAGAAATGATGGCAGAATTGAGAAAAATGTAAACATGAAAAATAAACAATTAGCGCTGAGGTCATTGTGGATAATATGACCACACTTTATGTTTCACCGTGCAGGCAGCTCTTAGATTTGTAGATGCGAGACAAATCTACGACATTAAATGGCAGAAAACAGGCATGTTACATGCACAAAGCAAATAGATAAGCGCTAGTTGTTTATAGGCAGCAATGTGAAATAGCACACTACGACATGCTGGAGATTGAAATTATGAAACCATTTTGAGTGTGTTTCATCCCGCATTGTAAACTGTGCTAAAGCTTTCAGCATTCAGCATTAAAACTGCTCATTTATAAAACAATACGTGCGTTACCTTCTAGAAAGCGTTCCGAGCGTCAAGGCAAGGTACCATAAGATACTAAGATTCAAGTTTGGACTTGAATGCGGGCCACAAATTTCATATCCATCATAATTTCACGGACATTTATTTTGTTATACTGCGCGTTCCTATACTCAGTCAAAGACTGTGGCGTTCTGATAATATTGTTAGGAGGCCATGGCTGCACCGTCGTAGACGAATCGATGAAAAGAAGCGGACACGCCGCGCGAGATGCTGGCAGCCCTGGGGTGTCACACCTACAAGTAAAGATTGTAAATACACTCGTTTTTCTTTTCTGTGTGTTTTGTAATCTCCGTAATAAATTGTTGGACGTGCTGGGTAACGAAGCGACATACAACGGAGCTCCGCACTTGTCGTCAAATATGAGTTTCTGTGATGAAACACAGGACTGATCCCACGGCCATTTCTTTATTGGCCTCGGCAACTCGTGTGTCATCTACGGCAATGCTTCCACTGGCCCCACCCCTACCCACGTACGTGCTGACCCATCCGAAGCATCCAGGAACGTTATGCGGTACGGACGAAGTTGATGTGGACGACTGGAGAACCGACTATGAACGGACCAGTGAACTCAACCGGTATGACCCGACTCTCATGCTAGCCAACGTGCTGTTTTATTTGAAAGGCACGGCCAAAGTCTGGTACGAAAACCATGAGGAGGAGATCGGCAGTTGGGACACCTACAAGGAGAAGCTTCGCGACTCATTTGGGAAGCCCATCGGTCGAAAGGCGGCTGCAAAGAAGTAGTTGTCTATAGGTGCTCAGACGTCCACAGAGCCGTATATCTCGTATATACAGAACGTGCTGGCTCTATGTCGTAAATTCGACAACGACATGTCGGAGTCTGATAAGGTCAGCCACGTCCTTAAGGTGATAGTGGACGACGCGTTCAACCTGCTAATGTGCCTGAACTGTGCAACCATCGACGAAATTATTCAGGAATGCCGGCGTTTTGAGCTGGCCGAAAGCAGGAATATTTCAAGATCATTCACTCAACTGCCGAACTCCGCTGTGGCATCCTCCTGCGAAAATGAACTGACCTCTCGCCGGCAGTTTTCACCAGCGTCTGAAACTAGGCGAATCGTTCGGCGAAAATTCAAGCAATTACACTGCTCTTCCGTCCAACGGCCACGTCGATTCGCAAGTACCTCAGGTGTGCTTGGTACAGTCGATTGTGCGAGAAAAACTCGGCAATTTCGCCTTCGATGTCTGCGCCATTGCTCAGTCTCGACCAATTCTGTTTGAGGTAACCGCCTCACCCCACGTCACCGCCCCAGGAACGGTCTTATCCACGCTCTCGCAATGCAGCCGAATGGCGAACTGTGGATAATCGACCGATCTGCTTTAACTGCCGCCGCATAGGTCACATCGCACGGTATTGCCACAACCATTGATCTTCATCCCGAATCCAGTGTAGCACTGCTCGCCACGCCGACAGCTACCGCCTTTTCCAGCCTCCTGCGCCGATCCCCGACAACTACCGCTGCCTTCCACCCTTCGACCTCTACGCCTTCGTGCCCCTGATACGCAGCAAAGCCGCTCATTGTCGCCTCGACGTCACCAGTCTCGTTCGCCGCCTGGACGTCGCCCATCGTCTCCTTCTCCTCTACGACGACGCCCGACCTCCCCGCTCAATTCTCATCTTGAAAACTAAGCGGTGCAGCTTTTAGGGGTGAAGCTGCATCCTCAATACCGACCTCAAATCCTCTCCTTGTACTTCCGACACGATGAAATTTGATCGACGTCGATGTTGACGGCCTGACTGTTCCTGCGCTTAATGACACCGGGGCGAATATTTCTGTGATGAGGGCCCGACTTCATCACCGCCTGAACAAAGCGCTCACACCGGCTGCTCCTGGCATTATTCTTGTCAGTGACGGAGGAATTCTTGCTATCACAGGAATGTGCACAGCCCGCATCACAATCGCAGACCACCCCACATCTGTTCTCTTTTCAGTTAATGAGAAGTGCCCCAATGACCTGCATCTTAGATTCGATTTCTTGTCGACTCATACCGCTCTCATTGCCTGTGCGACCGGCATTCCCCAACTTGAACTGCCTTGACTTGGGGCTGTGCCGTCCTCACCATCACACCGCTTGTGCACGGTTTATTATGTTCGGCTGTCACGGCAAGCCTCCACGTGTGTGGCCTTAAATATATCACCAGCTCTTCCTGACGGGGTCAGGGAAATTTGGTGATATCACCAGCTCTTCCTGGTAGTTTCTCCATTAGTGGATGTGCTCTTGACCCGAAGTGTTGCTGCGCCGCATACCATCGTGACTATCGTCGACAACTATGTTCAGCATTAGCTTCTCAACTTTAGTAGTTCGTTCCAAGTTCTCCCGGAAGGCATTTCGTTAGCCCACGTTTCCCCACGTGATGCATGTAACATTGTGGGATTAGACCCTGAAGACTGCTCGTCCCCTATTGCAGCCAGCCGTGCAACCGTACCTACCGATGAAATGACGATGATTAATGCCCCTGATCTTTTGCCCTGTGAGGCTGCGCAGCTTTACCACGTTTTGACCACCTACCGAGATATTTTTGAAATCGAGGATTACCCAAACGTCCTTTGCCAAACGTCCTTCGTGCGTCATCAAATACATATCGGCGATGCTAGTCCTGTTAGACGGTGACCATATCGTGTTTCGCAGTTCGAACGCCAGGTCATACAAAAAGAAGTCAAGACGATGCTCTCCAAAGGAGTCATAGCGCCTCTTCAATTCCATGGGCGTCACCTGTTCTTTTAGTCAAAAATAAAAATGACAGTTGGAGATTCTGCGTTGATTACCATGCCTTGGGCCAGATAACCCGCAAAGACGTATATCCGCTGCCACGAATTGACGACGCCCTTGATTGCCTTCATGGTGCGAGATACTTCTCATCTACAGATCTGCGTTCGGGCTATTGGCAAATTTCTGTCGACGACTTAGATCGAGAAAAAAACTGCCTTCGTCATTCCGGACGGCCTTTATCAGCTCAAGGCTATGCTTTTTGGGCTGTGTAATGCCCCGGCAACGTTCAAACGCATGATGGATCCTCTCCTTCGTTGTTATAAATGGTCCATCTGCCGTTGCTACCTCGACGATGTCATTGTTTTTCCTCAACATTTGAAAGCCACCTAACTCGTTTGTCGACCATTCCAGCCGTTTTTCGTCAAGCGGGACTACAGCTGGGCTCTAAAAAGTGCAATTTTGGTCGACGAGAAATCACGGTCCTTGGTTATCGTGTTAGTGCTGCTGGCGCCCAACCGGACCCTGGCAAGATTAGCGCGGTCAAGATCTTTCCTTAGCCTTTTCTACCGAAGATGTTCGTTGTTTTGTGGGCTTGTGCTCATACTTCCGACGTTTTATACGCAATTTCGCTACAATTGCACACCCACTAACTGATCTTCTCAAAAAGAACGTGCCCTTCTCGTGGGTAAAGAGCAAGCAGCGGCGTTTTCCCCGATGATCCATCTGCTTACTTCACCAACAATACTGGCTCACTTCGACTCATCCGCGACGACTAAAGTTCGCACAGACGCCAGTGCTCAAGGCATCGGCGCCATCCTCGCTGAACACCAGGGAGGCCAAACGCGTGTCATTGCGTGTGCCAGCCGTCTTCTCTCCACATGTGAGTGGAACTATTCGATAACGGAACGCGAGTGTTTTGCGTTAGTTTGGCTGTAGCGAAATGTCGCCCCTATTTGTATGGCCGGGACCTTTCAGTTATTAGGGACCACCACGCTCTGTGTTGCTTGTCGTCGCTTAAGGACCCAACTGGTCGCCTAGGTCGCTGAGCTCTACGCCTCCAGGAGTATAACTTCAACGTAATTTAAAGTCTGGAAGGTTGCACCAAGGTGCCGTTTTTTCTCGCGTCATCCGGTGGACCCTGCTAGCCTTGCTGTCTAGAGAGTGATTTTTGTGTGCTCGTCATATCTCATTTGCGCGACATCGGCACAGAGCAGCGACGGGATACAATTCTCAAGAGGGTGATTGAGCGGGTATCTTCAGGACATTCCGACCCTTCGCTCAGTCAATATACCCTCCGCAACAAAATTATGTTTCTTATTCAACATCTGCATGACGCGCCGACGGCAGAAAACTTGGGTTTTTTACGCACCTATCACTACGTGCGGCAAAAGTTCTTTTGCCCTGGCCTGTGTAAATTTGTGCACCGCTACGTCGCTGCTTGCGAGCACTGCCAGCGTCGAAAACGTCCTGCTCACGGTACAACTGCGCTCCTCCAACCTATCGGCATTCCCCCGGAACTATTTCGCCGCGTCGGCCTCGACTTGCTCGAACCTTTCCCGACGTCCGTGTCAGGCAACAAATGGATCGCTGTCGCAACTTACTATGCAACCAGATACGCTTGAACTCGTGCCTTGCCAAGTAGCTGCGCTAAAGACGTCGCTGACTTTCTACTGAATACCTCATTCTGTGGCATGGAGCTGAGTGCCAGTTTCTGGCGGATCGTGGCCACTGATTTCTCCCAAAAGTTATTGACGAAATCCTCCGTAGCTGCTCTACCGAACATCACCTTACTACTGCCTACCATGCCCAGACCAACGGTCTCACGGAGCGCCTCAACCGAACTCTTACAGATAAGTTGTCCATGTACATCTCTGATGACCACCATGACTGGGATGCAATGCTCCCATACGTTACGTTTCATACGATTCCTCAAAGCATGACACCACCGGCTATTCTCCATGCTTTCTTCTGTACGGCCGGAACCCTGCGTTGCCATTTGACACACTCCTTCCTTCTGATTCTACCAAACCAACGGTGTATGCTCAGGACGTTGCTTCTCAAGCCCATGTCGCCCGCCAAATCATGCGCACTAGGCTCACTGTTTCTCAGAGCTCACAAAAAGTCCGCTACGATGACTAGCACCGCAACGTTGACTACCCTGCTGACTCTCTCGTACTACTTTGGACGCGGTATTGACGTGAAGGCTTGTGCGAGAGGCTCCTCCAACAATACATAAGACCCTTCAAAGTTCTCCTCAAGGTCACCGACGTCGACTACCTCATCATTCCCGTTCAACCACACTCATCTTCTGCCACACCATCTACTGACATTGTTTATGCATCAAGAATAAAACGCTACCATACAGCCAGTCCTAATTGACTTAGCCGGGCCGTGACGGCGCTTCGTCCACCGGGGGGGGGGATGTTACGAGGCGGTGCGCATAGCTCCGCCGTCGTAGACAGATCGATCAAGAAGAAGCGGACTCGCCACGCGAGATGCTGGCAGCTTTGGGGTGTGACACCTACCTGTAAATATTGAAAATGCACTCGTTTCTCTCCTTTATGCGTTTGTAATCCTCGTAACAATATTATCGCGAATACCGATTTTTAAGAAGAACAAAGATCATATAAGGCAGTCGAAGTCAACCCGTACTCTGTGACTGTGACGATTTCAGTGAGTTATGGTTGCCATAAGCCAACACAACTTTAAAATGGTAGGTTAGAGAGAGAGAGAGAGAGAGCTTTAGGAAATGAAAAGACGCAACTTCTGCAACACTAATTGGGAGAACAGCTCAGCGCCTGTAGAGGGGGGGGGGGCTTAAAGATGTGAGGAAGAGAGGAGAGAAATGGCTTCCATGACGAAGAACGTGGCGGGTGGCTTCTATAGCCGGTTGTCTAGTCCAGTGTTCTCAAAGAATCGAAGATACGCCTTGAGACCTCGGCGTGGTGCCGTGCAGAAAAAGGAAAGCTGCCTCTGTGTAGCCGCGGGAGACCGTGGCGACGGAGTGCGGTGAGCAAGACGCCGCGCTGTGTGCGAAGCACTGGGCTAACACACAACTGGTGCTCGGTGGTTTCATGTGCCCCGCAAAATGGTAGGTTAGCGATTTCTCGAAGCGGACCAACTTCTTATCTGTTTTCTTTGTGTATGTTTGATAACGTGGGGACTCAAGCGCCTCTTTGAAACTTTTAAACCAGCCAGTTGTATTCTAATAAACCTGTTAATAAGGCATGACAGTGTATTATCAGTCTCTTGGGGAATAGAAGTTTCCCGGCAGGACGTATAATGAGGTGTTGTCTAGGTAGTTGCCATGCTAAAGTGGGTCAAAAATTTTTTATACTTTGCAACTTCAGTGTATCCATAAAGGGGACTGAAATCTGTTTTCGGAGTCGAGTGTACTCTGCCATGTCAATCTCCTGTATACAAAGACGGCTCTGTGCAAGTGTGAGGCTCAGCAAATGCTAATATGTCATTTTGATAATAAATTCAATTTTATCGCAGTGCACTTACCAACATCGATGACATCTTGACTTCAGGCTACAGTACTAATGCTGGTCACTTCGCGCAACAAACTAAGCACCCAAACACAAAAACGGCAGCTTGTGCGTCGCCGTCTCGATCGTCTGCTCGCACTGAGAGGTCACTAGGGTCTTTTTAGCTTTTGTGTATACTTCTTTACGTTAGCGTGTTACCATATGCCGAATAGAATCTGCGCGAAAGCGGGTCATTACACAACGTAAATTTTTAGGCAACGTAAGCTACCCGCTAGATAGGCTTTGCGTTGGTGGTCCTATCTCGCGAATCTACTTTTGTTCGTAGGAACTCGCGATATCCACATTGCGGAGACTCGAGCCGTCATGTCAAAATAAGCCGAAGTGCTATCGCCAATAGCGATTACATCGTTTCAGCCGAATCCCTAAAGCTGCAATGACCTATAACATCATAATTGTGAACGTGTGAGCCCCTGACGACTGGATAGGTTTCGCCATCTAGCGGTGCAAAAATGAACCAGGAAATCACAATATTTTTATTGATGACACATCGTGCATCATACGCCTGGCGTAAAAACCGCGTAGCAGCCTTATTAGGAACTTTCTTTATACCTTTTAGCTGAAAAAATTACGCGTAAGCCAACGTGTTCATAACTGTAGTTGCCCGAAGTGTCCCAAGATGTCGACACCATCATGGCAGTAATCTTGTATTTCTTTCCCTTTTTGTAAATACGAAAATTATGTATTAGATAAAGAAGCGTGTCGTGAGTTTGCCGCAGCGGTGATTCAATTCTATCTTAGTTAAAGATAGTATAAGTGTAGTTAACATCATGATTCATGGTTTCCGAAAACGTCAAGCTATACGTTAACGTACGTACGAAATCATTTTTACGTATTCACAGTTAAACGTTGGAAAACACGCGTTCCGGTAAGACCGTAAACGCAAACCAGTATCACGTAAGACGTTAACATAAAAAAGTATAAATACAAGTTGAAATCCCCTACGGTCGTCGAGCGTACCTGTGTAGCGAGTTAGCGGAGTCTGGAATAGTGTATGTGCACGCGAATACAAAATATACGCTTATCAGAGGGCCAATGAATCGTTTGATCTGGAAGTTTTTGTCGTGGCACCATTATCTTGCCCCACGAATTGTCTTGCGCGAGTGAAACGAAGGACAGTAGGTGCAAGTTTTATCGACTCCAGTCAAATTCGGCGCTGAGACAAGCGGGGGCCGAGGTTGAAACCCAACGCAGTTTTCTTTGTCTGCTGCACATAACGCCGGACGTGTACACGCGCAACAATATGCGGTTGCTGACTGACTTCGAATTGTCGATGAAGAATATGCACCTTAAGAGTGATGGTCCACCAACGTTGTGTTCTCCTGCCGCGACATTTGCCACACGTGCAGCACGCAGCAGACGAAGCAGATAATCGAAAAAGTGACGCGCGGACTAGATACGTCACGAAAACTTGCGTGTGGCGATACTACCGTTTGGTGGCACTGAAGTCATTTTTCTCAATAGCGATTGAGAGAAATGGGGAGGACCGTTGGGCTAGGAAGGTTTTCAGCTACTTGGACATGAAGAATGTCGATACAAAATGGAGGAAGCAAACCAGAAAATTGACGTGTATATACTTAGAAAACAGGAGGGGGCCAAACCAAAAAGAACTATCAGTTAAGAAGAAGGTGAAGGAAACAGAGATTGACATATGAAGAATTGGCATGATTAAGAAGTCCGCACTGGAGATCTATCGAACTTTTAAGCAGGACATTGCTAAGGAAAGGATCTATGAAATTACTCGGGGTAGTTCTCTACTGTTTGAGGCCAAGACGGGAGTTTTGCGAACCAAGACATATCGGGCCAAATACAAAGAGGTGTAGACATGGTATGCAGTGCATGTGGAGAGGAGGTGGAAGCTGCCGAACACTTGATAATGTTCTGTAAAGGGCTTCACCCTATAGTGCAGGATGATGGCGCAGAGTTTTTCAAAGCACTGGGGTTTGGGGACAGGGAGGGCAAAATAGAGTTTAAGTGGGCAGAATTAACTAAAAGAAGGTTATCTGATTGGTGGCTAAAGTCTAGGCACGAGTGAAAATTAAACCCTTCACTGCAAAGTACCACTCCTCAACTCCTCAAAAGGGGAAAAAAAGATAAATCTAGTGGTTAGTTCACTAAGTATACGGCTAGGTGGCGTTAGCCACCGCCTGATCTAAAGTGTACAGTTACATCTATCCATTCATTCATCCGTAATATATGGGTACAGTATGAACGAAAACTAGCGTTTAAAAACTTCTGTAATTAATTTTTTTTTGGCGCACTCATGCTCACCGTTACGCTTTTTACGCTCCCGGGGGCATGGAATATCATTTGATGCAAAAAATGATAGGAGAAAATATAATTTGAGTACCCCTTTAAAGTGCTGTGCCATTGCATTCGGTAGTTCTTTCACCATGCCAATCTAACGTCACTAGGCGGTCTCGTCTTGCCAAAGTACCATTTGTGAACTTATAAGTATACTTTCATGTGGACAACGTTTCAATTAGTGCAAGTAAAGCTAAGTTTAAATGTACATAATATATTCCAGAACTTTTAATTGGAACTTCACCTTGACTGTGTTTGCAAGTTTTACAACTTGAACGAGATCAAGCTATTATACGGACAGTGGAATGAGGGGTTACCTTTTCATTCAGGGAGATCTACCTCAAATTCCTATAGCGGCTATATGCGACGTTTGGCACTTGGGAAACGCTTTTCTAAAACTGTCATTACTTGTTAACATCGGGTAATAGTAGAAAAAGGTATTATGCTTTCAAGCGCTTCTGGTTATATGGTTATAAATGCTGGTGGATGGTTCGGTTTTGGTACGGGGCTCTCTAGCTAGCGTTGGTTTCCAATCTAAATTACGGGCTTCATTGTAGCCCATGTTTAGAGCGTCGCGTGGTCAATTTCTTTAGCTACTGCTTCCTTTAGGTTGCCGAAGTGGTGAACGTAGTCACCGTCGTCACTACAAATCTTTTTATACACCTTCCATGTACAGTGAAATCCCCCTTTTCCTGTGTTGTGGGCGGGGACTAGTTTAATCTAAGTTTTGTTTGCCATATCTTAGCTATTTTGTAGCGGCATCCTCCTTTTTCTTCTTTGAATCGATGCCATCGCGTATGGGCATTTCTTCTAAAGAATAGTGCATAGTAAGTGCAAGAATAGAGTGAAACTTGTTACAGTGGTCAATGAATGTGTTTAGTGCTCTTACGTCATGTTGAATTATAAATGATATGCCGTCTATAATATGGAAATGGGTGGAAGGCTTTTCTGTGGATAAATTTAGCAGCTTTGATCAGAGCTGTAACACACTGCAACACATGATTGATGTAACTTTGGGATACACGGAGAGAGCAGAGTGGGTCTGGGAAGAAACATGTGATAATGATATCAGTTGAAATGAAAAAGAAAAAAATAGGCATGCCTGGGGTGGGTGGCACGTAGACAGGCAACCACGGGTCATTAAGAGCGACGGACTAAATTCTAAGAGAGCGCAAACACGCGCGGTGCCGACAGAAATCTGTGTAGGCACATGAGATTAGGGTGTTTGTGAGTGCAACGTGGCAGCAGGAAGTGCAGGGCCGGCTAGTATGACGGAGCGTGGGAGAGGCATTTGCCGTGCAGTGGCCATAGCCAGGCTGATGATGACGACGATCATTACTGGTACGCATTGGCATTTTCATGCGCTGATGGATTGTTGCCAAGCCCAGATAGCTTATTTTAAAAAGTGATTTCACCTAGGTACACAAATCATGGCTGCCAAGTCCCCAAATCGGATAACTATGCGAATGTCCTAAGCCAGCCAGATATCTGCCGTAAAACATTGTATGTGAGTGGTCAACCTGCATGTAAACTCGTGAGTGAGTTGTTGCACCGTACGAAGCAGAAAGTTCTTAACGGAATTTTGAGCACAGAAACCCCCCCCCTCTCTCTCTCTCTCTATCTATATATATATATATATATATATATATATATATACTATTATTTTAGTTCTAAAATCTTCTGCTCACTACAGTAGATATAGCCATTGACGAATTGTGGCGGGTGCTTTGGCATAAAGGCCATTTGTGTACTGAAATGATAAATGTGGTGATGCAAGATTTTGCGCAGCATCACCAGGAGACATAGACACTTTGAATAGATAAAAATGGCTGGAAATATGTGTGCTCATAATTCAAGAATTACAAGATATTTTTTGCTCAGGTGCAACTTGCGGATCAAAATTTTTTGCTTGTGATCGCGTGCACAGTAAAAACATTTACTAGCATTCACAACCTACGTTTCTGTAGTAATAATAATAGAGGAATAATAAACGCCATCTATTAAGTGTTACTAGGTGCAACACATTTATTTTTTAAAATAAGAACCACTTTGATGAAACCTCAAAGTTTCTCCGAAACGTTTTTTGCACATTTTTTACTTTTAACGCTTGCGTATAGTTTTTATTGTAATTTAAGTTGAAAGCACCTTGTGTGTATCACATCTGCAGCCAAGTTTTGTTATTTAAGTGCTTGAGTTTCGGGTCACAAGATTATCCTGTTCTAATGTGAATACTGCGTTTGATTTATTGTTCACGTGCTAATGTTCCAGTGAGAATGTTTTTGGTTATAGAACTTCATTTTATGCATAAATTAGCTCATGAAAAGCTTAAGTGTAGCCGGTGTCTTGTTTAAGTTCTATATGTTGTAATACTAAAAAAGCATGAGAAGTGCCGGTAAACACAATAAATCTTTTTCTTTGAGTGAGCAAGAACACGCCATGAAGAAAAGTAAACACCATAACACGCATATTTATATTTTTGTATTTATGGTTATGTATGAATTGGCAACTGCAAAACTGCTACAGAATTCAGCATGATTTAACTTTTTCAGATTGCTACTTGCAATTTCGCATACACGAAAGCAATACATTATAATGCACTCGACGGAGCTGTGTGTCTGTCGCACAGGGCACATCTCTAACTTTTTATCATAAGGAAACAGTCATTTTTCGTCTCTGTGCTAACGCTGATAATACAAGTTGTTTTTCATAATGAAGTAATTGGGTCACTAAATGGACAGAGCAGCAATATTAAGTAACAATAGGGAAATCATTGCAGTTCACTATGCACAAGCAGTTCTGAACCTTGTACTGAGCGGGAAGGGCACTGCTCAGCTTGAGACGCCCGCTGAAAGCTGGAAAGTTTAGCAAGATATAGTCGATAACCATTTATGAATCACCAAAAGCCTATTCTGGCTACACCAATTGACAGATAAGGCGCGGTAGACAAAAGCACCATACAACGCCAGCACTGACGCACTCACCCGCTTGTTGTATTCTAATATGGGTGGTAACGCAAGCTCAGCGAGTGATTCTTCATCGCCTGGTGACAGATGCACGTCGCAGTACTGACCGCGCACTTTCATTGTCCCATACTCGTCTAGCACCACGGTCTCGATGCACTCGTCGTAGGCGCCAAGGTCGGCAAATGTACCTTGAAAGAAGCCAGAGGGGTACTTGCCAGTAGCGTCGATAACTATAGGAAAAAAAAGAGGTAATTCGCCTCCATTCCACACCGTCAAAGTGGATATTCAGATATATATCTACACAAGTACCGCCAGCCCTACTGACGTTATGCAAGAAAAGTTCTTCCGAATTAACAGACGTTAGAGAACCGTCATCACAACGGCCGCTGTAGTAAATAAAAGGGACATGAAAGGAAAAAGGTAAATGTTATGCTAGTTATATCTAAATAATTTTCCCGAACTAAAACTACTCACGCCTCGAGGAAACACTTGGTTATTGACTAAATGCCTAAAACAAAGGGAAAAAAGTCGCGCCATGTTAAACTTTGCGCACCAAGCTTCGTGACTCTATGTATTATGTTATTTTTTTAAATGCCTGTGCTGTTCCTAATCGGCGAAATTGATATACATTGTTGTCTATGTGCAGCAAAGGCTTTATGCTCGATATATCAGGAAATTTCGCTGAGCCAATATGGCAAAAATAAAACGAAGAATCTTCTATATCCGTGAAATTACGCTGACATATATAGCTGTGCGGGAATTTTCGCTAGAAACTTGATTCTTCATTTGTTGTGCTATTATGAAAGTTGTGCTGAAGTAATCAACGCCAAAGTTTTCAAACTGTCTTTTCTCAGTTTCATTTGATCAACTGTTTCAATTTAGAATTCATTTATGTTATGGTCTGCTCAGCGAGGCTGATTGCTCACGTTCATTACAGAACATTTGTTGGCGCTCTTTATTGTACTTATTAAACAAGGCAACGAGACCAAAATCTCGTGGTTTTTCTTGTTCAAATGAGGCATTGTGTTCCCATAAAATTTTTAGTGTCTAGTTTAGCACCTTTGCAAATTATGTCACCTGCAAAGATTAACATTCTGCCCCGTGTGGCGCACATACAAGGTAAGAATATACGGATTCATACAAGAGGGGATGGATTGGGAAGAGGTTAAAGGGCCCATAGCACCCGATTTTTCTGCTTAATCTGTTTTATGTGGCTTAATAATTCCTAATTCAAAAATGTACTGTTGAAATTCTAACGCCTTCGGTCATCTATTTATTCATAAAATATATATTTTATAAAAACACGTGCTGGGTGACAGTCGGGCTACACTTGCTCACTCTCGAGCCATGATGTAACAAGCAACCAGTGTGCGAGGGTCTGTATTCCGGTGAACAATAATGTTCTATGATCAGCTGCGCATGAGTAAAAACAAGATAATATATCTTTCTTCAACTTCGTACGGAAATTGAGCGATTTGTGGCAGCTGAAACTTTGGTTAAAGAAAACGGCTTTGCTCCCTCCAGCCCGTGATATCACACGTGCCATAACAAAATGGCTGTCGTTGGCAGTAGCTGCGGTTTACATCTGGTGATTATTAGGACTTGCTTTTCCCTGAATTATTCTTTTACGGTGCGACTTTTTTGTCTGCGTAAGCAAAGGAGCCGCTCTACTAAAAGTTTTTGTTGAAAACCGCAAAGGCAGGAGAGTATCTCATGTTTATGATTCGTTTTACCTCAAAGTGCAGCGAGAGTTCTCTGTGAAGTCAAGCCCCTCTGCGTACGGAATGAACTAACTCAAAATAATGCAGCTTTAGGTTAAGGAAAGCACAGAGTGCACAAATTGTAGTTAGGCATCAGCCTATCTTATGTGCCAATGAGCTTATTTATATGAGCTCTAAGCGACCACTTTGCGCACAAGGTAACCCCCTTTTATGTCTCCAAATTTCGTAATTTTGCAGTGGCACCCTAGTCCTTGGCGTCTTCAATAATCCCTTGCAGTCATGAGCATCAATAAAATTTTTCACATGAAGCAGCACCAGTTGTTTTTATTATTCTCTTCAAATAAACAATACAAGAACACGTCATTATGCAGCATAACCTTTGGGATAGTTCCGATAATAGTGGAATAAGAAGTATTGTATACAAAAAAAATAGGTTTTTCACCTGATCACTCGGTAAAACCACTTCAAGTGCAGCAAAACCTCATATGAAAGGAAAAAAATACCCTCTCCCGCACACAATGTGGTGTCCACATACTGAATTACCTTTTTTCAAGCACCTGAATATTGCTTAAACGACATTCCTCATGTTTATTTTATTATGTGTGTTTACACAACGCAAAATCACAATATACACAACATCAGATGGTTTCGGAGTAAACCTTATTCAAAAAGGAGCCACTCCTAATATCGTAAGACTAATCGGGAACATGAAGGAGAGTCTTAGCAATTGCAGTAAACATCGCCAGTTGCCGAGAACGATCCCGGCTGCGGCAGCTGCATTTCCGATGGAGGCCGAATTGTTATAGGCCCGTGTGCTTAGATTTGGGTGCACGTTAAAGAACCCCAGGTGGTTGAAATTTCTGGAGCCCTCCACTACGGCGTCTCTCATAATCATATGGTGGTTTTGGGACGTTAAACCCCACATGTCAATCAATCAGTTGCCAAGAACGCATCATATTTGCGCATTGAATGGACTTGAGTACGGAGTAACTGCGTAGTGCAAAGGTGTCGTGCGTAGTGCATTGGGGACGCACGTCTCGCTAAAAAATCAGAATATATAGAATTCTTACGTTGTTACTCTTTCAGTAATCAAGTTTATTCAAGTATTTGCCGTATTAAGGGCACAAATGCATGCGCGAAATTTTTCGGGGGACGTAATTTGCTGTCGTGAAGACCCATTCGTCACAGTCACTTGTCACGTCGCGTGTTTCCAAGAACAGAAAATATCGCTTTTCGCTAGCGCGGAAGCCACCGTGAAGATTTACGGCAACATGGCTACACTCCCAATCAACGCTTCGGTCTTCATTTGCTCTCGATGCTTGTTATCTTTGCGTACTTACAGGAGTGCCAGGTATCAACCACCTCCTTACTTTTGAATCTCACGGGGAGAGGAGGACAGCGGCTGTATTTTGCCGGAAGTCTAGTTCTCGATGGTTTATTTTTATGTTTCTGAGGTAGCTTGTGACCAATATGGTAGCTTGTTGCAATGTAAAATGGTCATGCGAAGTGCGTCGTAGCCATTGTAGCGAACACTTCTGGGCACCCTGTTGTGGTTCAACGAAAAATTGTACCAAAGAAAAGTGGTTAAACGCTTTTGTGGCATTTTTATCCCATAGAAGACTGATAAATTTAACATTTTGTTAGCAACCTACTTTTAAACTTCTTTCCGCAATTTCCGGGCATCAATGCGATAATTTTTATTCTAGCAGCAATTCTAGTTTGTCGCCTACTTGTGGATGATGCGGTAGCAACGTTACCACGAGACAGTGCAGCGGAGCATGTTTATCGCTGTCAAATCACCTACATGTGGTTGTGCCTTATGCTCATACAAGTTCGGGCGGATTATTCAAGAAAATTCAAATACCAAATCGAGTATGGTTCTAATAAAGAAAATATTCTCCTAGTATTCGAAATTTCAAATTTTCACGCGCCCCTTCGTTAAAGCAATAACGCATATTCCCGTCGCAATTTAGCGTCGCTCTTCCACAGCTACACTTGACTTCCTCTCTCATATGAACGAGATAGAGAGTCCATGTTAGTCTCATTGAGCGAACAGAAATTTTCGACCATCTAAAAGATATAGCCTGAAACAATCAAATACTACACATCACTTCTTTTTTTTAGACAACTGGAAATCTTCGACGACTGTCATGCCGTCATTGCCTCAGCCGAGTTTTGTAGCATCAATTAGGACGAGGATCACATGAGTTGTTTTTTTTATTTTTTACTTACGAGGCCAATCGGACATAAATTTGTAATATTTGTTGTTGAACATTACAGACTCAATAATTTTTATGAACCAAAATAGCGAACATTACCAAAATTTGGTTTCATAGATTCATAATATAGTACTGTCTTGCTTGTAAGGTATGACAAAAATTTTTGAGGTCCTCTGGAGCTTTTCATACGCCGCATGTGTCTATTATTTTATTCCCTTATGATATTCCTTTCTTCAGCTGCAGTGAAGTATCTATAGTTTCACAATGCACTTTGTTTGGCGATTTAGCGTGAACATTTGCCGGCAGTAATTGTCCATTTGAAAACTGCAGAGTCTTTATGAAACGCATCACAAAGCTGTGTTTTTTTATTTCAGTGCCTTTTAACAACATAGCATTAGCGTCCTACGTTTTCCGAATGACTGAGGTTACTTTATATTGCGTAAACTGATGCGCATCTACTTGACGGCATTCGTATCAACATAGGGACCAACCGCGTGAGTGTCCTTATGACTTAAACCCATACCAAATTGGCATTTTTATATACACGTATTTAGAAATTTGCACGATTGATTCGAAGAGAATTCGAGCCACATCAGTGTATATGGCGCACATGACCAAAGAGTGTACATAAAGTGTACATAAAGGAGAAGTGCACTTACGTCTCATGGCCCAGGGCTCTAGATCCTGGATGGCTCGCGTAAACTTCAGCAAGCCGAAGGTGCAGTCAGCAGATATGTCGGCTTGTAGCAGCTTTCGCGTCAGTTCGCCTCCCGCTGTAGACATGAGCTGCTTTACCATGGCCTTGATGTCATCGAGAAACTTTGATCCTTTCGTTTCTTGCATCGTCGCTGGTGTTGCTGGCAATGCAGTGGGAAAAGTTCCGGCTGACTCGGTGGGCATAATGTCCATGAGGCTTCGAAACGTGGGTGCAGTTGTGGCATTCATGGCAGCATGTTGTTCTGTAATCATCACTTCTTCATTTTCATTATTCGTAGGTTTTATAGTAGCTTCTGTATTTGCTGTAGCGAAAATCGGCATTGTGTCTTCGAATGAGCTTTCATTATTAATTTCTGACAGTTGAGATGTGCTCGAAATGTGGGAAGGCACTGCTGTGTCCCGTATTGTGGGCGATGTAGTATATGTAAACAGGCGTGGTCTATCAACTTTTTCTGAAAAAGTACTCACTTGGGATGTCGAAAATGAGCTTGACGTGGTCATTTGTTCATTTGTGGAGATGTTGATTGGCGTCACGAAACTTGTAGATGCTGCGCTTAGTTCACAAAACACTGGCAATAACAGGAGCAACAAACCAGTAAAGCAAAGTATATTTCCGGGTATTAATTTTGGCGACATTGCCCTTCAGCTGTAAGTCCATGTGCACGTGAACAAAAAGTGTTCACTAATGTTGAAATTGCCTTGTTCGTGGCTGATGTGCATCCATGCAGAAACGGCTACCCTAGAGCTAATAGCGTGGCTCACCTGGTTATGTGTATTTCGTTATTACTGCCTATGAAATAACCCTTGTAATCTAGGCTGCTTCAACCGCCACTTGGTATGACTCAAGAATGATTACAGGCATGTCTTGAAACTGGCGTCATATAATCGAAATCATTAAGGTGCAAAATCAGAAGTCTGTTTCAGCAGCCAACGTAATATGGCTCATGGCCAAAACTCCTCGCACGTTGAAGCTGCGTATAAAATTATCTCAGTTCTTTCGAAAGAGCCGGTGTTCTTTGCCAAGTGATCTCTACAGCTCGTGAATATTTATTATTACGACCACGATTCCACAGTGGTCACGTGTTTCCCAAGATATACGTGCTTACTTTCGCAAGAAGAGATTCGCAAGTGCGAAGGTGAGCCGTAGCTAACAATTAGAGGCGTTTCAGTTCGTACTAGCCAGTTGCGTGTGTGCTAAATGAAAAGGAAACTGCATCATTCCAATGTCATCTATGACGTCGTAGAAGAAACTTTATTGCGTTCTTTTTTTCTTTCTCTACGTGCCATGGGTAGCTTATTATTACAATTCGTGGCTTTGCCGAAACCTTATTTAGGTCATATGAGCATCTAGTTTAACGGTGTTTCGGTCTTGCATGGGCTGATGGCGTAAAATATACACTGTGAACTGACTCCTATGGTTGCATTTTATTGAGACTGTTAGGTCTCTTTTATGCATATTCTACCTCGTCATGTAAGATGACCTGCCATAGCCTCATTTGGTAGAGACACCCTTTACGTAGCACCAAAGTTTGCTTTTTAGGCAAATTTGGAGGCATCTACGAGAACCGACTAAACCAACCACTTGGGTTGAACAATAATAACCACTTTCACCTGGTAAAATGCAAGCCTGCAAAAATCCCTTCCTGCAACTTAGTTTAAAAAATTATTCACGCTATAGAGTTAAAGAGCTCATTTCACAGAACTTCAGGCATGGGCATCCGTGTCGGCGTCATTGGTTGTGACCAAAAAAATTATCTTTTGCGTGACTGGATAGTCGTGAAAATTGCACATAAAATAGGAATAATAAACTACGGGTCTGAGTGAGGATCCAACTCGAGCGTTTGCACGGCAAGCAGGTGTTCTAACGCACGGTCATGCTTTTTTAATTCTTTCGTAGCATTTATTGAAGTATGTGTTAAAATGAACATCAATGTGCACTAATAGTATGGAACGTAAGTAAAATCATAAGGCGACAATAAGCACTCTAGCCATTATTGAAATAACACGCGACCTTGAACGAGGCGCAGTAGAGCAACGAGAGTTCTTGAAATAGCGTGATACTCAAGAGCTGGTGAGACCACGCACCTCACCAAGATGGGGTAGCAGTCGATTTTAAAACTTATTTCATCATAAATGTCTTTTAGTTCAACAGCCATTGTAATAAAATGTGAGCTCAAAGAATTAATGGGTTTAGCTCTGAGGTCTTACATACGCGTCTTCCATAAGCTGTGCATACCCATGAGGAAAAACATATTGAACGACGCTCTATTAAGCGATAGTGGCAAAAGACAACGCATAGAGTGAAAATTAATGACAAAAGTTTTCGTTGGAGTCCAATGAAGGACATAGCAGATGAAGATAGCATCTTTTAAAACTAACAAAGCAGTGCTCATTCGTCTCCGCCTGTTCACATAGGTGGCAGTTAACACAAGGAACAAAAATAGCTTTTCTTTTTAACCAAGTTTTCGCAGGCAGCGTTCAACTATGTAGTTTACAGAAGAATATTTTTTTTATTTGGAAATATACACATTTTGCGAACTCGGTTCAGCCCATTATGACCTGAAAGATCGGAGTACAATGACCGGTACAATGGAGGTGTCAAAAGAATAGGTAGTCAATCCCTAAATGAAACAATCCGAAACACTATGTACAACTATTCTACAGAAAAGTGAACTTTAAAGAACCTTACTGCAGAACAAACTTCCTGCATGAATCCGCACAACTACACGCGCTCGAAAAAGTTGGAAGAAATAACCAAGTCAGACAAGCGATGAACCCGTGTAACCTGTAAAAATGAACGAGCTATGGCATAGTGATTGTAAAGAAAAATAAAAAGCGGGAAGAAAAATAAAAAGCCATAAATAAAGATGTATTAAACGGAAACCATCGTCCCTAACTGACCTGAATTTGTTGTAACGACGCATGGGCTCAAAAGTAGAGTACAATATAAAAGTTGCAAAAATCCAATGAACTTGTTGTACGTAATACGCAATACGTAGTAGAGCTTTGTTGCTTGAAAAGTACTGCAGGTGTGACCTCCCCAAATATACATAGGCGATAGGAAACAAACGCGTGGGCTTGTCGTTCAAGCTTAGCAACGGGTTCCTTCCTGTAATGCGCACTGTATTCATACACATCTAACAGTACACCGAGGTATGCTGGTAAAGTTCTTGTCCGACTAATTCCTGCAAACTGAGTAGGTGTACTACCCCACGAGCCAAACCATATTCCTATTCTATTCTAAGAGTTCAAAGGAGCTCCTGATACAATGCGAAACTTGTCCATTGCAGATACTGCATTATCTACCCTTGGTTTATCTGTGCAAAAGTGCCCAACATCGTCTAGAGCTGATTTATTTTGAGCCGCTGTACCTAAGTATATTCTGACCCAGCAGTACCCGTGGCCTCGATATATTAGTATTGAAATTAAAGTTTAGCTTCTGCACGGCCACGTGTCTGCTTCAAAATGCACTGAAAATGAATTCCTCTGCATAGCAGTTCTGTGAAAGAAATTTTCAGCATTTACAAACACACCTGTTTTAGTACTTAAAAACACACATGTATCGCATTAGGACATGTGCTTTATCAGTAATAAGGTCTGGTACAAGCGTATATTGCCATCGGCTGTCAGAATATGTGAATATGTCTTATTTATTTTATTTACAAATACTGCAGGCCCTACTTGGGCCACGCAGGCGTGAGAATATTTTTAAAAACAATACCAACATTATTATAATGGCTTCATGGCTTCAAGCCGGCCTCCCACTGCAAAAGGCACACACGTTGTTCCACATATACTTTTAAGGCCACATTGTGGGTAAATAGCAAAGTAGACAAGATTTCACGAGAATAATTGCTTCTGATTGAAATAGAATGCGAAAGCTTCACTGACACAAGCCACTTTCTAATTTGTTGATCACATTTCAGTAATACACGAATAAACTTCTCGAGTAACATCATACAACCAAAAGTATGCACTAAATGGTAAAGGTGTGCCATTGGGGCAAGATAACAATATTGCGTTACACTCCTAAAGGTGAAATTTAGGAGTCCCCCAATTTTTCGTGGTGTCGTTTTAGGCCAAAGCATGCATCTGGTTTCCTGACCTTGAAATATATCAAAACTCACCATATCATTTTAGCTTAGAGATGGCATGGGTACTAGGTGCGTGCACATTGAAGTTTACACCCTTAAAGATGTTTTATCATACCTATAACTAATGCCATTACAACCAAGGAAAAAAATACAATTCCAAAATACACTTAGCACTGAAAAACAGGAATGTGAAGACTGTGGTCAGGGACCGTTTTGTTACATCAGATTAGAAAGCGCACATAGAGGCGTCCAACGTAACACTGTAAAAACACCATACACACAAAGCTCTTGTGCTGCACAACCATACAACGACAATTAGAAATACTTCGCCATGGTGTCATGGGCCACCGTTTCTTGGCTAATGGGGATATCGTGTTCTGCATCATTAAAAAATAGGCGTTCTCAGAACGCGCGTAAGCTAATAATGTGCTATTTGGTATCCGAAAAACAGTTAGATATGCTAATTTGAAATTGCATAATATTCAACTGCAGGCGCTTTGAAAGTTTCTATATTTCATCTATCTATCTATCTATCTATCTATCTATCTATCTATCTATCTATCTATCTATCTATCTATCTATCTATCTATCTATCTATCTATCTATCTATCTATCTATCTATCCACCCTTTTACGTATGGGTGCTCTTGGGCTGATCTGTTTCACTTTGTATAAACTTAAGTTTGCCCAAAGGGACATGAGTGTGTGACGAACATGATGCATAGGTAACTGCATAAATAACGTGACCGGCCTGTCGCGTACGTCATGAAGCCCTTTCCACGAATCATGTGATGCATATACCCACAACATGGCAGGTGGTATACAGCTACGCGACCCTGGTGGTTCACTGTCTATATATATACTTTGGAAATCTTAACAAGATGGTGTTAAACGGACTGTGTCACAAAAGTTTCAATGGTGAGATTGGCAACATTGTCCTTGAGTAAAAAATACCCCCTCCCCAACTCACAAATTAAAAAAAACAGTGGATGCAAAGCACAGAAAACACAGCTTGAGCCGGAATAGAACGTCTGTGTTTTTTTTTGCGTGGCTGTCAAGTATACCCTACTGAAGAGCCCCACGTGTGTCGGCGTACGAAAAAAAAAAACATTCGAAAAGACATCCGATAAGTGTAACGTCAAAACGATGCCACCAGTGGTGGCCATATTCACTGTAGGCTTTTAAAACATTTTCACAAACAGGGAATATTTAAGGTATAGTCAATTGTTGCTCGTATACGCCGATGACATCAATGCTTATAATGTCAATGTCAATGCACTATAGCCTGAACTGCTTTGCGATACAGTTCTTTGCTCTCCAATGTGAGTGCGTCTGTTACGTTAGACCATTAGGCACCCTTCACATGCCACAGTAGCCAACGTCCTTGGCAAGTTTACGATGTGCGCAAAATCACTACACTTGCTCAAAGTCATCCCTGAACTTCGTAACGCTTTGCTCTAAGTAAAACGTGCGGCATATATGGACTGATTTTTGTTGACTTCTTAGCATGGAATTGATTTCCACAATCCATGGAATCTGTTCAATTCCTTAATACGCCAGTTTTAATTATCAGTTGCCTTTGTTCTGGTGGTCTACATATACTTTGATGACCGCAAACACAATAAGTCCGGAAGGATATTTAGGCAAAACATCACCCTTCACGCAAACAAAAAATGCTATTTGAGGTAAAAACAACAACCTTACAGCGCTGTTTTTTATTGTTCTTTCTAGACAAAAATGTTTCCGTGCTTGCAGCTCCTTTCATGGTACAAAGCGGTTTATAGTGGGACATGGCTTTTGCCAAGAAAAAATAGCAAGCACGTATTTTGCTGAAAGAAAATGCAATCAAACTGGGTGACGACTAATTTTAATGTGAAATCAAGGCCCCACAAAAGTGTGTGCGTGTGTGTGTGTGTGTGTTCCATTCCAATACAGCATTCCAACATTCCACACTGACAGAAACACAGGATTTTTTGTTATTTTTCTTTCTCTTCCCCCCATTGCCGGCCAGAGCAGTTGGTCGTCTTTGGGTTGGTACAATCTCTTCCTGCCTTTATTTTGTCCCTTTGCTGGATATAAAGAATCACATTCCTGATGACAACTATTACGATGAGACCATCTACCGTTACGTAGCTAATCGTCTTGAGTATTCCGTTTATTGCAGCATTTTGGTCACTTTAAGCGGGCGCAACAGTTTTCCACTATGACTGCCGTAGCCCTTTTGTATGAATACCAGATTGCCTAAAGTAGTATTGGGGGTCTTGTTGTTGTGACACTTGTCAAATGGTCGTTTACGGGACTCCCTCTGTTTTTTTAGCTCTCCACAGTCTTCTTGGTTCCATCAAGGTGTACTTTTGTCTCGATTCTCAACGTGTCGTCTGCAGGCAGATACGTCGGTTAAACGAAGGCAACATACCTGGGACTGCATTCCAAAGTACTTGTATGGAGCTGTTCTGATACGGCACTGCTGTTTCTAGGCAACATTTCTATCCTCCTGTGAATTCCGGGTATATGTTTATGTATTGTTTTATGTCTTATATGACCTGTTCTGCGAGCCCATTGGCTGACGGGTGGTATGGGGCTGTAAACTACCCAGTGAGTTTTCTTTAGATGTGAAGCAGCTCTTTGACTAGCCTGTATAACGCTGTCTCTCCGTATGAACGCCCCGCTCACCACAGGTGTTGGGGCGGTACCAAGTAGGTCACGCCACTGCTGCGCGTTGACTTCATGCTCCCCTGGCAGTGCTCGCTGACGTCCCTTTCTCTCTCGCCTGCCACGCGCTAGGCATGGTGGCCACAGCTGCCGCCTCGACTGTTCGCCCGGAACACCTGCTGCGACGACCGCTCGCTACACTACCAACTCATCAGATTACGCGCAATAAACCTGACGCACGCCTAACATACGCATTGAAACATGTCTGTACGTGTTACCTACAGGACCTACGCCAGCCATCACTTCGAAGGAATCTTCCAGCGCTCACCGCATCAACCCCGTTACTGCCGTTCAACCTGTGACGCCACCCGCTTGCAACGCTGCTGCGTCTCATTCCATCAGTAATCTCTTCCAAAACAATTTTTTTCAATACATTTATACAAGTACGTGCAGTTCCAAGAGGAAATTATTGCAGGGAGGAATTCGGGAAAATATTTACATTAGCAAAATATATGCAAATATACATACAGACAAGAAAATGTGAGCAAGCGGTGGACTTCCCATACACAATTATCAATACCTACAAACGAAAAAAAATCATTTTGAATGCAGGCACAGTTTTGTCATGAAAAGAAAACAACAATAATGAAAAATGTATTAGCAAAAGCAAGAATACAGGTTTTTATTATCTCACTGGAGATTAGAATGTAAAAACGACTTGAACTGGGATAAAGTTTTACAATAACATATACCTTTTGGAAGTCTGTTTCAATACATAGAGACGTGAGAAAAAAGGATAGTGAAGCACATTCGTGTGGCAGCGCATTTCCAAAACTTTACACTCATGATCACAATTTGTAGAGATGAATTAAGGGGGGAATGTTCACGTTTTTTTCACTCCAGTGATATTGGAGTAACATTTGAAAAACAAAATTCCTATTTAATGGTAAGTCGTTGAGGAGTTTTCCAACGAATGTTGCAGTTATTTAATGAAATTCTGCTGTTATAGGTGGTGTTCGCCTACGAAGAACCCTGTGCTCCCTCAGCGTACACTTCGGCATATGCGTACTGCATGCAGGTTATGCGGGGAAGGCACTATTTTTAGCCGCCATGACTAGAGCAATGTACAGTACGGCCTACTGTAAGGGGGAACACGTGAAGCGCGGGGGCTGACGGTCCGCGGGGCGCAAACTGCTGGTGAGATTTGGAAACGCGGAGCATGCGTTCAGAATCGAAAGGGTGGTTCGTGCCCTGCGTCGTCTGCTACTTCCTCGCCCTAGCGCTCGACGTGCACTAACGGCGTATAATGTTTCACTGGTTGTAAGGAGAGGCCAGCTATGCTCGTTTTATCAAGCATCGATTCCCTCGATCAAAAGCAGCCGGCTGGTTCGAGCGTTGTGCACAGCTTACGACTAGCATTTCTGTGAGTATTGACGCTATAGGTTACGCAACTGATGGGCTTTGTTATCGTTTTCACAGAAATACACAGTGGGGGGGGGGCGTAATTCTTTGCTGAACGAATTTTCGGTTGTGCCAGCTCTTATATGTGGCATGGGCAGGGCACCTGAAGATGAAAGGCTTCGCATAGTTGAGCTCTACTATAAGGAAAACGGTCAGCATGCTGTCGCTGCTGTGGTAAATAGGCCACAGAAAAACGTGACGGTGCTCATGTGCACCCCCTCACCAGACTTGAAAGTAGTTGAAATTGTGTGGGCAGAATGAAATGATATCTCTCTCGTTAAGCTCTCCGCACCAAATCTGTGCATGACCTCTGGCTTTCCTTAAACGAAGAGTGGGAGCGACTTAATCACGATCGATTCTTCACGGAAGCTCTGTACAGGTCTCTGCCTGCAAGCATGAAGGCCATACTCGACGCTAGAGATGACATCACCTCGTACTGAACGAAGCTTTTCATTATTCTAACGTTAAAATGCCGTAGATCTGGCCTGGCTCATATTTAGTCACAAAATTATGACGAATAAAGTTTCTTTTTCGTGTTTACTCCATAGCATTTTCGATGCAGGCGGAAATGTTGTAGACCCGTGTACTCAGATTTAGGTGCACGTTAAAGAACCCCAGGTGGTCAAAATTTCCAGAGCCCTCCACTACGGCGTCTCTCATAATCAAATGGTGGTTTTGGGACGTTAAACCCCACAAATCAATCAATCAATCAATCGTGTTTACTCCATAGTATAGTTTTACGCACTTCAATTTTCATGCGCGCACCTATTGAAGAAGCGCAGTAGTTTTTATTATAGTGCATGTTATTCCGACACAAAATATGCAGTTTTTTTTGTTGTTTCATGAATAATAAAAAACACGTGAGTTAAAACGTTAAAACTAATATTTACCGGGATGTAGGAAGTTATAGCCCGAACATCAATAGCGATCACGCCGAATTGATCATTCAAAGTTATTTCATCCTCAAGTGTTTTCTTGACTCGCCACAACTTTATAGAGTTTATGTTGCCCGGCTGCTGACCTGAAGGTCACGGGATCAAATCTCGGCCGCAGCAGCCACATTATCAATGGAGGCTGGAATATTCGCGGCCCGTGTACTTTGATATCAACACCATGTGGTTGAAATTTCTAGGCCTTTCCCCTGGGTCGCCCATATTGATACCGCTTTTATGCAATCTTAAGCCCAAATATTTATTATTTTTAGGGGTTTATTAACATGTTTCTCATTATAATCACATGTCTATGGATGTGAATCTCATCGTTTCAGAACTGGTGAGATACCACAGCAAGAAACGAGCTGGACCTTTTGGGTGCCTGCTGAGTACTTGATGGGGCGCCGGCAGAACAGCGGTGGCATAAATCGCTTCTCGGAAAAATGAAAGCGCTCGGCAAGTGCAGGGGCGGAAAGTAGCAGACGAAACCTGACAAGCGCCACTTTTGCGCTTTTATGTGCGTGCGCCACGTTCACGAATCTCGCCACTAGTTCGCACCATGTGGGCTGCGGCCACATGTTCGTGTTTTCCCCTTAACAGTGGACCGTATTGCACATTGTGTGTGCCTTGGGGTTATACTGAAATTGAGCCGTTTTTTGCACGCACCATTCATTAGCACTCTTGATTGGGCCGCAATTGTGTGCAGCCATCGCACAAAATGGAAGGGTGATGTGGCCTAAAAGCACAAAAGCAGGTAAATTTTATTACTCGCCGAAGCTTATTTGCGGTCAATGCAGCCGTACACTGGAGCTTGTGGCGAAGCGTCGTGGCGAATGATTCAGCCATCTTCACCAGGCTGATTTCAACAAGGCCTCGGGGTGAGTGCTTGAGAGTGGTTTATCTCCTAATGGAAACTCAGTTAATATCTGACCGCATCTTTGAGTGATTCAGATGCAATCAAAACACAAAAAATAAAGAAATTACAATAACACAGTAAATGCAGTGAGTTTCAACGCACTGGCCGAGACCTTGGGGAAAGCGCCGCACAGCAGAGTACTCAACGTTCGACTATTCATGTTATTACATTCGCAGTGCACTATGAGCATGAGTTAGAGGCACACGCTTTTGTTTTCCTCGTTAAAGTGACCTGACTTAGCACACTTGCGTCAAAGAACAGGTGGCTTGTAAACTTGGTCTAGTGAATAATTTAACGCTGCAGATAATGTTGTAGGCCCGTGTGCTCAGATTTGGGTGCACGTTAAAGAACCCCAGGTGGTCTAAATTTCCGGAGCCCTCCACTACGGCGTCTCTCATAATCATATAGTGGTTTTGGGACGTTAAAACGCCACATATCATATTAACGCTGCAGATACGTTTCATTCAATTGATCAAAGCTGTGGATGAGCCAACCACATCAAAATTTCATTCTCGTGTGCACTCTAACACAATCGAATGTGCCCCGTGCAATGTTGTTAACACGTGCGAGTTCGTAGTGCTGTTAAGCCCGCAGCTTCAACTATATTAGTCAAACATCGCACTATACCATCCACTTAATAAGAAAACTTGACTTCGGTGCTTACAAAAAGACTATAACTTCACAATATTATACCTTTGCGTGCATAGAGACGCAGCCATCGTGACTTTTCAGCGAGGATTGTGCACAAATCTACTAGTGAAGCATTCAAAGATTTCTTGGCTTTGAGTCGTTCGTGCGTCGCAAAACTTGTCGTATGCACTAAGCAGTCTTTTGTGTCTCAACATTTTACCTTCAAAACGAGTGCGATGTCAAATGCGGCCTCCTCGCTCGTCACAATGAGTGGTTCAACGCACACTGTAGAGAGCCACTTTGTCCGTGTATTACTGCTTAGCATCTGCGTCCAATTTCTCAGCGTACGCGCTCAAGCGAGTCGAGCACGCATCACCCATGGCTGCAGCAGCTTCACAAATGATAAATATCATACCTTCAAAAGCCAAATAAATTAAAATAAGAGCAACGTTCCGGCAGTAACTTGTGTCCACCTGTTGGAAACCAGTGATGCTTTCCGTACTACGCTGAAATATTCCCAATCAGAGAGATGAAAGTTCCCTATTTCGGGGATTTTCTCCTGCAAACATAGACGTAATTCTAAGCATATTTCCCTGCACAACAAACTTCTCCCCAATTCACGCACACACATACTATATTTACACGTGTCTGACGCACTGGCGACATTTGAAATCATGACTAGCGTCTCCACTGCCACACAAAAGCATGACTTTATTAATTCATATACTGTTAGTACTTCGCACATTGTAGGCTTCAGGTCTAACGCCATTAGTGAACTCAAAATCACTGCACGTATATATAGCCAACAGATCTCGAGACATATGCTTGCGTGTTGCACGCTCCAGAACTGTCTACAGCAGATATAGTGCACTGTGACCGCTAATTATCGGTCGTCATAGAAAAATTCAACCATGCCTGAAATTTCCTGCAATAGCACGAAAATTCGCTTTTTCCCGTTGGCTGAAAATGACAGGCGATAATTCCCCAAAAAAGAGAAAAATGCCTGCACGGAACATCACTATTGGAACCACCAGACTGTACTGCAAGTAATCCGCCGGCCATCAATATGGTGGCCTTCTAATAGGCAGCCACGCGATTGCCAGCACAGCTGGCACACTTTTCGCTGCCGCACCCGCCAACCTGACGTGACGTCACGTGAATACAACGAATAGGGAGCCAGCACTGAAGTTTCCGTGGTGCCCTTGTGGATAAACCGCGCACTTCTCAGCCGCTTCCGCAAGTGACAGTGGCAGCAGGCAGAGGCAGTGCGGGGCGCGCAGTGCCAAAACAATAGGGAGTTTTAGTGCTGGGTGCCCAAGCGACTTGCGTACGCAGGACGTTGGGGCGGCAGTATTGCGCATGCGCGAAACCCCAAACGATGCGTCGCAAGATAGCTGGGGCGATGGGGCCATGCGTCCGCGTGGTCCACCTTCGCAAGAACTCACTGTATCCGCACTGCGGATACTCTAGCCGTCGAGTTAAAATAAGCCAAACTGCGAGCACTTATAGTGATTACACGGTTTCAGCCAGGTTTCTAAAACTAGAATGGCCTGGAACATAGAAACTAAAAGACATATGCCAGCCCCCGACCAGCTGAATAGGTGGCGCCATCTCGCGCGGCCATAGTGAAACAAACAACCACAACTTTGTTATTGCAGAAACATTGCGCATTGTACATCTGGTGCAAAAACGGCGCAGCAACAATATTACAAATGAGTAACCTTTTTATTCATTTTCACCTGAAGAACATTACGCGTAAGCTAACATGTTCATGATTGCGGTTACACGAATTGTCACAAGATGTCGACAATGTCATTACAGTAACCTCGTATTTTTCACTTTTTCGCGTATACCAGATTACTGTACACAATAAAAAAGAGTCCTGACCCCTACGTATGTTTATTTAACATTTTAAATAATAAAAATACTTAAATAATACTTACGCGACAAGACGCTATGGCACTGCGAGCATGTGTGAATTTCGTGCGGCTTGCGTTTGCGTGCGTGCCACCGTGGCGCCAACTAAAAGGCATTCCGGTTGGGTATGGGTTGGGCACGCAACGCCGCGCGCTCCCAAGCCCGCAACGCCCCAAGAGAATGCGTACCCAGCACTAAAGCTCTCTAATACCGTACTGCTGGTATTGCTGGTATTGCTGGTACCGCTGGTATTCAAGTGCGACAATAGTCAGAAATGGGGAGGACGTATCTCTGTGAGTTGTTCCTTCTTTATCATATCAATAAGAAAGGAGGTGGCGTTGCATGCAGGCAGTCCCACGAGCACAGCATGTTCTCGACCCCAGGATTCTGGTTCATGTGCAAGTCGCGCCACCTCTCGTTCGCTTGCGGCGGCGCTTCCCGTCACACTATGGGAATGTGGAGAAAACCATTAAAAATCTTCTTTCTGACAGGTTTTCTAAAAGCATTGTCCCACCACGGTGGTCTAGTGGCTGAGGCACTCGGCTGCTGACCCGCAGGTCGCGGGATCAAATCACGGCTGTGGTGGCTGCATTTCCACTGCAGGCGGAAATGTTGTAGGCCCGTGTATTCAGATTTGGGTGCACGTTAAAGAACCCCAGGTGGTCGAAATTTCCGGAGCCCTTTACTACGGCGTCTCACATAATCATATGAGTGTTTTGGGACGTTAAACTCCACAAATCAACAATAAGTTTTTTATATCATTGTCGCTTATGGGTAGAAAATGTAGAAACTTTTCATTAATCCGAGTTACGTTCGAGTGGTCGCCATAACGCGAGTTCGACAAACCATTATATATAAATGCACAGCGCCTATTGGAGCCTCTCTAAATTTTTGGCTGTTTTTTTTTTCATTTGAATTGCCATGTGGCAATGTGCCTGGAGATACCTAAATGCAGTCTGAGATATCGGTTCTGTAATGTGTTTGGTTTAAGTTTGTGCAAAGAGTGCCTTAGCCGTGCAGTGAAAAAAAAGTTCGGTGGCCTGTTTTCTTCAGGGTGTGCCTGACATTAGGCTTCTGTAGCTTCCTCTCGCGATGAGCGGGTGTACTGTTCAGTGTGAAGTAAAATTGAAATATGGTATGTGTTTTCACTGAGGATTCCTATTCAAGGTACGATTATGACCCTGGTAAACAATATTTAAGATTCGTTGCTTCAGAGATCGAGCCGACTGTGCTAGTAATCTGTCTGGTTATTGTCAAAGAAGACCTAATACTGATTTGCAAACATATATAGTGTGCACATATACTCGTGTAATAACGCGACAGCGTTAAAGAGCTCGTTTCACAGAAAACACGCCGCCGGTGTCGGCGCTGTTGGCTGTGAGCAAAAAATCGTCTGTGCGTCTGTGACCGAAAAATCAAGTTACCGTGATAGCAGCGGGAAGCCGCTACTTGTCCACGCATGCACGCGCTATCACACTGAAAAAGCCACGCATTCGAAGAAAAAAAAAAGTGCTCAAGGTCACGAGACGCGGTAGTTTCTTTGCCCTGCAACCTCTGCCTGCTTAGCTTCAAGCGCTTTCGTCGGGACGAGAGAAGAGATAATGGAATTGCAGCATGCGACAAACCTTTGCAACTCCCCTCACACTTGACAGATTCCTAAAATTTTTGCGGCGTTGAATTTGTGAGGTAACAAGCTCTTCAGCGAATTAAATTCATGGTTACTTGAAAAAGTGTTTCAGGGCACCTTTGACACATTTCGTTCGACTTGTGTCTCGACGAAAAGGAGCCCATTCGGCGATAATAGCGCGCACTGGTCCAATCTACTGTGTGCGTGTTTGTGCGTTTGCGTGTGTATGTAACAAAACATATTTATAAGTATGCACTTCGCGGTTGAAGGGTGAACTAGCGGCCCAATTCCGCCATCGCATTTTTTACTGTGCACTCTAGTCTCATAGGTTTTATGGAAGTTATAGTTATTTCAATAATTATTGATGATTAACAAATTATCAGTTATAGAAATTTGACCGCTCATCGTCGTGTCACGTTTTGAATAATACCTATACTAGGCTAAACCAAATCAGCTCAAATGGGCTAAATGATCAGCTCAAATAGGCTAATTGAACTAATCATTCCAAGCTACATGATAAAGCTACTCCACTCGAAATAATCCACTAATCGATACTCATTTGATGTCGTTTGATAAGCCAGCGGCCAAAACTTGGCTTACGAGAAAGATCACGGGAATGCTTCGTGGATATCGGTGTATGAATGTATCAAACGACCTAGTAACATTTAGCAAAATGTGGAAAAGCCTAGCCAAGCTAGGACTGGCTTGGTGTTCACCGTAGAGCTCGACCGGCGGCGGTATGAGGGTCATTCGGAGTCAGCGTCGCCTTTGGCGCCCGCCGCGTACATCATGGGTAACGGCACATGGCCCCTTGGCAGTGCCGTATATATAGAAACAGAAAATCAAGTTCAAAAACCTATCTTTCCCTATTGCAAAAACCAGCGCCACTGGGTACCAGCGTCCTGTGCCATGCCTGATTATGAGCCCAGTATGGCGCTGATATTAGCGCAGGTACTGGGACGCTGGAGTGGCAGCGCCCCAGTACTCTGCGCAAAATGGATTTCCAAGGATAAAACGAGGGCGCCCATTCGCCATAAATAAATAAATACATAAGTAAAATAACGCGAATTCATAATAAAAATAAAAAAATGAAAATTGAAAAAAACATCACTTCCCAGGATTTGAACTCGCTACCTCCTGATCTCTAACCAGGTACGCTCCCCACTACACCACGCCAGAACGTGCTTTTGGGGTGTGGCAGCTTGGGCTAGTTGGTCACAAAAGACACGAAAGGAGGAGGAAGTTGGCGCTTGTGTCTTTCGTGTCCTTCTTGTATCTGTGTGGTCGTTTTATTCTCGCGCTATAACTATCGTCGTGCTTTTGGGGTTGCAAAACGACAATTATCCGCAGAACGCATCGTTCAACTTCATGTTTACAAGTCGCACAGTCAAAACTGACATGATATTCCTTTCCAAATAACAATTGCGTCTTGATCAGACAGGAACGAACGGCTTCCGGGCACCAAATGACGAGCAGATATTAGCAAGAGCGCAAAGTTTTTGAAGCATCTACATATTATCTCTGAAAAATCCTAAATTATCTTGAGGAGCAGCCACAGATTGTCAGCTGTTGCTGCCAATAGTCTTTTTTCCTTTGATAGTCGTTTCTAGCACTTGCTACTGGTCAACAAGTGCAGATGATTTACATGTCTTGTTTGGTAGATATCCACGCACACGAGTGAATATTAAGTATTTTTCTTTCGCGTAAGCGACGATGTAGCAGTACACATCCGCCGTGCCAGGTTACATATTTGCCGTCTTATCGATACCTGCAACTAAGAAACCGCCGAGGAAATGACTAATGCAATCCGCTGACAAAGTATGCCAGTACGTTCATTCACTAACGCATACCAAATCGCCAACTGAAAATTGAGTGTTCTTACGTACGAGTCAGAAAAGTACCGGCTCCTGTGCTCAAAAGGAAGCTTTCTGGGACAGCCTACGTTGCTGAAAGCATGACACATCGATCATCGCCGCTCCTTGTGTGGGCACCACACACGCGGATAAATGGTTCATTTAGGCTCAGGGATGTCTAACTGTACTTTACAGTCATTCTTACACTTTAGAATTGTGCCTACTTAAAGTAAAAAGCACCGGCCAGAGGTACACTGACGCGGGCGGCACGATAGGCCTCACTGGGACGGAGCACTTGGTAAGGCTGCTTTCAAAGCAGCTGAGTTGCGATGCTTCAAGTTTCTGTATTTCAGCTTCGCAATATTTCTAACTGTTACCTAAACCGTACCTGAAAAGAGTGGAAGGTCAATCAATGCCAGATATGCATTTACGGAGTGGCGATGGCGAGCGACAGCCGTTTTTCTGGCCTCCGCTGGCAGTAAACAGCGGGCGTTCCAGTGTACAGATATATGCAGTTATATGAATACCGAGAATTAAAAAAAACACACATAGAAATACCAATGCAATCCACTGAAAACGTATGCGAGAAAATAAGTTCACGAAGGCGTACTAAACTACCAACTAAAAATTGCGTGTTCTTACATATCAGTCGGAGAAGTACCGGCTAAGTGCGGCCGGCAGCTTTCGGTGACAGCCTGCGTAGCTGAAAGCGCGACGTTCGATCGTCAGCGCTCCTTGTGTGAACACCGACACAAGACAAAATAGTTAATTTAGGTTCATGAATGTCTAAAGTATACTTTACAGTTATTCTCACACTTTAAAGTCTTGTGTACATGAAGCAAGAAGCGCCGGTAACATATATACCAACGCGGCCGTTATGGCAGGTTTAATGCTCGCTACGGTCACTGGCTAAGACCGCTTACGTAGGCTCGGCATCTGTTAAAAAATTACGTATCCTCGGTATCGGTTAGGGTAGCATCTCTCCCTGCCGTCGAATCAAGCGTTTTATATTCAACCACACCTAAACAAACCACGCCACATGCTACAATAACATGCACGCTGCAGCTGCGCTGGTACAAACAGTGCGTGCCGCTGTATTCACCAGCGCTTGCCAGTGAAAATTGCAGCGCTTCCAGCGCTTCGCAGTGCGCACCAGCATCACAGCAGTTGAGCCAGCGCCCCTACTAGTGCGACACAGCTTTTTCCTAGTGCGCCTGGCGAAGGGCCAGTTATTACAAGCGTGTACCAGCGTCTCCATCGAGTACCAATGCCAAAAAACGTACTGGCATCACGCTGTTTTTGCAATATGGTTCGGCATCCTTAGTCCATGCTTAACCAGCATAGAGTACGTCATTCTACACTGTCCTGCCCTGCATCAATATTGCAAGAACGACGCAATTTTCCTGCATCCCAATTTGGAAGCGGTACAAAAGGACCTTCTCAAGAACCTTTATCAACTTGCCACATTAGCCCATTTCGGAATTAGCAGCAGTTTCGTGCGCGTGATTTAGTGTGTGCCTATCGCTCCTCCCCCTCCTCCATTCTCCCTTCAGTGTCCTTAGGTGCTCCCTTTCTCTAGTGAAAGAATTAATTTATCTACCTTTACTTCACGAACTGAAATTCCGCAACAGAAGTCAGCCAAGTGGCAAATGTTTTGTCGTTTTTGTGATGTTTATCAGCGTACTATCCTCGTCAAATAAAACCCGAAAACCGGAAATCATTTGCGATGGTATATTTTTATTTCGCGCCGTAAGCTTATCTCCATGGACAGGTACGTATATATGCGCAGAGCCGCCGAATAGGATGCACGCGCCAGTCAATGCTGATAACTGGACGGTACGCACTCTACCATCGCGAATGCTTGCTGCTGTTCGAGTTATATTTGGCAGGATAACACATATTCAAAACATAAAAAACAAGGTGGAGGGAACATGGTGCATGATACCATCGAAAGACAATCATCTTAGCAGCCACGTGCCATAAAAACCGTAGAAATAAAAATTTTATGACTCTCAAAGTTCACCTTGAATAATGGAACGCTATAGCGTTATGCTGTCTCTTGTGTGTACTACAACCGTTTAGTGCATACATTTTATCGTATGAATTTTGACGTTACTCAAGAAGTTTAAATTGTGGATGACCATAATGTAATCGATGAAGTTGGAAGTGGCTTGTGATTGTGAAGCTTTCGAATTTGGCGGTGTCCTGCGTAATGGGTAGCCTGTTTAAACCACGAGTGCATGAAAACAATTATCCGCGTGGAATCTTTTTGAACTTGCTAGCAACCACTATGTGGAATTCGGGGAATATGCGCAATAGCGTGCGTACCTTTTGGAAGAATGGGTGGCCGGCTTTAAACCATGAAGTCATTATGATAATCACATGTTCTGACGCCCCGTGGTAATGTATGCTTGCACTAAAGAATTACTGTGGAGTTACAGGTTGTATTGTGAAGCCTGTACACAGGACGCGTGTGTTTTTAAAATACGGAAGTTGTTTTAATGGCAATTTCAAGCATAGGAAGATTTTTCTTACTCTACTTTCAAGCAGACGCATGGCTGTTTGCTAGTTCGATTCTCACTCAGACATGTAAATTTTTATTATAATAATTATTTACATATTTCTTGATTTTTGGGTCACTCAGAAGATCATTTTTTGTTCACAACAGACGGCGCCGGCACCAACGGCGAAAGCTCAAAGAAATGAGCTCTGAAACAATATTTCGTTAAAATGCAGAGCATAAGGTAATTAAATTACTAATTACATTTGTCTAAAAAAGTCCAACCTGTTTTGGTGATAACAATATGGAAGCTACGTGAGCACTAACAAATTTTTTATATGTTTTAGTGAGTTCGCTCTCGCGTTTGGAGGCTGGGTACAATTAAAAGCGGGCGAGGAACCACATATTCTGAGCAGGCAATTCTTTTATTTCTTGGGAAACCCCATACTCTGAGCAGGCATTTCTTTTCTCTTGTATCATGGCATTAATGGCATGCAGAACCACTTGGTTAGGATACCAATGGCCTTGTGGTAGTCTACACGAGCCAGTGTGTGTGAGGGAAATACCATCTTAACAAATATAAGTGTTTCGTTATCTCGTTTAACATGAGCAAGGGTTCACTGCGAGGTAGGAGGATTGCGGAGGCGGCGTATTTCTCGGGCGGCATCGTAAGCTCATGGAAAATTCAACGAACGCCTTCTTCAAACTGTGTGCCCACAGACGACAGGCTGGGGGAGAGGGAGGAAGAATGCAGACAACTGTCGGAGCCTGAGCCAGGCTCCCAACGTGAGAGAATGACCAGTTTTTGTCTTCTTCAAAGAAGACCTTCTCTCCCTTCCCCCCTCCTCGCTTAGTAGCTGGCTCGACGGACTGGCAATCGTTATTGCGGGAGAAGATTTTTTTTTCGTGAACGTGCCGGTTGGCGGATGTGTGTGGAGGAAAGTCGAAATCGTGTGCGAAATGAATGTGATGTGCTCCCTGCCGGGGCTGCAGAAATTTGGCGCCTTCTTCCTCTTCTAACCACCACCACTGCGACAAATCTGCGGCGGGAGTCCGGCATTGTTTTCGGCACAGATCAGCGCTGCGAGAAGCCAGTAGCCCGTGCTAACATAATAGACTCAGTCACTTCATATAAGACAATGTGTTGGCTACTCGAGATCTCGTCAGATTTTTTATCTGTTCTTATTGCGCACTCGCTATTGACCATTCTTTTTTCTGTATTCTGTATCTTTATTCCGCTCAAATGTCTTATTCGCTCGTGTTCTTATCTATTAAACGGCGACACGTTAGAGGTTCTTATACATAATTTTTTTACGTTTCAGTATTACCCTGAAATGAGCAATGCCTACGTGCGTGCCTACGTTGTTTGCTTGTAGAGATTGAGACCTTGTGGTAACACTCGTAATATTTTTTCAGGTCGCATGCAGTAGATTATTCATGCTATTGGGTGGTAAATTACACTGAAACGTTTTAAAAATTCTGCTTAAAGCATAGCGGTAATTTAATTAGCAGGCAAGTGTTGCCAAATGACTGACGTTTGTGAGCCAAACTAAATTTATTTTTTGGTGAAAGCGATGAATAAAGCGGGCAGGGGTGGCTTTTCTATTTGTAAGCAGCAACACGTATACACACTTCTTTAGTCTGGGTGTCACTCTCAATCTCTCCTTTTTTCTGGCCCGCTTCAGATTATCTTTGCTTTCATCGGGCCGCTCTTTAATCTTACTTTGTAGCTTCTTTCTTTTACATCTCTAGATTTTTTTCTTGAATTAGCACCATCAGAGCAGAAAAGTGTCATATTGTCTGCTAAATTTATATAACACATTCTTCTTTAATCCTTATTATTATTTTCATCGTACTTTTTAAAATATTTATATGAAAGTGCCGTCAATCACATAGAAGAAATTGTCACTGTTTTCCTGACCACATTCTCGATCATGGCTTTCCTGCTTTTTGGGGGGAATATGTTGGCTGTGGGATCGTTCAGGTGTTCACTATGGTATCTATAGAGACCCTCAGGTGCTTTTTAAGTTTTAATAGTTCAGGAACTGCAGGAGTTAGGTCAGACATGTGAATAAATCTGTGTTACCCACTTTGTGAACGTGCCACTCCTTCACTACTTAAAGGCATGAGTAGTTGGGGCAGCAGGCTTTCAAACCTTTTAATTGTGTTGGGGACATTATTGACACTTCCTTGTCGGCTTTTCACGATTCCAAAGAACTCTTGGTCTCAATTGCACACTGATACCCTGCTCGCAACTGGTATTTCAACTAAAGTGAAAACAGTATCATAGTTGCGTTAAATGCTCCTCAAAGTGAGAAACTTGACGCGCAAAACACGTCAACGAATCATTGTTTATAAATGCAGCTTTTTTCTGGGCTAATCACTAAAGAATGTACATGTGCATGGTTAGAGATGAATGTCCTTGAAAATGTTTTCGGTGTAGTTGACCAAAAGCTCTCATTTCACGTGATGTTTGGTAGACGAAGAAAGTGCTTAACAGCACAAACGACAGGAAAGGATAGAAGAGACGTGAACAGAGCGCTGTCAACGCTATGTTCTCGTTTCTTCATCCCCTCCTGTCGTTTGCGCTGTTAAGCACTTTCTCCGTCTACCATGCAGCACCAACCAGCCCAATCAAGCACCTTGTTATCGTGTGAGGTTACGTTCTTAAAAGCACCTAATAAACTGTTGCGTGTGCTCGGCTTCTACAAAGATGAGTAATGCTGATGACACTTTTTTTGTCACATTGACGCTTATGTAGCTACAATAAGCGTTTTGTTGTGATGCTTATATACACTTGTTGATATTCCTCTAAACGCTTACTTTTAAAAGTTTTTGTATGTGGCAGCAGGGTAGACAGAAGTACTTTTTTCGGAAGAGACAGGTGTTTATAAGCACAGTGCAAATATAACTGCATATTGTGAATGCATATTTGTGCCTTGTGTCGTTATGGTCATAATATTTTCGTCTATCTGTAAGTAAAACTTGAAGATTTTAACTGCATAAATTTTTACTTCGTATCGGGACTAGCATATGCGCTGCACACATTCTGTAGCAGTGTACGTGTTATTTTTTGTTTTAGAATATCGATTTCTTACGAACACACAAAAAGCATTTAAAAATGTTTATATTACTAGATACAATAAAATACATGATAATACGGATTTACAGCTCATGTAGTTTGATTAAAAGTGACCAGCGTAGTATTCCGCATATGCATTTCTTAGTATAGACCGCCACTCAAACACTAAAGCTGATTGATTGATTGATATGTGGAGTTTAACGTCCCAAAACCACCATATGATTATGAGAGACGCCGTAGTGGAGGGCTCTGGAAATTTCGACCACCTGGGGTTCTTTAACGTGCAACCAAATCTGAGCACACGGGCCTACAACATTTCCGCCTCCATCGGAAATGCAGCCGCCGCAGCCGGGATTCGAACCCACGACCTGCGGGTCAGCAGCCGAGTACCTTAGCCACTAGACCGCCGCGGCGGGGCACTAAAGCAGATATTTGGTCTTTTTCCTAATATTTACATGGGATAAATGACCCACGTTTACTATATATTGTGCCAGTCTGATTTGGTTCATAGCGACAGCTCCGAAATCCATCCGCCAGAAGAACTCTATAAAATATACGAATGACAACTGCAATTCATTTCTTGTTTGCATCTTTCTTTGGGTCGCTGTGTGTGCGCCGTTTATTACTCTTCACCACGTGGCATAGCGTCAAGGAACGGGACGTGGACAATGTCAGTAAGACAAGCATTCTTAGTTTTGAATAACTGTGTTTTCAAGCTTAGTGCTGAGAGCTGTAGCATTCGGCTTGCGATAAGAGTTTCGTTACGCCAATATCTGCATCAGAGTCTTGATACGCGTACTTTGGTGGCGTTCTGGAAAGTAACTACTTGAATCTTAGGGGATTCTGGCACCCCATAATTTTTGTAATGCCTTGATATTTAAGGCTATATTGAAGCATTTACACGCCGTCACATAGGCCACCAGTTGCCAGTGTTAGCAATTTTCTAGAAAAAACACCCACCCGAGAAAAAAATTCTTCGGAAAGGCAGTGGTGAAACTGCTTTGATTTCTCGAATTATTTATTCAATGTGCGAACTTCCACGACAAGCACGCTGCATGAAAAGACAGCCACAAACAGCGACCAGAGGATTAGTTTCATTAAACGTACAGATTTTGTAAATTTTAAATCAGCCTACAGCAATATATATATATATATATATATATATATATATACTGTAAAGTTCATTAAGTGCGTCTACCACTCGTTAGTTTATGTAACTGTGGGTAATTGCGCATTTACCAAAATTATTCTTGCAATGTATGCTCACCTAGTTCCGGTACTTGCGCACGAGCAGCGTTATAGCAGCCAGTGCTATGCACAGTACTTTTTGCTTTTCATTGTAACTGGCAGCCTATTTCAGAGGTCTCTTCATGCACAGATCGTGATTTCTAAGCTTCAATGTAAACATTTTGAATGGAATCTTTCTGACTGGATAAAAAATTTATGAAGTTGATGCGGGTTCAGCCAAGTTCGTAGATGGCCCGACGTTTTGTAAGAGATTCCGTCCCTTCCTCAAGGGAAGACTGTGCTGTCATGATTGTCATGGAAACATCTCCGAGTCCTGTATAATCACGGCTCCAGCTCTCCCTTTCCCCTGCGTCTCGGAGGCCGTGACATTGTTCTTATCTAATGGTTCAAGTTTGTAGGTGTGTCTTGAGTGTGCCACTGTCCGAGCAAGAGCCTCCTTTAGAGATTTACTTCTGTTTCTAGAACAGATGCTCCATAAAATTGGATCTTTTGGTCGTGCTTTTCAAAGGACTCTGCAACAGTGCAGCGTTGCACTTCCATCTTCTGGGCGTCGTACCTATGTTTGCGTAATCTTAACGGAAGCGGGGGGGGGGCGGAGCGAAACTATTTCTGTTCGGCAAGATGCACACCAGCGCATAGCGAGTGACTCCCACGTTGAGATTATCAGGCCAAACCGGTCGATTGCTCTGTGGGTCCGCTGAACGAAAACACTCACTTTTGCCTGCTTAGGTTGCTCGGCACTCGGAACACGGCATGACGGCACCTTGCTGACCACTTCTTTGTGCTGCTCCTGAGGTCGATCCTTCGGGTGTGGTTGCAAACGAGTGAGCGTCGGAACAGGCTTGTTAATCGTCGTGGCCCCAACTTTTCCGAGAATCCCGGAAAGCTCTTCACTTGTACACGACACATATTGGATGACGACGCGCTGGGCTGGCTTCAATTATTTTTTGCTGTCGGCGTGACGAGGAAAGGAGGGTTGTAGCGGAGTGCGTATGTTGTGTGTGTGGTTCTTCCTTTTGGGGACTAATGGGGCTGCCATAAACATTATTCCTTTTAAGAACTAACGGCACCGGGTCTAGCAGTTAGTCCAAACAGACGAACTTATTGGACTAACATTAAAACCTCACATTTAGACCTTGGTGAGTAACTTTTAGTCCCACCATTCACCTCAAAGGACTAACATTAAGCCCTCACAATCGCACCTTATAGAGCAACTGTTGATCTCCACATTTACACCTTACCGGGCAACCGTTAGTCCTCACAGTTGCACCTTGCCGGACGAACGGTTGATCCACTCAAATACTCCGATCGGATGGACTTTTTGTCCCCAGTTAACACATTGTTTTTTCTTTATTTTCCGCCAGGCCTAATACTTTTTTCGCCTGTTTTCCTGCGCTGGGAGCAACAAAGTGCGCAGAAAAAAACACGCAAAAAAGTAGTTAGCCACCTGTATGTAACTGTTTTCGCAGTCACGGCAACAACAAAAGACAAAAGTGAGACATCGAAAACTTTTATTTTTCTACATACACATGAAGTTTCTCCCTTCTTTTAAGAGAATTCATGGTGAAGTGTACAAGTCCAGTCTGGTTGTTAAATCTTGTTCACTCCTTGAGGAGCTCCTCCGACAGAAGCGATAGATGTCAGGCATTGCTGACGCCCGCGCACACAGCCTTCTGCCTGTTGTGTTCCCGCGGCTACAATTACAATAATATAGTAAAAATAGTTAGGCACACGTGACAGAAGATGAAGATGCACGCATATGACAAGTACGTGCATGTTATTATAAAAACAAGCGTTAAAATATGACAACCAAATAACTTTACCTTTACATCTCGCACAGTCCTTCTGAAGCTGCTCTGATGAAAGAGATGGATGACAGGCATCGCAGACGCCAGCGACACAGTCTTCAGCATGGTGTGTGCCCACGGCTGCACAATAAGTATGTAAAATAGTGAGTCACACGTGACAGAGGATGAATACAAATGCATATGAGAAATACGTGCAAGTTGAAATGAAAACACGTGAGATATGACATGCTAAGAATTTTACCGGGATGTCACACATCGTGAGACTCATTTCTATCCCAGTAGAGCAGCAGCCTACGAGCAGCGGCCGCAGCCACAACTCCGCGAACCATTGTGCCGCCCACAAGTTATCGAGTTCAAAGCGAGCGACGTCGTTCAGCTCGAGCAAGCGAACGCGAGACCAAGCACGGCGCTGCACGCGGAGTGTCCGCTGCCAGCAAACTTCAAACAGGATAGCAAGCATACGCTTGGCCGCCGCCACGAACAGCGCCGAGCTGGTTTGGAGCTAGCACCGAGAAATTGATGGTAATGCGGCCCTTTTCCACAAACTTGAGCGAGTGCAGCGAGCAAACGCGAGTCCACCGCCGCAGCCAACGGATGGCGCCGAGCTGCTTACGACCGACTGACGGGAACGCCAACTGTAATGGCGGCCAATTTTCAGTGAGTTCCGCCCTAGCAAAAGCCCTGCCAGCCCGTGCTGGTGCACTCACAGCGCACGACATACTACAACCAAGCTCTTTACGAGAACCTGCAAGGTGTTTTCAACGACTGCCAACACAGCGACGAGGTCTCAGCCCATTATCGTCAGCCCGGAGCTCATCGCGGCGGCGAAGACAGGCGAGCACTCGACGAGCGAGCGCACGGGAGGCCGATGGCAATGGCGGCCAATTTCCAGGTGGTCGCAAAGCACAGGTGAACTGCAGACGCCGAAGCTGACCTTCGCGATGCATTTCGTGCATGCGATATACAACACGACCGAGCCTGTTGCCGGCAAGAGCGATCCGTATCGCACATGCGACAAGTAGATTAGAATAAAGAATGATAACCTACTTGCCTTAGAATCCAGCGCTGTTTTCTGCTCTGAGTCGGACTGAAGTATATATCCGATAGGCGTTTTGTTTTCTCGGCTGCCATATTGGCCTTGCCAACTGTTGCTGTCGTGTAATGGTCGTGACTATCTTGAAGTCAGAGATATACAGCGTGGCGTGGTGACGTTACGAGCCTTGCTCTAGACTTCATGGTTGCAGCGAAACGCAAAAGCAGCAGCCCACGCTCATCCAGTGTACACACAAGCACCACGTCGTAATATTTAGATCGTCGAATCCAGGCGGCCGTGGTCGAGCACTCCGAGCGCGACGCAACGCGAACCATCGCAGGCAAAGTACGGGGAAAGACTGAGCCAGCAGAGGAGGAGAGGGAGGTCTGGTTACCTTGGCAACGCTTTTCGCGCTGCCTGCGATTCCAGGGCGGTTCATCTCTTGCTTTCGCGCTCCACGCTTTCCTTTGTGGTTGCTCCTCAACGGTCTATCGGTTAATCACGCGCGCCTATTGGGCTTCGTTACTCCTTTTTCGGGTAATTTTGCTTTAGAGTGTATGAAAGTGGTGACCTTTTGTGCTGTAGCACTCTGTAGAGCAGCAGTCTCGGTACAGCAAGTTAAGCGGCCGACAGCCACTATTATGCACTGTTTTCCGGCAAGAGTGATGAGAAGGGGGCCATAAATATCAATGCCGACACGACCGAACGGTCGGGTCGAGCATTGATTGATTGATTTGTGGGATTTAACGTCCTAAAACCATCATATGATTATGAGAGACGCCGAAGTGGAGGGCTCCGGAAATGTCGACCACCTGAGGTTCTTTAGCGTGCACCCAAATCTGAGCACACGCGCCTACAACATTTCCGCCTCCATCGAAAATGCAGCTACCGCAGCCGAGATTGGTACCCGCAACCTGCGGGCCAGCAGCCGAGTACCTTAGCCACTAGACCGCCGCGGCGGGGCATCGGGACGAGCATGGCAATGGCTGTATCAGCTGAGATGTAAGGGGTAGATTTGCGGCTTTGGCAGTCAAGGCAAGAGCGAATGAAGTTGGGAATGAAGGTGTACATACCACGCCAGCAGTATTGTTGCCGAATTCTTTCATACTACATAAAAATTTCTGCGTGGCCGCAATGTGGGTCAGTATAAAAGGCGGATCAGATCTCTAAATTTAATGTTCGTGCTACGAAAAACAACCATGCTCCCCCCTCGGGAGCGTAGTTGCGATGGTAGAGAAACTTGTCACGAATCGCCAAATGAACAACTTGTCGCCGGAGTTTTCGCGATGGTGTGACTTGAGTGGTGCTAGACAGAAGGTCGAGGAGAGACGCCGTCAAGGGGTCGTCTCGTTGTTCTGCAGCATCTCCGTAACAATATTATGAAAGTCAGAGGAAGACAACGTGCACTAACACGCAGGATCATCGACCGGTTTCCGGGCAAAAGGTGAGCGCTATAGCGCATGAAAGCCGGAGTGTTTGCGCATAAATCACGCTTATGTCGTACTCCTTGATCTTCAAGGCCGAATGGGAAAGGCGGTCAGATGGGTCGTTTAACGTAGAAAGCCACCACAGCACTTTATGGTTCGGGGACGATACTAAAAGAACAGCCATATATATATATATATATATATATATATATATATATATATATATATATATATATATATATATATATATATAAACGAAACTTGCCAAGCGCCCAAAAAATGGCCAATAACTCCTTTTTTGTCACGCCGTAGTTGCTTTTGGCCTTGGTGAGTTTGCGACTCACGTATGCCACGACGTATTCTGTGTGGCCAGGTTGACGCTGTGCAAGCACTGTACTCAGGTCTACGCCACTTGCCTCGGTGTGGACTTCAGTAGGAGCTTGGTGGTCAAAGGGGCAAAGAATGGGTGGCGTCGTAGTGAGACGTCGCAATGTTGTGAAAGCTTCATCGCAAGCTGGATAACACGACAAAATATTGTGTGTGCCACCAAGAAGTTGCGTAAGAGATGATGTACACGTCGGGAAGTTTCGGACAAATCGCCTGAAAAAAGAACATAGGCCAGTGAAACTGCGACGTTCTTTGATGGTAGTGGGTTTAGGAAACTCAGTAAAGGCGCTCAGTTTATAAAGATACGAGAGAATGCCAACCTTTGTCCAAACGTGTCCTAGAATGCTGAGCTGACGTACAGCGAATTGGCTTTTCTTCAAATTTAATTGTAAAGCGGCATTAGTTAAGCATGTAAGCACATGTTGAAGTCGCCGCAAGTGTGTTCAAAAATCAGGAACGAACAACACGACGTCAATGATGTAACATAGGCATATGTTTCATTTAAGACCACGCAGAACATTGTCCATCATTATTGCGAACGTAGCAGGTGCGTTGCACAGTCCTAAAGGCATAACAGTGAATTCATAAAAGACGTCAGATGTGACAAATGTGGTTTTGGGATGATCGGTTGTGAGTAAACATCCTTTATCATGATCTTGTTCAATCTCCGAAAATCGACACAGAACCAGATTAAACCATTCTTTTTTTTGTGACGAGCACTATTGAAGAAGCCCACGAGTTCTATGAAGGTCGGATGATGCCTGGGCGGAGCATGTCGCCGACGTGCTATGAAATAACCCAACGTTCTGTAGAAGACACGCGTTATGGCCATTGCCAGAGCGTTGAATAAGAGCCAGTGTCGATGTGGTATCCAACTATGCATGCAAAGACCTAGTGATGATTGTGCAGCGTCGAAAAAAGAGTGGAAGTGCTGAAGCGCGGTAATGATCTGCGATCGCTGCGAAGGCCCCAAATCTTCGGTGATGAACGGGTTGAATACATCCGTGGACGCTACATCAGGCACGAAGAGGACACCCAATTCACACATGCCTGTTGAAGGTACCTAATCGGGGGCGGAGACGATTCGTGCAGAGTTGATCACCTCAACGTTACCAAGGCACTCGCAACGAAGCAATGACAGCAGTGTCGAAAGAAGATTGTGAATAGGCATTGTGCCAAAAGCACGGACCAAATCAAGAGCAGCAAAAAGCAACGGAAGCGCTCTTCGTATAACAAGCTTTTGAGACAGCATGAAGACCATTCCTTCAGAAATGGCACTGCATGGCATCTGTGCGAATGCCAAAGAGCACGGTGAATATAGATGTCTTCCTGCAAAATAAGCTTAGTGGCAGATTTACTGTCAATGGAGGTGAAGCCGGTGAGGGAGAGTTCAACCTTCGTTCGAGCACAGTCAATTACAGCGCTGTGGCATGCGATAAAGTCCCATCCTAAGATGATGTCGTGTGAGCAAGATTAAAGCACAAATAAGTTCTATCGTGTACACAATGTGTTGAATGGTCACACGTGCTGTACGTGGTGTGGTCGGTTGAAGGGGCTGAGCAGTTGCTGTCCAGAGCGACAATCAAAAAAGAGGCGTCGTGACTTTACGAAGTGAACAACCAAATTCAGGTACAGCCGCACCTGTATTGACTCGAGCGACTGTTGCGTCACTTTTGACTAAGACGTCAATAACATTGCTAGAAGAAGACCACCAAAAATTGCGCAGTTCTTCCCTCGGGAACTTTGTCGTCTAGTTTCCTTTGCCGGTAGGTGGTCGTGGACGCATCGGCGATGGCGATCAGTGATGGCGATCGGCGACGAGGGGATGGCGAGCGGGGATGTTCGAATCGAGGGTGATGATAAGCGTGGTAGCGACGTTCCGGTACGGTGGAGGGAGAGTTAGGGGCGTCGTAATATTGTGAGAAGTAAGGTAATCGTCGGCTGTCATCGAAGGTCTGAAACCGGCAATGGCAGTGCCTGGTGACGTGTTCGGGGTACCTACAGGCGAAGCATAAGGGGCGATTGTCGAGCGTTCGCAATCGGTTTATGGGGGAAGTGTTGGACCATGAAATAGAAAGAGTACGGCTCACAGGACGCTGGGTAGGTGGCACTGGCCCTCTGTGGGTGGGCATGGAAGCTACCGCATCATATGTTAGTGGGGCCGCCACAAGGTCTTCCTCGCGGGCAGCTGGCAGCACTTCAGCGACCTTACTTTGTATGACGCCACGAATGGAGGCCGGCAGCGTTGAGGTAGGCTCTTGAGTGAAGGGAACCAGTGAGAGCCGGCTTGCAACTTTTTCGTAGACCAAGGCCTTGATTTCTGTCAAAAGCGGCTCTCGTTCGGGGCCGATGGTGCGACTCAAGAGTAACACTGCTTTGGGTGGTGGAACTCACCTTGTCAGAGCATGCTGCTTGCGCAATTTGTCGTAGCTCTGGCACCAGCTAATAACATAAACGATTGTGGTCGGGGTCTTCGCCAGAAACATCTTAAAAGCATCGTCATCGATCCCTTTCATTATGTGCTTTATTTTGTCAATTTCTGTCATGTCAGCGCTGACGCGTCCGCACAGAATGACAACGTCTTCAATGTAACTGGTGAGCGCAAAAGCTTTTCGGCGCAGAGTTTTCTGACGGCAGGTGGATAAAATACTGCTGTGATTGCTGTCTTTAAGAGTGACCACGTTCATACGTAGCCCTCATGGTTCCTGAATCACAGACTTGCCACACCCGCGAGGTAGAACGATACCCGCGTTAACTTTTCCGCGCCATCCCACTTGTTCAGAGCGCTCACCCGTTCGTAAGTCGACAGCCATGCATCAACGTCGTTTACGTCCATTCCGCGGAAGATTGGAGGCTCTCGCAGGAGAACATTTCCAACGCAGGTGAGGGGTGACGAAGGAAGCATCTGCTGGTTCTTGTCCGGCATGGCAGATGGTAGTTTCCGGGAACGGAGTACCAGGATGGCACAGGGAAACGGTACGCAGCATGACTTCACTAAATATAAAGATAATTTTTTGCACTCGAGCTGTTGGCTGAATGCGTCAGTTCCGAGCCCAGTCCGCTAGCTCATGTGTCTGCGGCAGACACGATGCTGCTGTCCTTGCGCCTATCTACTTCCTCTTTATTACAATATCTCAAAGCAAGCATACTGCACAAATCGGTAAGTTTTGTCCTAGTATACAGGACACTCAAACAACACAGGCATCTTGAGGTTGCATTTTGGGTGTCAGGGGTCCTTGAAAGGGAGATACGAATCTTTCAAAATTTCTCATTCATTAGTGGGAGTAACTGAATGCAACATCATACACTAGTCAGTGTTTGTGCAGGTTTCAAATTTCCCAGCAGATGTTTTTTGGCTACATTAGGAAAAAGATGTCGAATTTCTGACGGCATATTTTCCTGACGCTCTTCTGCAACTTTGGTTTGTCAAAACACAAAAACAGAGTACGGCATTTATTGGAATCTAGTCCGATAGTTATTTCTTGAAATTTATTTGCATCGAGCTATAACGTCTTTTTAGACTCGAAAATTTTCAAAAACACACCATATTTTATTGAGAAAATTTATGGATGGATTGATCGATCTGGCTGCGTCCTTTACACTGGGCGGTAGCTCACTCCACCTAGCCATAAAGTTAAGTACTGTCAATATTGTTTTAAGGATTGAATTTCACTCGCGCTTCGATTGTAGTCACCCATAAGTTAGCCTCCTCCTGGTAATTTCTACCCGTTTAGAGTCTATTTAGCGTTCACTGTCCCTAAACTCTAATGCTTTGAAAAATTCCGCGCCATTACCTTGGTCTATAGGAAGGAGCCTTTTACAGAACATTATCAAACGTTCAGCCCTTTTTTCATCCGCTCCACACGTGCTATAAACCATGTCTGTGCCTTCGTGTTTGATACGAAGGCACAGACACGGTATGCACTGCACAGCTAGCGCCACCTAAGTGGTATTATCACTGTTAGTAGCAAAGCCAACAGCTGGCCTGAAGGGAACCTGTTAACACTATTGAAAAACCTATTTTTTATTTGTGGTTTGCGACTGACAGTTGGAGATAATTGATGCATAGTTCTAAGTGCCAATGCCAAATATATCAGTATTGTAATCACGCAATATAATCGATGCGTCGCTGCTGACCACATCACCACGTAGTGGAACTCGCCAGAACCTTGCACGCTGAAATGACGTCGGAAGGTTGCCCTCATATGCTTGAATAAATGTAATGTTAGAAGTGATCGTGGTGTATGAGCAAAACTGAGGTTACTAATCTGTTTCATTTTTTTCTATGTAATTTTCATCGAACCTTGAACATTCGTGGCCAGAACAAAAAGATCACTGTGACTACAAAGCGCGAAAGGTACGATGGCTGCTAATTTGCCACTAGATTTCTCGCTTGTGTGGGTCGGATGTCCATACGAAAGAACCATTTCTCTTTCTTGCCTCCTTTTGGTTTTGGAAATTGGCGAGCTGTCTATTGCCGCACGTGCTCTGTTCAAGGGCTGCAGTGCACCAATTTGTTCGTCGGGTGCCTCATAAAACAACGCGCGAAGGTACAACAGTAATTCAGTGTCCAGCCGTTTGACAAGTTCTTTTCTCAAAATAGGAGGAGGAAGTTACTCAGATTGTGGTAAAAAACAGCAGAAAATACCTCGATTCAACGCAGTAGCTCCTTCTCATTCTGGCAAGCCATGCGTCAGGCATCACGTTTGTTACTGTGGCAACGAGGTCAAAATTACTTCGAAAAAAAGCAACAATGGGGTGTTAGCTTCCCCTACGTAGCCACTTCCTGCTAATTTCATTAGGGCCACTCTCCGACGTCGCGGGCGAGTAAAAACCGGTCAAGTGACACCACAAAAATGGATTTCAGGGTGGGACTTTTTTCTTGTATGTTTAATTTTTTAATTCGAAGAACATCACACTTCGTGTACCATTATCAGCGCCGTTTTTGCTGCATTAGTCTGTCTGTACTTCAGTTTACGCAACCCACAAATGAAACATGAGAGTTTGAATAGTGTTGGATGGTCCTCTTAGGTACAACGGTGAGGGCACCATTTTTATCATTGTGGAAAGGGCTGAGGCGGGCCATTTGTGATTTCGAGTCGCGCTTCGAGTGATCTGTACGTGGCATAACTCAATGGAGCCAAACAAGTGGTGTCATAGGGAAGCTTAACCAAAGGAAAGTTGTCTTGGCTGCAGTGTCGTCGTCCAATAATCAAGCTGGGCGTAACTTTGGAGTGAACGAAAAAAAAGGTGCTTCGATCAAGGGGCTGCAGTGTGGGACGGCAACCCAGGAACTTTGGATGTGCGCTCTTTTAAGAAGTGTTGCATATCGAATGCGCTTGATGGCACCAAGGATTGCGCACTGTTTGAAGACAGCGACAAAGTCTGCGACGAAGGAATAAGCGAGAACAGTTCTGAAAGAGCCCGGAATCGGCAATTGCGGCATCTTTGTGATGCAAATAAGCTGAAATAAATAGAAGCGGAGCGAAAAACTTAGAACCAATAACACAAAAAAACCGGACTAGCAGCTGTATGTTTGTCGAGTTATTTGTATCACAAACCAGCTGCTTTGTTTGACATTGATGTTCAATAAATGTTTTTCTTTCCTTTGTGAACGTTTTCTTCTCTCTATCGTTCGGTCTACTTTCGAGGTAAGTTTTTTCATGGGCTTCGGACATTTGGGGTTTGACTTAAAATTGGAGTCGGCCTAGATACGAGTAAATATATTATCTGTCAAGTCTGTCCAAATACCGGCTGAGGTGGCTGCATTTCCGATGGAAGCGGAAACGTTGTAGGCCTGTGTGCTCAGATTTGGGTGCACGTTAAAGAACCCCAAGTGGTCGAAATTTCCGGCGTCCTTCACTACCACGTCTCATTATCATATGGCGTTTTTTGACGTTAAACCCCACATATCAATATATCAATCAATCAATAAACCAATCAATTATTCAATCAAGACTGTTCAAAAGCGGGTCAAGCCGTTCATGCTAATTTGTTTTTAACAAGCGTCCAATGCAATTTAGGTGAAGGCAAGTATCAATTAAACGTTTTAGCTTTGCACAATAAGATTATCTAACTGACTTTGGTGAACCCAATAAACAATTAACGCCATTATAGGCTAGACCAGCTTTCTAGGAATATTACCATATACTTTGTTTCTGTATGTGACACATGAAGTTGCCGGAACATCCCTCAAGAATTATGCTAAAAATGGAAAAGGCATATGCTTTTTTTAATACAACTATCAAAATATGTTCATAGAAGTGAAATCTGTGAAAAATCTGACAAGTATTTTTGATTTTATAATATATTTCCAACTATTAATAACACCTTAGGACCAATGTCTCGACTTAAAGTCTAATATTTGAATGATAACATTTTCACTACTGACAAAGAAAAAAAGAAACCTTAGTCTCGTCAGGCCGGCATTCGTTTCCTTAGTTTCAATCTTCCCATATCAGCAAAGATGTCGCACAGAGCCTTGCGCCTGAGAGCCACCCTGCTTCGTTGGTAGGGAAATCTCCCACAGTGCGAACATTCTCTGGATCAGGTTGGATTCCTGCGGCGTTTACGAAATGTCCATGCCCGGTAATTTTGCGGTGACCGAAGTGGCATTTATATGAATTCAGGAGAAGGCCAGCAGAGCGAGACACAGAGAGGACAGTTTTAAGGCGTTCCAGGTGACCTTCAATTGGCCGAGAGAACATGATTACGTAATCGAGGTAGCAGAGGTACGTTCACCACTTCAAGCCACGCAAGAGGAAGTCCATCATGCGCTCGAATGTAGCTGTCGCATTGCACAATCCGAATGGCTTGACTTTCAACTCGTACAAACTAGCTGGTGTGACACAAGCATTTTCTTCATGGTCCATCTCATTAACGCTGATCTGCCAATAGCCTGCAAGGAGATCAACTGAAGAAAAATAGTTAAATCCATGAAGGCAGTCAAGGGCGTCATCTATGCGGGGCAGTGGATACACATCTTTTTTGTTATCCGGTTGAGGTGACGGTTGTCGACGCAGAAAGGCCACAATTTCTCTTTTTTCTTTACTAAGACTACGGGAGATGCCAACGGAATACTAGATGGCTCAATGATATGCTTGTTCATCATCTTGTCGACCTTTATTCTAATGACAGTGCAGTCCATGGAGGAGAGGCGATATGGCCTCATACGAATTGGGCTTGCATCACCGGTGTTGATGCGATGAGTAACAACATGTGTATTTCCAACAGGCTGGCCGTTCAGGTCAAATATATCCCAATAAGAAGACAGCAGGCCCCGAAGAGCTGTTGCGTGATCCGCAGGAAGATCAGGAGCAGTCATCCTACTAATTCTGTCCACAGTTGACGAGTGTACAGTAATGGGCGTCAAAGGTGCGCTTGTACCAATCAAGTGACCCCAGTACAGATTTGATGTTCGTTCAAAAGAGCAAGGTGCGTCATTGCAATGCCATGAGGAAGCACCTGCGTAGAAAATCCAAAATTGAAGACTGGTACGCACGCTTGATTCCCTTGTATGTAGACTATGGTGCTCGGAAGGGCAATGCTGCGTATTAGAACCACGTTGGTTAGAGGCGATACGACAAAGTCACGATATTGTATGGGGGGATAGGGCGTCAAGAGAACAGCTGTATAAACCTGTAGGGACAGGCGAGTGAACTGAGTAGATCATAAACGAGGTGATGCACAAGTTGCGGCGTCGGCACGGAAGGGCAGGTCCAACTGTACAACTCTTCAAAACATTAACTGTGGGCGGCGTGCTTTGAAAGAGAGGCTATGCCCAGAATTACGTCGGGTAGGCACTGTTTGAGTAAAATAAATACAACAATGGTGTAGTCGCTACTGACGGCAGCACGCACTGTACACATTCCGACCACAGGTGCAGTCTCACCTTCGGCGACTCGTACAGTGCTCGTCGCGGTTGGTGCAAGAACTTTGCTGAGCCTTCCGCAGAGAGCAGCTCTCATAACTGAAAAATACGCCCCCGTGTCGACAAGGGATCTCACATGACACCATCAACTTCTGTGTCCAGTAAGTTTAAGCAAGTAGGCAGGGTCGGTAGAAGCTTTGAAGACCGGGTCGTAGTTGCAGCATTACCTCCGGGAGCTGCGCCGCCTAGTTTTACGAAATGATTCAGCCGCATGAGGATGGGTACGAAGAGTGGTGATTGAGCAGTGAACGCGTCCGATGACCTTACGAAGACCGGAAGCGGCTGGATCTTGGCGGGAGACTGCCGGCCCTAATGCTCGTAGTCGGCTTATAGGGCCAGAAGATATGACTGTCCGGCAGCTGGTGGTAGCAAGGTGACAACCGAGGAGGTGTTGAAACACGGCTGCGACAGTGACAGGTGACGTGTCCAATACGGGAACAATTGAAGCCGATTGGTTGATCATCTGTGGTGCACCACTTGGCTGGGCTGCAGTGAGGCGGGTGAAATTGGGAAGTCTGGGTGTGAGTGGCCGGTAAAACCTCGTGAGTGTTCGCACGCCTGACCGTGCAGTTTCACGGCTAGCCAAAGCTTGTGAATTCTTCCCGAACAACCGCTTGAATAAGGTAATTAGAGGGCATGTTGTCCCGAAAGGACTGGTGCAACCGGAGACATTGCCTCGAGCTGACGGCGAAGTAGTCGCGCGATATTTTCAGGTGCTGTTGGTTAGACGAGCCGTGGTGGGTCTTCGCATGACCAGGCCGCGGTGGTATTCTGCAACTTGTCGTACGCTTGGGCAACTCGAGGGCCCTTAGCCTGTTCGAAGCGCCGCCACTCCTTGATGATTTCATCTAGCATTACACAATCTTTGCATATAACGATATTGAAGGCTTCGTCAGCAATAGTTTTTAAGATGTGTTTAATCTTCTTTGCCTCGGTCATGCAGTCGTTAGCTTTGCGGTACAAAGATGGCCCGTCTTCTACGTAGATGACATAGGACTCTGTCGAAATCTCAGCGCGGACCACGAGCTCTTTCTTTGCTGTCAGCTGACAACCGACCATTCTGCCAAACATATCTCGCATTTTCTGTTTACACACATTCCAACTCGTGAGGTCAGTTTCATGCTTCTCATGCCAATGCTGTGCAGATCCCTTGAGATAGAAGAGAAAGTTCGCCAGTTTGAGGGTCGGGTTCCAACTGTAGCTGTCGCTCACCCTCTAGGATAGCTTCAGGCACTTCTCAACCTTCGCTTTGTCCGTGCCACAAAAGGGCTCAGGATTTTGCGGATGGGTGAGGAAGGCCGTTGGCATGGACGCCGCTGGTCCGGACTTCGATGGTTGATTTGCCCGTTGCAACGGCAGGGCAATGATGTCCGCTTTGGTCTTCCGTACTGGTTCTCCACACGTCCTTCAAATGCAACTCGAAGGCAGTGGACCTACACATGTGCAAGTGTCCCTGGAAGTAAACGGGGTGGAAGCAGAAATCAGCAGCTATCCCACAGCATGTGCTGCCGCACCCCTTTGCGGACGTCGCTGCAAGTTTTGCGACGGTGAAAGCAGCGTGATATTTGTTGTTGCATTATGAATAGTTTTAATACAAAGCAGTGATCTCATAAGAAACACTGGTTGATAAATACCACGTGTGCTTGTTTTCGCAACAACAGCGTTTTTCGGTGCAAGCTACTTGTACCAAGGTTACACACCTCGTCGCAGTAAAGTGAGGTGAATTGGTAAACACGCTTGCCTGCACCTGCCCCCTGCAGAAAGTGACACTTAACTTTCTGCTCTTGCAACGCACGAATAACACTCGCGTGGGAATGTACTCACTCAAAGTGCACATAAGTGATCTGTGCGTGGCATAAATTGGGTAAAAATTAAACAGTGAGAACAAGCGATTCCAACATAGCCACTAGCAACCACTAATACGCGCATAAACTAAACTATTCTTGCGTGGCGCTGTGTATTTTGTATAATATATCTCACTGAAATTGCCTCCAATTGGCTACTTCAGGAGCCAGTTTCCAATCGCAGCTACGAAGCCATTATAAATTCAGTGTTTGGGTGAGCTGGTAGACTATCGTCAAGAAAAATCAACAGCTCAAGAAGACACGAAAGAATGGGGAGCTGGCATGGACCAGTGCTGTCGGTTTCAGCTTCCTTTTTATGCGTTTGTGTTTTCCGCACTGTAAAGCCCAATCTGCATTCATTTTATGTTGTACGTAGGAGCTTCAAACAATAATTGTAGTTCTCTAGAACCACTCCCTGCAAGCTGTAAGTTGTTATTGCATTGAGCCATTTCTAGCAAAACAGTAGCTGCATTTGAAGAGATAAAACTGGAGAATCATTGCTTAATATGTAGCTTCAGCAGTGGGGTTTGATTTGCAAGCAATGAGTGACATGACAGGCATCATTATCACATCACTCATCGCTTTCCTGCGGTAATTGATGCAACTTCTACTTCAAATTTTCTTGCTTTCACCTGTAGTGTTGAAACACTGTTTTTTTTTACGGAATTCACCGTGAAATAAACTCTTGTGAACAAGTTAGTCCAAACAGCTAATACCATGTAAGCAGCGTGTTTTCACACCATAAGTCTTAAAATGGCAAAAATGGTGAACGCTTTTGATGGGCGTACCTTTCTCCTTTGGTTCCTCTAAGGCTCATCAAGGTTGTTTGAAACCTCACAGCTTTGTAGTCAAGACGGCAATGCTAAAAGTTATTATGAACGCCAAGAGGCCCATCAAAGATGGCGTGACAGACCGCTGTTGTGATGACTGGGGCGTCAAACGCAAAACACGTGAGCATTAAGACACCTCAAATTGCGGGGTTGTCTGGGAAAGCATCTCACACGAGTGCTGAATAATTCTCACAAGCTATTTACTAGGCTATTTTACCAATTAAGCTTTGTACACAAAAATGTACATGCGTCATTTGACTCTAGAATCAGGACTCGAGCTGTACCAAACATGAATGACACCTAATCCCCCATTTTTTGCGCAGTGAAGCTTTTCCTTACTATACAAAACGAAGCATACAGGCATAGCTCACTTCTTCGTGGCCGTGGTCCTAGTTCAGCTTCACCGAGTTTTCGCGGCACATCAGATGTTGTTCAATTCATTCATCCTCCAGCCCTTCCTCACATTTCAGTCACCAGAAAATGCCTTACCAGGGTGTTTGCAAACAATGGAAACAATTCTGCAATACTCATGGCTAATGTGCAGTAGGTGGGTGCTGTGAATGTCTTCCTTGGTAGCCCTGAAGTATTCGTAGAGTTCCATGGTTCAAGCGAATGGAGAGAACGTATCGCGCAAAAGAATTCACTGCTGCAGGCAGCGAGGTAATGATTTCAGACGTGGACATGGCATGATGGATCCAGGTGAATTTCAATAACCCACCGATAAACTCATGCGTCAACAAAAACAAAAACTTGAAGCGGGAAAAACACAAAAGAACATTTTGGTGAAAAATAAAAAAAGAAAAATGAAGTGTAGCGCTACCTACCGCTTAATAAAAGTAACATTCAAACACGTAACGGATTCTCAGTAATGGTGCCGCTCAATTTGTCAAAATAGGTCAACTATTCAATAACGGGAGTGCAATACTGGGTCTTTTTTGAAAGTCACTGTGAATCAAACTCTTGTAAATAAGTTAGTTCAAACAGCTACTGACCATGTAATTTATGTAAACAGCATACTTTCACACCATTTTTCTTCAAATGGCCAAAATTATTCCTGTCATGTGCTTCATTGCTTGCAAATAAAACCCCACTGCACAAGCGACATGTCAAGCAACGATTCTCCAGTTTTCTCTTTTTAAATGCAGCTACTGTTTACAAGAAGTGGCTCAATGCAATAAGAACTTACTGCATACAAGGAGTGGTTCTGAAGAGCTGGAAGCTGAGCTGGGGCACGCAAATGTACGAATGGTTATAATTTATATACACTAAGGGAAAACAAGAACAAAAAATTGGGAGCTCCCACGTACAGTGGGAATCGATTATACTAGAAGCATGAATGAGGAAGGTTGATACGTCATTGTAAAGTGAGCACAGCAGTACGAGGTGGACGTAAATCATGCCTTGCATCACTTCCAAGTCTTGATTATGAGGTTTGTGCCAACCAATCGTGTTCGCCGTCATTTAACGTCACGTAATACCGAATTTGGTAAGTGTGAAGCTAGCAAAAGCTCCGCGAGTGCGCTAAGGCCGTAGCATGTAGTCATGTTTTGCACGACAAGGACATCATTATTATCATGTTTAGACGCGCCATTTAGCTTACCGTGGGATCTCCGGCAACTTTCCCTCGCTGTCCACCATGCTTCAGGTAGCTCTTTGAAGCGCGTGGGCTTGTAACAGGCGAAAGCGTGGCCGACGTCGCGCTAAATGGGGCGCCCGGTCGGCAGCTTTGATGAATGCAGCCGCACTGGAATGTCTGCGGCTCCATTAACGCTACTCTTTTCATGCCACAGTTTTCGGCTGGTTTCAGGGAACCACCGTGGCAGAAGTGGAACGAACGTGCCAGTAGAACCGCGTGCCGAGGGCCAGTGATTCCACTTACAGCGCACACGGAGGAGGCACATTACTGTCCAGTCCAGGGATGTCTTATACACACGCGCACCTATTAGTATATATATATATATATATATATATATATATATATATATATATATATATATATATATATATATATATATATATATATATATATATATATATATATATATATATATATATATATATATAGTGGGCCCGAAACATCGCAACCGAGTCAAGGCGGCACGCAATGCAACACCATAGTTGCGGGGTAGGCAAGTGGGCTTAAATGGGATAGAGAGAGAGAAAGTGAGAATGAGAGTTGATAGGGTAACAGGGGGCCTTTACCACGATGGCATAAGAAGAAGATCAGTGCATTCCGAATGAGTATGATGGAGGTTAGCGGGCCTTGCAAGTTCCAAGAATGCTCGCAGGGCTGGCAGCGGTGACCACAGAACGAAGATAATGTCCTCCACGGATGTCGCTGACAGCACAAGGTATTGGTAGCGGCTCACCAGTGTGCGTCCTTCAGCAGATAACGCTGGGCAGGAGCAGATAATGTGCTCGAGCACTTCGGTATTGCCGCATTTACTCCACGTAGCTGATGAGCGGCACCCTGCGGAATGAATTCGTGACGCGGGCCAGGCGATACCAGTCCGCAGACGTAGAAGGAGCAGCAGCTCGTTCCTCTCTTCAGGCCAGACTCCGGGAGAAGTGGTGATGGCTTGCCGCTGGCCACTCGCTTGTGCAGGTGAATGGTGAGGAGCAGCTGCCACAGGCGCTGTCGAGAGAAGCCTGCCGCCGCTACTGTTGTGGTTACCAGGATGTCGCCGTGGTGTCCTGCCAATAGGGTGGCATCTGCCTCCTCGTTTTCGGCTATCGCAACGTGAGATTGAAGCCAACGGAGGAGCAAAAGCACGTTTCTGTCTCGTAGGGCAATGAGTTTAGTGTTCAGAAAAGCCACGGTGTCTCCGCCTTAATCAAACTGCAGCAGGGCTAATAGGGAAGGCCGGGTGTCAGTTCCCGGCCTCGCACTTTGGCTATTCAGGGGTGATGTCGCTTGAAAAAGGAGCCTCGCTGTTGTGCCACCCGCCCAGGCACACCGCCCATGCTTATTGAGCCAGGTTGCGCGGCATCTTGAGCAAGTACCGCATCCACGCTGCTCTCGGCAAAGTCCGCACAGTACACGTCGTCTACCACGTTCTGCTTGGGAGCTACGCCCACACGTTTGTCGTCTACCGCGACGTCAAAGCTTAGTCGTCGTCATGGCCCATAACCACAGCTACACTGACACTATCCTGCCTACAAATGGGTCACACACACGAGTTTCTCACGGGCTTTTAGAGGCTATTTGTCAATAGTGATTATCAACTCTGCCCAAGGGCATTTATTATCTACAAGCAATGAAAACAAATAAATCACCGCATGGGACGAAACTATTGCACTATTATGCCCCAAAGGAACAAGCTTTTTGTCATAACTAAAGCTTAGAGTGCGTCTTTTGAAGCTACTCGATATAATTAGTTAATATTTTGCATGCTTCATTCTTGTGACACTTCAAGAACGTACAACATCATAAATGCCACAATAGGCTCAAAGCAGCTTGATGTTATGGCACGCACTCACAGATTTTTGTCTTTCAGGTTATTCGAAGCATGGAGACGGGGTCAAGTCTGTCCTCAGATAAAGCCGGGGACACTGAAAGTTGCTACGTGACAGATGCTTGCAGCTGTGCCTCGGAACTGCAGCAGGAACCCCAGCCTAGCACCAGCACAAGCCGGACTGGCACCAGCGCGAGCCAGCCACAAGGGAAGCGTCGAGCGCAGAAGGGAAAGCGAATGTCCGCTAATTAAAATTTCAGAGTGCGCTGCTTGAACAGAAAGAAAAGCTCATTTCAGCACTAGAGACTTCCAAGCAGGTTGAGCAGGGTTTGAGCGAGCGGCAGGTGGCAACACAAGAAAACTTGTACACCTGTTTTAAAATATTTCAATAAATAAGTTTGCCTAATAACCTCAACAAACAATTGTTTATTTCAGGCCACTATTATTTCAGTAGTATACATACTGATGTTCTTTGCTGATTGAACTGCAGATAAATATTAAGGGCACAACATGCTTTTAATATTACAGACATATTTCTAACATAAAGTCCAAAGTAAACATGATACTGAATTGTTCGACAAGCCTTAACGTTTCAAATACTGATTTCCATAGTCCTTCCCACTTTGAAAAGATGACTGCGAACGTTTGCTTTTGAGACCTGGTAGACATACTTTAAAAGGTCTAAAAAAGGAACAGAGCAATGCGGATAAAAATGCGTGAATTTAAGGAAAGATTGTGTGAAATATTCACACTTAGAAAATTTTTCCGGACTGCAAAAATAAAAGGAAGACGTACATAAGAGTGGTACTTGGTGGGGGAGGGTTGACACAACGAAACATTAACATTGATACTTAGAAAAAGGTAACTGCTCGCTTATAAAATACAGAGGATCGCAATACTCACACTAAGGCACAGCTGAAGAAGCTCACGGGATGTTTTCAAAAACACACAACAATACAGCAGGCTCTGTGGCACCTTCAAAGCAAACAGGTAAACCCACGGCGCTTTAGCCTGAAGCTTCTTGGTCTGATACTAATCGATTGATTGATATGTGGGGTTTAACGACCCAAAACCACTATGTGATTATGAAAGACGCCGTAGTGGAGGGCTTCGGAAATTTCGACCAGCTGGCGTTCTTTAACGTCCACCCAAATCTGAGTACACTGGCCTACAAGATTTCCGCCTCCATCGGAAGTGCAGTCGCTGCAGCCGGGATTTGATCACATGACTTGCAGGTCAACAGCTGAGTACCTTAGCCACTAGACCAGCGCGGCGGGGGTCTGTTCTTAGAGCAATTATATATTTCTTGTTGCATACCCAATTCAAATTTTCTTTAACTGCCTTTGTGCTGCTGAAAATATTGCACGAGTGTATCCCTGACGTCTCTGCCACATACAACTCCCAAAACCACCATATGAATATGAGAGACGCCGTAGTTGAGGGCTGCGGAAATTTCGACCACCTGGGGTTCTTTAACGTGCACCCAAATGTGAGCACACGGGCCTAACTTGCAATATTTTCGAGCTCTGGTATGAAATGTTAGAAGAAAGCGCTTTTGCCTCTCATTGTTCCCTAGGAAGCTTGTAACTATGGATTACCAACTAGCCCGAAGCAACGCTTTGCTAAATGTTGCAGTAGACTCTCTAAACACATTTACTCCTTTAAACTGCCTAGCTTCAACACCTCCTTTATATGCACGTTGTTCAGTAGTCACTTTCGAAGACTTACACTCTCTAAAACTACATCACAATAGAGTTGTAAACGCTAAAACAAACTGTCTCCTACAAACAAGAGCCGCCATTGTTATCGTAAAAACGCTGTTGGACCAGAAAATACCGGTTGCCTTAAGAACGCCACGTCTTCAAACTTATTCACGAGCAAACAAAGCACTGTGAGACACGCAATACAGTCATCGACTCCTATGTAAACTACATCATTTCACTTGCGACTCTGGGAGTCGAGTGAAATATCTTCTCTGCTGTCTGTTTTGATGCTTCGCTAAATTCAGAGAACAAGTGAAGGAAATGTAACCATTACCAATTCAAAAAACACGTGTTCAGTCACTTACACGTGCATAAGATTTACGTCATCTAGACGTACAGTGGCCATGAGTGGAATTGCGAAAAGGGGGTTTTTATGAGCGGGGAATTCAATTATACAGGTTCAGAGCTAGCTTTAACTCATGCGACCTAGAAATCGCTCCTGTATACTAGTATGTTTGTCCTTTTTCCTTCACGGCATCTCAATATTACGGATAAAAAATTTTTCCTTATGGACTGTTCGGGCCGGTGACGCATGGTGAATTTAAGTGGTCGTTTTTAATGTACAACCCAGAGCCTATATTAGCGCAAGCTATTGATGTCGGTAGCGCCTTTCTTGAAAATGAGCGCTTTTGTTTTTTTTTTCATTTTCCCTTTGTGGCCTTCATTTCCTTTATTTTATCATAGGAGAGTCGTGATGTGCTTGTGAACATGCCTAAGCGCTGCAGGTTTATTCAAAGAGGTTCTTCGCACACAAAGTTGTCGCGCGCGTTTTCTATTTTTGTTGTTAACTTGTGCACGGAGTTCGCAAGGGTAAAATTCCTTTCACATCATAGTGCGAACGCAAGAAAGAAAACTCAGTCTGTGGAGATCACGAGTGTGCTCAAGTGACACGTACAGTTTTTGCAGCCATTATTTTGAGCTACCGATTTGGCGCTAATGGCACAACTTCTCAAAGACAGCGCTTGATCACTCGAACTAAGTTTTGAACATTTTCATTAAGCGTGAAGGCAGGGCATTTTTAAAAAAGTTCATCGAACCCTTTTGCGTGACCTTTGGTTTACTGGTGTGTCTGTTCCAGATTTAGCATGTATACACAGAGGCTGGGAACTACGTGTGCTGTGAAGTCAAGCCCTCCCATGTGGTTTTGTTTTCAGATAACTGCAAGCGGCAAACCAGAGATTTAATTATAAACAGCATTCCAAATGTTTCTGAAAACATGGAGAATTTGTACATAACTTTCGTGTAGCCTAACAATCAGCAGACTGTGTAAAGCCAACAGCTAAATGAACTTGGACACATGCACTTGATGCTGGAAACGAATGCTGAAAGAAATCACTGGTAAAAAATCACCGCCATAACCGCAAAGTAAATGATGTTGGACGGGTTTGCTCGGAGTTGATTGGGTAACTTGCAAATTTTCTGCGCACATCTCTCCACGCCATATCAACTCTCTTTAGCAAAAATGACATATTAGGCAATAGAATACGTAGGTACAACATTATCCTTCATGGTCTTGACGACGGCGACGTAGGCCAGAATCATGAAGACCTTTCAGTCAATGTTTCTAAGTGGTTCCACGACATTCTTAAGGCTTCATGCTCACGAATAGAAAGGTGCCATAGACTTGGGAACGATGCTAGAGACCGGCCCTTTCCAGTCATCATAAAGCTCTTGAATTTTCAGGGTAAAGTGACTGAGCGGGAAATTCTCACAAAACTAAAAACAAATAATAAGGGGTTTCCGAAGACTTCATTCCCCAGGTTCACAATATTAGCGAGATGCCATGGGAGGCATCCGCGTATCGTTGAGATAATGAATCATCTGTGCAACTCCGCTTTTGATCATGTATTCAATGATAAGGTGCAATATGACTGGGACAGTTCATCCAGTACTCTTGTCAGATCTTTCTCTGGTGGAGCTAAAGTTGTTGAATGAAAATCTGGGCCAACATCTCCTTCACCAAGTGGCACTCACAATAAACTTTCGATAATAAATATCAATGCCAGAAGTGTTGCCAGTAATTATTACAAGTTTGTTCCTCTGGTCTCCTGTTATGCTCCTCACAATATCGGAATATCGGCGTTATTGGGACTTGGGTACACGATGGAGTCCAGGATTCTCATATAGCTCTTCCTGGTGACAAGGTAGTTTGGAGAGATAGAGAGGTGGGGAGAGGAGGTGGTGTTGCCCTATTCCTATGCTGCCACCTTCCCATTTCTCTGCTTTCCATATCAGCAAATACTGATCGAGTCTTTGTGGGGCAAGGTTCACTTAGAAAACATTTCATTGATTATCGGGACCATTTATCGCCCGCCAGGTTCTGATATCAAGCATTTACAAACATCACCCAATTTATCAAAAGCTACGTTACTTCATCATTTATCATGATTTGCATGGGTGATTTTAATGCCCCTGCTTTAAACTGGTCACCTATGAGAGTCACTGGAGACGATGCATTTATTGGAAGAGAGCTACTCAACATTTCATTGTCATGTGGGCTTCACCGAATCGTTAAAGAATCAACTCGTAATAGTGCTGTCCTTGATCTGGTTTTCCTCACTACATCCTTAGCTATGTCTGCTTTCGAATGTGATTATATTGATGCCATATCCGATCATGACGCTGTATTGTTCTCAGTTCCTGGTACCGTCCCAAAATGTCATTACGCTTACTGCAGGTTTCGTTATTTTTACCGCGCTGATGTTCAAGCAATTACCGACGCCCTTTGCGACTCTTTTCAAGAATTTGAGCTGAAAAGCACTACCTGTGACGTCAATACATTACCTATTTTTTCGAAAGCCTTGTCAGTAAGGGTATTAATTGTTTTCTTCCTCTGAAAACACAGAAAACTAGCACTGACCTACCTTGTATGGCTAGGGATATCTTACATTTGTCTATTGTGCGGCCAGACTACGTCGATCAAAGGCTCGAAAAAGCTTCAACAGTTTGTTAGCGCTAAAAATAACCATCTATTTAAATGAAGGCTGCTTAATTAAAAGGTTACCTTGTTGATTCTAATGAAAGCAAATCCCCGTAAATTCTGGATGGCTATCCTACCATCTGCTTCTCAATCGTACACAATAACAATTAACAATCTTGCAGTTTCTGAACCAGACACAATCCCTACAGCCTTCAACACCTACTTCCACTCAGTCTTTACGACTGACAACTCGGACAATCCTGCTTTTCAGTCTAAATTTCATCCTAGAATGGACAATGTGTCAGTGTCGTTCGAGGACATACTGAGTCTCATTTTAAGCTTAGACACCAAAAAACAATGCGGTCTCGATGGCTCCCCTAGTTAGATACACTCTTTGGTGTAGCAGATATCTTTCACTTATTATTAAGAACTTTTTTTGTCAGCGACCCTGCCATACTCGTGCAAATGTGCTTCCATTCTTCCCATATTTAAATCAGGTAATGCTCAAATATTAAGCAATTATAGACCCTTCTCTTTAACAGCACATTTTTGCAAATGCCAGAAGGTATTATTTTCAAACATATCATAGAATTCTTTAAATGAACATCATTTTGAGAACTTTCCATCACAGTTGGAGGCGTGGTTTTAGCACTAATACTCAACTGACAGAATTCGTCCATGACATCAGCAGCTCTTTAGACATAGGTGACCAAGTTGATACTATATTCATCAATTTTCTTAAGGCATTTGACAATTTATCTCATTCTAAACTATTGCACAAATTGTTTTTCATACTGAAGAACGTATGACTGGTTGGCTGGATATTCCACTTTCTTTTGCAGCTTTCACAGTATGTGTGCTCCAATTGTAACTCGCCTTTGATGCCGGTTTCATCAGAAGTTCCCGACGGGTTTTGTGTTAGGACCCCTCTTATTTTTACTTTACATCAATGGCCTCCCTTTACACACTTCTGCGAAAATACACCTTTGCGCAGATGGCTGCGTTCTCTATCATACTGTTCAATCACCACTGGATTATGCCACTCTAAACAATTCATTTTCCGATTTTCGTAGCTGGTCCAAGTCTCAACAAATTAATATTAACTTCTCTAAGACAGTCAATATGTCATTTACAAGACGTTCAGGCCCATTGACTTTTCACTATAGTTTTAAGAATGTTTGTCGGTGTAGGGTGTCCAAATATAGGTATCTTGGTATTCTTATGACCAATACGTTATCATGGTCCTAACATATTGATCGCACATGAAACAAAGCCCTTAAGAGTATAGATTATTTACATCGTATACTCCGTCTTGCTCTCCAGGAAACGAAACTGCTTACCTATAAAGTTCTTATTCGCGCCATTCCAGAATATGGTAGTGTGGCTTGGAACCACCATAAGAAATGTGACATCAACAAACTTGAATCTGTTCAAAAAAGTGTTGTGCGCTTGGATATGACAAGCATTTTTTTCCAACGAATTTTCTTTCACAGCTAGGTCTCACTACACTTGCGAAGCTTCGCCATGTTGAATGCCTAACATTTTTGCACAAATTAATCAATTCTTCTCGCTTAAGCACTCTAGAATCATATCTCAAATTTTCAGACATTTGTCTACGAGAAGTGACCATGCCCTTAACATTGCAAATTTTTAACCGACACTGAGATGTTCACATACAGCTTTCTTCCTTCAATCCTAGAAGCCTGGAATGTGTTGCTCGGAAGTGCTCGTTGGCTTTCACTTCGAGAATTTTTGGAAGCCTGCTCATGAATATTGATTTGTTCCTGTTTTTTTTGTTTTTCCCACTCCTGCAATAGCCTCATTGAGACTGTAGTATCCAAATATAATAAAAGAATACATAAAATAAATAAATATGAAGACGTGACGGGTATGCTTGATGGTGAGCCCGCTTCGCTTCGCTTCTGCTTCGCTAACCCGCAGGTTCAGGTTCGCTTTGAGGTGAGCCCTTTTGGCTTCGCTCTCCCGGGCTCTCACCTCAAGGTCTTGGCGGCAAGTAGGAGGTGCTGCAGCGTTTTGATGCCTGCCGCACTGATGTCTTGGCTTCTGCGGTGCTCCTCCTGTGGAGTGGGAACGAATTGTACACCGAATGAGCTCCCATATAAGAGAAAGATAGCACGCCAAACGCGAGCGCTATATACAGGCATGGCCCTCTAGCGGTCACCTATCTAACATTAAAACGCAGCATCGCGTGTGCGGGCACCGCCTGAGCAGTGACGCCCCACTCGCGTGAATCGCCGCAGAGAGCGCGGCTGTGATAGAGCACAGCGGCACCTATATCGGGAGCAATAAGAACTAGTGAACACAACGCCGACCACGGGCACGGCGCGAGCGCAAAAAGCTTGGCGAGCAAGCCACTGAAACGTACATAATCAAGAAGGGAATCCAATTACTGTAGAATGTGTATTGTATTGTAACCACTAGTCTTTAAAAGTAACTGTCTGGATTTCAAGAACAAGCAACTATGCGAAGGAAAGATATCTAGGTGGGCATACGGGAATAAGAAACTTGCGGGTATAACGTGGCAGCAGATATCACAGGACCATGTTGATTGGCGAAGCATGAAAGAGGCGTTTTCCCTGCATTGGGCGTAGTCGGGCGGATAATAGTGTGATGCTGGCCGGGGTATATCGTTTATTATGCTGCATGTTCGACAAACATAACAAAACACGCTTCCGTGTGCACGTCGACATGTGGTGGTGAAGTAAAATTTTGTCACATCCTCATTTATATGGCCCCTCACCAACAGGTGGAAGGAGCATTAAGCAAATATATTGGATGTAAATCCTTATGTTGTGCTGCGACACTTGGTGTTTACGTCAAAACCTACTACTAAGCGGACAGCGGCCACGCGCAATGCTGGAATAGTTTATGATGGTCGTCCACTGCTCACTTAAGGTCGCGAGATTGCATTCCAGCGACCAGGGCAGCATTTTTTTATGCAAAAAATTTTCAAGGTCACTGTAATAAGGCTTTCTGTTCGTTAAAGAACACCGGATGGTCAAAGTTTTCGGAACCTTAAGGTGTCTCTCACAATTACATTGGGACTTTTTGACATTAAACCGCCTAAATTAATATTACTGCGGCCATCATAAACCTCATTTAGGCTCTCATGCGGCCAGCGAAATAGACGGATTTTCTGAAACACCTTCAGAGACACAAACTATGCAGCATATAGTACTGTGTAAACAAAATGACAGCTGAACAGAAGCTTGAATTTCACTGGTATCACCATCTGCCTATAGGTCGATGCCTATTGATTTATTTGATTGATATGCGGGGTTTACCAGCCCAAAACCACCATATGAATATGAGAGAGGCCGTAGTGAAGGGATTCAAAAATTTTGTGCACCTGGGGTTTTTTAACCTGCACTCAAATCATTTCCAGCTCCATCAAAAATGCAGTCGCCGCCTCCGGCATTTGATCCCGCGACCGGCGGGTCAGCATCTAAGTACTTTAGCCACTGGACCACCACGGCGGGGCACTCGATGCTGAATGCATAAGTGCCTAATGTAGGCTACGTTCAGTGTTTGGTGAGTTCAAACATCATAGAATTTAAAGAATTTAGAATAGAGTTCCCTTTCCTTAGCTTTACTTTGCTGACGAGAGACGGTTTACTATCGCACAGACGTCATTCAAACGCTTTCGAATGTTTCGATGACTCGGGCCCGATGCTACCTTCCGAGTTGTACGCATGCCCCGCCGCGCTGGTCTTGTGGCTAAGGTACTCGGCTGCTGATCCATAGGTCGCGGGATCAAATTCGGGCTGCCACGGCTGCATTTTTGATGGAGACGGAAATGTTGTAGGCCCGTGTGTTCAGACTTGGGTGCACGTTAAAGAACCCCAGGTGGTCGAAGTATTCCGAGCCCTCCACTACGGCGTCTCTCATAATCATATTGTGTTTTTTGAGACGTTAAACCCCACATATCAATCAATCAATCAGTCGAGTTGTACACACTGTCTATGATGCATCAATTTGCGAGAAAAGGCACACTGCAGACACGGATAAAACAAGGCAAGAAATTGTGAATTTAGCTAGGACGAATTTCGACGTCTCTTTCTTTATTTAGTGCGTATATGTGAGCGCTGTCGCAGTAGAAAATGTGTTCTCATTCACGTTTTCTATCTTCTGCCTTACACTGCCCCCCCCCCTTTTTTTGTCGTCACGCCTCCTGGGGTGATACCGAATAATGTTACTTGCAGCAGTGCATTCAAGTTGTGCGTCATTTAGGTGAGCAGTGGTATTGAGCACACCTTGCAGTACTGATACTTTTACGACTTGAAACGCTACAAGAGATTTTTCTTTCACACGAGCGCGAGATCATTCAGTTACCCATATAAGGCACGTGTCCCGGGGTGTCGCTTGTGAATTATACGTTCATCACTTTTTTGTGCCTCCTTTGTTCCTCGGGGACACTGAGGTGTTTAAAAAGTTGCAACTTTGTCGCCTGGTACCATTGAAACTTCTCCATGGCCAGCGAAATTCAAGCTTTCTGTCAAATGTCATAGTGTGTGTACGTTTTGTTGTGACCCACTCGCCCTTCTACGCAGCATTTACACCCACCTTTAAACGTTGGGTACATGGCCATGAATTTCTTGGTAGCACAAATGACCCTATTTGCCATTCTATTGGCCTGAAGCGGAAGGGCGTAGTGTAATGCCGCGACTATCTGCCCGCTGCTGAACTGCTTAAGAATGTAGATACACATACTACAACTTTCACTACACAACAATATCACTCAGTTCAGAGAATTCATCAGGCTGCTTGTGTATTCTCGTACAGGACAAGCCGCTACCCTTGTGGCCCACTTAGTTTTGAAAATTAGGAAAGACTGCCTTTTGCAAACCATTTGACTCTTCTTTTTCAGTTTCACAAAGCACACGTGGGTGACTACAGAATGTTTGTCCGAGTGCTCTGGCCGGACGAGCCCGACGGGTTGAGGCAGGCACTTAGCTTTATTCAGTTGGCAAATGTGGCACGACTTCTCATAGGCTTTGGCATTTTTTTCTCGTGCTGTGACAATATGAATAGTTCCAGAAGCTTGTGCATGTTTTGCTAGAAGTCGTCATCACCGCCTGATTCCGGTCATCGAGATTTAAGTGAAGCACTTTATTAATCAGTGGGTGTGATATGGCGAACTTCTCATGCTGGAAGTGGAGATATTCATACATTTCTGATAATCTCGTTGAGTTAACTGTTCCATTCCTGATCTCGACCACCAACAGAGACAGTGCAGGAACGTCAGTAAGACGTGTATTTTCATTGTGGAAGTAGTAAGAACCATACTAATCAACTTCATTGACCCATCCGGCCAGTTTTGCTGTTGGCTGTGAAATATTCTGCAGGTGCGCCGATGGTTGGTGAGCTTTATTTCATAATTTTTTCTGTAGATGTATGATTGCAAGTAGCGCACAGCCCTCAAAACAGCAGGATCATATCTTTCAGAAGTGCAATAATCTTGCTGTGTAAAGTTGAAGGTTGGAAACATTGGAAAGTAATTATGGTGTATGGTAACGCAGACCAGGTTACGCAAAAAATACGTGCAAAAAGGCAGGGCACAAGCGCTTGTCTTGTCCCTTTGTGTGGGTGTTCATTGTGTTACCTGATGTGCGCTGCCATGTGCAACGTTGAAAGTGTGGGAATAATACTCTATAAACCGAGGCTGCTCAGTTGGACGCGAACTGACCTCTTTTTTCTAAAGAACCGCCTCCATACCATAATTTAAAATGCCTGTACTTGTCTCAAAAGCCACAGCTTTGCCGCAAAGGCGAAGTATTGAATGCAATAGAAACAAATTGGAATGATATGCGAAGAATGGCAAGAAGCTTAAAATGTGCCGCACGTTCCTCATGCATAAAAGACGCAGGAAACGTACTCACAAGTACAGTCGAACGCGAACAAGTGGTGTCTGTTCTTACTTCGCTGTGTCTGAAAAGCGCGCCTTTTTGAACGAAGACTCATGCATAAATGACGCACGAAACGTACTCACAAGTACAGTTGAACGCGAATAAGTGTCTCTGTTGTTACTTCGCTGTGTCTGAAAAGCGCGCCTTTTTCTTAAACGAAGACGGTGCAGCGAGTGCAGTGACCATTGTGCGCCCGGTAACTACATTAGAATTGTTACAATGAAAGCCCACTGAAAGCACAAGGTGTACGATCCTCCCTCATCCCACCGCGAGATAACCGCACGCGCGCATGAGCGTCTACCGTCTCCCCAACCATTCGCGAGGCAAAGTACGCATTAGTGATCAACGCATGAGTACGCATAAATTGCAAACAAAAGATGCCTCATGTGCACCCTCAAAATGTGGAAGGCACATTAGCACACACATCAAAGAAGTGATGGCCTACAATATTCTCTTTTTTTACTGGCTACATTTTCGTAGATTACGGAATTCCTTTTGGTGTAGGCCGAAATCTAAACAAGGAAAAGCAGCAAGAAGCTGCACAAGCCGCCAGTTCATTAAAGCAGTTTATACAAGTTGGTCTGCAGACCTTAGAGATTGGAAAAGCGGTATATATTTCCCGATTGTTACAAGCATAATGTTCATGGTGGTGAGAGGTGTACGAGGGTGTCTGAGCTGCACTTTCTCTTGGTGTGGGCTCGGTGGCTGTGCCACGACGCAGTCTAATCCACTTCTGTTCGTGATGCAGGATTTCGTACGCGCTATCAGCTGCGTGCTCGTACCCGTTCTTCTGGGCCCGGTATCATGCATCTATGCGAGCACCCTTTTCCCGTCAAGGTCCGTCAACGCAGATGACTGGCGCCTACTTCCAGCATTGGCCACCACTGCCCTATCGACGCTGCAGTCCGGAAACTGGACACTCGAAAGAGCTCTCACAGCTTCACCATCATCGACTACAACAAGCGCACGGCGTATAAATCCCCCCCCCCCCCCCCCAGCCGGCCGCGCTCTGTGGGCTCGGTGGCTGTGCCACGACGCAGTCTAATCCACTTCTGTTCGTGATGCAGGTCAGTCATCATCACTGTATTTTTGCTAAAAACAAGCAACCGATGCCTTGTTCAGCTACTACCGAGCCTCAGTGCTGTGTTTGCATTATTTCTGATTGTATGAACATTGTGTTTTCTCTGCTGTTGCTGTTGGGTGGAGATATTGAAACTAACCCTGGTCCGACCACCCTAGAGCAAATAATGACTGAACTGAAAAGCTTGTCTTCCGGTCAATCCCAGCTCATTAGCGAAGTACAAATCCTAAAAGCCAGCTCTCTACCACTGATAAAGCCATTTCTTAACTTGGCAAGAGAATCAACAGTCTAGAATCCCACTACAGTAGTGTCGATACACTCCGATCCGATCTTGACGCCATGGCCACCGCCACCTTCCAGACAGCTAACCAGGTCTCTGTACTGGAGGCTCGACTGGACGATGCGGAGAATTGCACCAGACGAAACAACTTGTTGTTTTACGGCCTAGCGGACGACAAGCCATCCGAAACGTATGCGCAGTATGAGGAGCGTATTACTGGGTTTTGTAGAGACCACCTAACAATAACTGTCGAATCCAGGGATGTCGAGCGTGCCCACCGTCTTGGCCGCCACTCGCAAGGCCGTTGTCGGCCTATTATAGTGCAGTTTACATCCTTCAAAACCAAGGAAGCCGTCCTTGCTAAGGGCCCCCAGCTTAAACATACAGATTTTAGCATCGGGGAGGATTTCTCGCATCGGGTCCGGAACGCACGGAAGCACCTACTGGCTTTTGCTAAAGTAAAATCAGGTCCCTTTCTTTTACGGTATAAGACCCTTTTTATGGGCTCCAAACGATACGTATTTAACGAGGCAACTGAAAATGTAGAAGAAAGCTCGTAGCAGTTGTCCTTCACGCCCCAGATCTTCTAATTGGCCCGTCTTTGGTCACAAAGCCAATCTTTCTTTTTCGGTCATTTTCACCAACATACGTAGCTATCTTTCCAAACGCGAACACGTGTCTGACCTTGTATCTTCATCTAACAGCAGCCTACTTATACTAACTGAAACGTGGTTGACCTCTGACGTCACCGACAGCGAAATTTTGACCGACTTGTCCTCACTTTATTCTTTTTCGAAAAGGTCGTCCCGGCACCCGGGGTGGCGGCATCCTGATTGCTACTAACGAACAACTTTCATGCTCCCTTATAAACATTGATTCCGACCTAGAAATATTGTGGTTGCTTTTTCGTTCCGTACCACAGTCCGTACTACTAGGTGTTTGTTATAGGCCTCGCAAAAGTAGCCCGGATTTCGCGCGCCAGCTTAATGGTATTTTAGCCGAACGTACGACCAAATACCCAAATGCTCACGTCCTCCTCCTGGGGGATTTTCCTAACATTGATTGGTGTAATCTAACTTCATCTGCACCCAATGCAAAGGAGGCCAACGATTTCCTTGATGTTTGCCTCAACTTTAATCTCACTCAGTTGATAACACAACCTACACGTGCTACCCGAGATACTGCTAACATTCTGGACTTAATCTTAACAACTGATCCTGAGAGCTTTTCTTCTAAAACATATCTTGATGAAATAAGTGACCATAAGGTCATTCACGCTAATTTTACCTTCGTTCCTCAAATGCGCCAAGCCTGCACTAAAACTATTAGGTTATATGACAAGGGTAACTACGCGGCATCACTCGAGAACTTGAAGTTTTTCTTCCGAAGTTCCGTGATGGGTTCTGGGAGCGACCCATTAACGATAACTGGTTAATCTTCAAAAACAATGTTAAACCAGCTAGCTGACCAATTTATCCCTAAAATAAGCTTTCGTCCCACCCGCCAAAAACCTTGGTTTACTAAAACATTAAAAAGGCTTGAAAATAAGAACAAACGGCTCTTTCGGGCTGCGAAGAATAAAAACACTGATTCTGTATGGGAAAAAATACAAGGTTGCCGAGAAAGCATATTCAAGTGAAGTGCGCAACGCCAAGTACTCATTTTTTCATATGGAACTTCCGAAAATTCTTGCTGATTCACCGAAGCGTTTCTGGCAAATAATAAACCCTCCTAACACGCCCCCCATCACCCTTACTAGTGATACTGGTCAAGAATTAAGTTCTTCAGAATGTGCCAATATATTCAATGCCGCCTTTTCGTCTGTGTTTACGAATGAATCTGACCCCGTTGAAACAGAATTAGTCTCTGTTAATCTGCCTGAAATGCCACCCTTTAACGTAGGTTTCAATGGTATCCTGTCTTTAATAGAAAAAATGAAACTGTCATCCTCGGCGGGTACCAACGAAATTACATCCAAGCTGTTAAAGAACACAAAGCACATATCAGCCGAGTTTTTGTTTTTGCTGTTTTCCAGTCACTTTCCTCAGGTATTCTGCCTCTCGACTGGAAGTGTGGGAAGGTCATTCCGGTTCACAAGACAGGTAAAAGAGACTGCCCGTTATATTATCGTCCCATATCTTTAACCAGCGTGTGTTACAAACTCACGGAACATGTCATATACACTCATGTCATGCATTTTCTTGATTCTAACAATTTCTGTCATTCCTCTCAACACGATTTCGAAAACGCCGCTCATGCGAAACCCCACTAGCCCTTTTCCTTCACGACCTGCATGCTAACCTCGATGGTAACCTCCAAACTGATGCTATTTTTCTTGACTTCACTAAAGCTTTCGACAAAGTTCCTCACCAGTGCCTACTAAAAAAACTTTCTCAAATAAATCTACCAGCTGAACTTCTTAATTCGATTGCTCAATTTCTGACTAACCGCTCTCAGTTTGTTTTCGTTAACAACGTCAAATCTAACTCGCTTCCTGTAGAGGTCTGGAGTGCCACAGGGATCTGTCCTTGTCCCGCTTTTGTTCCTAATCTACATTAACGACTTACCTAACAATTTATCCTGCAACCTTCGTATGTTTGGTGATGATTGTGTCATCTACCGCAAAATAACCAACACTTTTGATCAAGCAGCACTACAGAATGACCCTAATGAAGTACTAAACTGGTGTGACCATTGGCTTATGACCCTTAATCCTAACAAATGCAAATTAGTTTCCTTCTACCGCCGCAAAAAACCCACTCTAATTTTCCTATGAAATTGCTAACATGCCAGTCGAAACAGCCGTATCCTATAAGTATCTTGGTGTAACATTAACCCCTGATCTTTCCTGGCGAACGCATATCACTAACATTATTTCATAAGCCAACCGATCATTAGGATTTCTAAAACGTCACCTACGTCACTCACCGTATCACGTTCGTCTTGTGGCCTATCAGTCGCTAATCCGGTCCAAACTAGAATACGCATCACCCATCTGGAGCCCTCACCAAGTTTATCTGATCAACGCTATCGAAGCAGTTAAAAATCGTGCCGCTCGCTTCATTCATTCTTCTTATTCTTACGATGTCAGTGTTTCATCCCTTAAAAATGAATCCGGTCTATTAAGTCTTTCCCTTCGCCGCAGAACTGCTAGGTTGTCACTGTACCACAAGTTGTATTACAGCTCACTCCACCAGCCACCTTACATCGCTCCCGCCGCACGCACTTCTCCCCGCACTGGCCACCCACTTCAAGTCTTCCGACCCCGATCTGGCACCTCAACATTTTCTGCATCATTTTTCTGCCGCGCCGCCAAAGAATGGAATGACCTTCCCCACGATGTTGTTTCAATCACCTGTCCATCACGTTTTATTCAAAGTGTCTCAATGCATCTGCAATGTTAACCTGTGGCTTCTGTATCTTTGTTGTACAACCCACCCCTTATGTAACACCCCCCCCCCTGTGGGGTCTTTAAGGAAATAAAGTGAAAGTGATTGTTACAAGCATAATTTTCATGGTGGTGAGAGATGTACGAGAGTGTCTGAGCTGCACTTTCTCGGCTAAGCTAAAAATTATAAACAGACTGTTCTGCCTACGTAGCTCATTTTGTAAACGTGCGGCGCAACTAGTATGGTATGATGTGCGCTGCTTGTTGGTGCCACCGGGTGCTGTAAAACTGGTTTTCCGCAATAAATAATGAAAAAAGTCTGTGATGTATATCACTGTGTAGCTTCCACATACACATGACAACGGTTTTATGTAGCACGTATTCAGCAGTATGCTACACTGGAGCAAAGCGTATAATTCTGGTTTGTTCTTTTCATTATTATTGAGACAGTGCTTCTGAATAATTATAAAGGTACGGAAAGAGCAGTGAAAATTGTGTTTTCACGTGTATATATATACACGTGAAACGTGCACGTGCCAAGTTCATTCGACAACACGAGCCTCACCAAGCAACCCTGGTCGTACAGTGACGCGTCCATCGGGATGTGCACCGCAGCGAACACATATATACGCCCACCGAAACCAACCTTCCTTGGGCACGGCACCGCAGCGAAAACGGCGCACTTAAATATGCTGCTTTTCCAGGTTAGATATTTCGCAAATGCTTCATGTTGCAAAAGCAATGGCTACTGTCTTGTTGCGTTGTCGTGTCCACCTGAACTTTGCAGCGCTATGAAACGAGTGTTATCTTGCCTGTCAAATGTGCACTCAGCGTACTTAGGGTTGTTGCTTGTGTTGTCGGATGACGTCGAGTTAAATCCCGGGCCTGGAGTCAAAACGGAAAATATGTTGAGTAGTGTTTTGTAGACTGTGCAGCGCATAGAAGCTGATTTGAGAAGCATGTCAGAGAGAGTGTCAGTACTCGAAGGTAATACCAGTTCTCCTACATTTGAGCCCAAATCGGATAGTGCGGTACTCGAAACAGTGCGTCGAATTGAAGCTACTCAAACTGCTTTACTTGAGGAGGTCAGGGGCATAAAACAAGGCCATATAAACACGAACGCTGAGGTAAAGCTTCTTTCAGAGAGGGTGCCGAAGCTGGAAGGTAGTCTACACTCCTCATATACCACAGATGCCACTTCGAGTTCCGCTATGTCCTCCATCTCTAAGAAACTCGTGGAAATCACATGCAGATGTGATGACACGGAAAACAAACTCAGGCACTGTAACTTGCTATTTTTGGAATAGAAGATGATGAAAACGAGGACTGGAATGCATCTGAGCAGAAGGTGATTAAATTTTGCTCGGAGAAACTACAGAAGAATACAAGTGCCGCGCAATTTGAACGAGTTCACAGACTTGGTCGCTTTGCTGTTGGCAAATACCGGCCTATAATAGCAAAATTTGCTTTTTTCAAAGATAAGCAGAGTGTTTTTGCTTCAGCTCATAAACTAAAGGGATCGACATTTTCAGTACGCGAAGATTTCTTTTTACCCACGCTACAAGCCAGAAGAAAGATAATTGAATTTGCCAAAAGTGAAAAGAAACCCTACAAGCTCGCCGTTGATCGTCTGCGCAAGGGCGATAAAACGTACGTATATGATAGTTCAACTCACGCAGTCAAGCTGTCTGCTAGATAGCTGAGGCATAGGCGTGCGCATGTCTCTAGAGAAATTCGGAGTAAATCTGCACCGGCTGTATGTGTTTCCTTTACTAACATTCGCAGTTTACTGCACAAGCTTGATCTCATTTGTTCATTCTTAGAAGATAGCCTAACTGATGTCCTCCTGCTCACTGAAACGTGGCTTACTCAGGATGTTGATGACAGTGAAATTCTTCACGGGAATGCCGATTGTAACGTCTTCCGAGGTGATCGTCAAAGCAAACGTGGGGGAGGTGTCCTTATTGTTATAAAAAATCTATACCTACTTTTGTCAGCGATACAAACTCAAACTTAGAATTGTCTGGGCCACGTGCACGATTTGTGCCACTAAAATATTAGTAGGCGTATGTTACCGTCCTCCCGATTCTGAACCATCATTTATAGATCAACTTCGCAGCAGCACCACATTAGCTATTGAGAAATGCCGCACTAATAATGTCTATCTGTTTGGTGACTTCAATTTACCACAAATTGATTGGATCAATTGTTCATCCACCTCAAAAATGTATCTTGACTTTGTGAATTTGGCCCTTGATTTTAATTTCGCTCAAATAATCAACCAGCCAACACGGGGCAATAATATTTTGGATTTATTACTTACCTCAGATCCTGATAATGTAGGTGAAATCTCTTGCTTTGAAGGGTTTAGTGACCATAAGCTCATTCAATTATCAATAACATTCCTCTCAAAGTTGTGGGT